>OU342610.1:11292500-11839210 GCA_910589645.1 Tinea semifulvella
CAGCTAGACCACGGAGGCAGTCATACATACATACAAGTTTAAATAGTACATTTTCTGGATCCCCCTTTAAGTTTAGTTTATCGCCACACCTGTATGTATGTTTCGGTATATAGAATAGGCTTACATTTATATTTACCCCTTGCATATATTTTTTTTGTAACCATTGTAATTGTTGCAATAAATAAAGTATTTTGCTTTCTTTCCTTATATTAAAATAACTTGTGTAGTCAAGTGCCACCCACGTGAAAAGTATTTACCTAATCTGTTAAAATAAGAATTCCTAGAATTGTTTTAATATTTAGCCTTCGTAGTCTAGCGGTTAGGTCCGTGAATTTAGACGTCGAGGTAATGGGTTCGATTCCTAGGGTGCGGTTTTTTAAAAGTCAGCGGATGACTAAATATTGTTTATCAACTTTCTAGGATAAAAATAATACGGACATTAATAAAGTAAAGTAAAGTATCATCACGACCGTTTCCCTTCCGGGGTGGTCAGAAACCACGCTAATGAATAAGCGGATTTTCATTTAGCCAACTTTACTATAGGCCAATCATGACAAGGGGCAAGCTCGTCGATGTCTCTAGCGTACCAAACTCGAGTAATATCTAAAATAGATTAAATATTAATTTAATGTATTTTTATTTACATTAATAATTTTTTTTCGTGTCCCGACCAGGAATCGAACCCGGTACCTCCAAGTCTAAATCCACGGACTTAACCGCTAGACCACGGAGGCAGTTTCAGACATTAATCATATATTTTTATTAGTAAAGTAGAGGAAAATCGTTATAAATATTTTGCTACTTTTCTATGTCTAAAATAAGGTATTCATTACAGTTCCTAGACCTCCATTGTTGGAGATGGGCCTTCCAGAACATATATCTGTAGAATTTAGCCTACACTCGTTACGCTGGCCTGACGGGTTGGCGAGGATTAAAATTTTAGGTTTTATCCATTTTCATCATTATCAATATATTAATACTATATACACGAGAATAAATATATAATGTCAATTGATGTTGAAAGTTATATCATATGTTATAATATTAGTTAGTATAAGTCAAAAAAGTAAATAGTAAAAGGTCACTTTACGTTGGTTTACAATCAATAACACTTGCCTCTTAAATAGACAAACATTTGGGTTGAAAATGTCTAGATTCACAGTATCGCTGGAAAGGTCATTAAATAGTCGACACATACGGATAATAGGGTTATTATAAGAGCTGTTAATTTTATGGGTAACAATAATAAATGTCGGGGATTACGCCAAGTACTAAATCTGAGAGTAGACGGCAAAGTAGAGGATTGAAGCAATGAGAGTGTAATTTTGTGCAGGTAAATGAGATCTTGTTGACTGCGACGAATAAACTATTACTAATGAATATTGCTTGGGCAGTTTATTATTTTATTTATATTTTCGTGTGATAGTAATAAAAAGCATTGTAATTACTGTGGGTGGTATTTCGGGAGACACAAACAAAACATCGCAACAAATAAGGCAGTTTAAAATGTAATGTGGCATCAAAGTAAATTCTACCAAAATGAGCTACATAAAAGCACTCGTTTCAAGCAATACACTGCTGTCGCAAAACAAAACCAAATAGGTGACTATTATCTCGCAGTGTTGTGGTAAAGGATCAGCTCGTCAAACACGCTTTACAGCCCACATTGCTATAGTCCCATCATCGACGTCTTTAGACTACCATTATAGTAAATAAATATTGAGAGATGACAATATTTATTTTAAATAATCAATTGTAGGACTAAACGTAAATAATTCCACGCAAATACTGTCTGATTTTTAAAAATGTCCGTGTTAATTAGATATTTATATTAGATTTATTATTATAAAAACAGTATATTTAAGCTGCCTCCGTGGTCTAGCGGTTAAGTCCGTGGATTTAGACTTGGAGGTACCGGGTTCGATTCCTCGTCGGGACACAAATTATTATTAATGTAAATAAATACATTTAATTAATATTTAATTTATTTGTGATATTTCTCGAGTTTGGTATGCTGGAGACATCGACGAGCTTGCCACTTGTCATGATTGGCCTATAGTAAAGTTGGCTAAATATGAATCCGCTTATTTAAAAGCGTTGGTTTCTGACAATCCCGAAAGGGAAACGGTCGTGATGATACTTTTTTTACTAAAAGCAAATGTCACAATGTCTGCTGGCTGCTGTCACACGGTAAAACTGTATGGGTAATAAGGCTACTGTGGTAATGTGGTGGTCGCCTATAATAGGTGCAACATCTAACTTCTATCTAACTGATTTAGTGTTCAGTACAAATAAGTGTGTGATGTTAGCACTGTTGGCTACCCTATTATAAATAAATAAACTGTGCAAGCTGTCAAATTTCGTCGCTAAATAGTTTGCAAAAATCGCTAATTTGACAGATAAATTCAATACGATTGCGACAATTTTATGACTAAAGTAGTACATCCAAACGGATGTTGTTTCAATCGAACTATTCGAATAGACGCGCGTCCAATTATTTAATCGAACTATTCGAATAGACGAGCGTCCAATTATTTAGCAGACTGTTGATCAATTATGGCATTCAGCGTTCGCGATGCCATTTTCAACAAGATTATCGTCACTGGTAGCGGTTCAATGCATACATAGTTTTGTATGTCCATGTATGGACGTAGACGTAATCCAAGTCGTTTACAAAACAATATACGTTTTTAACAATCATGACAAATTTTGGATAGTGACTAGGCGATTTCGATTGTTGAAAGGCCACCTTAAATCACTAACTCGATCGCTATCAAATAACGGGACTGCCGCCCCAATACAGAAAAAGTATTTTATTTTTGTGTTCTCGACCAGGGAAACAAACCCGGTACCTCCGAGTATCATTACAGCTCCTAGAACACAGCGTCATAGACCACTGCTGAAGATGAGCTTTCCAAAACATATATCTGGAGAATTTAGCCTACACTCGCCACGCTGGCCAGACGGCTTGGCGAGTATAAATCTTTCAAATTAAGAGCGTTGTGACGCTTTAAATAAAATAAATAAATAATAAAATAACAGTTTACATTTTAACGGGATAATTATTTATTAATAAAAAATAGTAGGAAATAAAATTAGTCAATCAGATTTTAGGAAATAAAATTACAGCCATATTAGATATATTTTCACACGTACATTTCCATAGTTTGTTTTGTGATATGACAGCAAGTACATGGAGAAGGCATAAACCGGTAACAATTAGGAATGTACTCGACATCTTAGAGTGTAACTTGAGACAGTGGCGCCCACAGCTTCCGCCCGCGAGCGTCAGGGCGGAGGAACCGAGCTTCCGGGACCTAAGAGGTGTTAGGTTGCGACTTAGGGAAAAAAGAACTTAGAGCTGAGTTACTTCACGTTTTTAGGAAGTGATCTTACTTATTTAAGCCTAATATAATTAAAACTGTTACTTACCACAGGCCGCGTTCGTTTTAAGAAATGTTAGCATGAAAATACCACTTTTTTTTTGCACAAGTCGTTCGTTTAATGAGAATTCTAACATTTGATGCTAATTTCGTATGTCAGTACCGTATTGAAAGGAGGGTTATCGATGTTACTTTTTGACAGATGTTATTAACATATAAAATGGTTTGTTTACCATTTTATATCCTTTATAGTTTTCTATTATATTTGTTAAAAAGGTATTTTAAACAATTTTATGTAATAAATTCAAAGACCATAATAATATCATGTGTGTTGGATGCCATGGTATGATAAAACATGAACGAAACTACTTGTCAAAAAGTAGCCTCACCGCTCGTTTTATTTAAGAAATGTTAGCATTGTTAAAAAAAGTGGTATTTCTTAACAAAAAGGACATTTCGCGCTGGTTTATGAAGTTGCTACGAGATGTCGGAAATGCTATGAAACGAACGCGGGGACAGTGTTTGAAGACCATATAATAAACCAATAAATAACTTAATTATAAACTATCCAAGGAAATAAAATATCTTGAATATTCAAAGTTTAAATTTAAGGTAAAATCTATATTAGTTTAAAAAAGTTATTATACTTCTTAATAATATTTAGATCTTAAGTTTCCGTTCTCGAGTTATAAGTGCTCTAACTATCCCGTATTTGTTATATACTATTAAGATGTGGAAACTGATTTTTTGTAATTTAAACATTAACACACAAATCAATTATGTAAATATAAATAAATAAATTAGTTTAGCCTTTGTACTTGTAATGTTGTAAAGTAAAGTATCATCACGACCGTTTCCCTTTTGGGGTGGTCAGAAACCACGCTTATAAATAAGCGGATTCACATTTAGCCAACTTTACTATAGGTCAATCATGGCAAGTGGCAAGCTCGCCGATGTCTCCAACGGACCAAAATCGAGAAATATTTAATTATATTATTAAATATTTTTGTGTCCCCACCAAGAATTGAACCCGATACCTCCGAGTCTAAATCCACGAACTTAACCGCTAGACCACGGAGGCAGTTGTCTAAACATAAATCCACATTAATAAAAAAGTGTTATGTAAATTATTAAGCGATTATAAATAAAAATGTAATAACATTTTTAGAAGAGTGGTCCCCCTGTTTGGGGGGTCGTTTGGAACCTCTTTTAATTATTGGCCGGGGTGAGATTCCACATCAAAGGCGGAGGTGGCAATTAGGCTCTTATATTGTAGAGGCTTTTTACGCCACATAGTCTCTAACAAATATAGTCTACAAATTAATATTACAATAAATTCCTGGTATTTTAGTAATATTTTATCTATTTCATCTCATCAATCTGTGAAAGAATTTGTTGCGGCCACGCATGGTAGCAGGTTCAATTCCCAGTAAAAACGCATCCGAAACGTTTGTTACTGACGTCACGAGCTACGGGCTAATGACGATCAAGTTGCCATATCGGTTGCAATTTTTCAACCGCACCGACTAATGCCTCGCGTGTGTTTTTATTTCAACCGCACCGACTAATGCCTCGCGTGTGTTTTTATTTCAACCGCACCGACTAATGCCTCGCGTGTGTTTTTATTTCAACCGCACCGACTAATGCCTCGCGTGTGTTTTTATTTCAACCGCACCGACTAATGCCTCGCGTGTGTTTTTATTTCAACCGCACCGACTAATGCCTCGCGTGTGTTTTTATTTCAACCGCACCGACTAATGCCTCGCGTGTGTTTTTATTTCAACCGCACCGACTAATGCCTCGCGTGTGTTTTTATTTCAACCGCACCGACTAATGCCTCGCGTGTGTTTTTATTTCAACCGCACCGACTAATGCCTCGCGTGTGTTTTTATTTCAACCGCACCGACTAATGCCTCGCGTGTGTTTTTATTTCAACCGCACCGACTAATGCCTCGCGTGTGTTTTTATTAATTTTAAATCATAATAATTTATTAGCTTTTGGTGAATATTAGTGATCTAAACTATATGTGCGTGTCTAATAAAGCTTGTGGTGCAAAGACTAAAATTGGACAAGAAATCTAGGGTTTAATCGAGGTGGATGGCCATCACACGCGTGGATACGTGGATTGCTTTGGGGTAAGTCCTGTTTTCCATATGAAAAGGTCATTAACTCTTAAATCATCTGATTCTGTGTTCTTTATTTATATCCTAAATTTATTTTATAATTTTTCTACAAATTTTAGCACAATTATCGATAATATCAGCGTAGGCCCTCGCGCCGGTCTGACCAGAATTTGACAGTAGAAATATTCAGTTACATAATTATTATAGTCATAATCAAATTTCTAAAAACGTATTAGCCTCGATATACAGAAAGGACCGGGTTCGATTCCTGGTCGCGACACAATAATATTTAATAATTTATATAAATAAATTAAATTATTATTTACTTTATTTGTGATATTTCCCGAGTTTGGTACGCTGGAGACATCGACGAGCTTGCCACTTATAGCTTATAGTAAAGTTGGCTAAATGTGAATCAACTTCTTTATAAGCGTGGTTTCTGACCACCCCGGAAGGGAAACGGTCGTGATGATACTTTACTTTTTTTTTACAACCGGTCTGAGTCGAGACGGAATGACATTAGTACCTAGAAGATTGGACCAATCTGGGGATTTGACCGGCTGGGAATTCCTAGCCCCGTCCCACCTTCAAGGCACTTCTGTTAGAGCTGGTGCTGCAGCGCAGATCAGCAAGCGACGAAAATATGAAATTGCAACAGTTACTCATTTTCGACGTTTGCTGTAGAAACGATAGGCCCGTGGGGATCGGAACTGAAATAAATTGTTCCAAGGCTCATTGACGTCTCTGGAGTCAATAGGGCTGGCAGTTTTTTCTATAAAAAAATAAGTATATTAATTCAGAGGGGAAATACTGCCAGTGTATTAGGCACCAGCCGGTGATTTGGGGAGCTATTTGTTTTGTATGTATTTAATTTCTATTATCTAAGTTTTTTTTAGATTATATTTATTTATTTCCATGAAAATGTACATAACAGATTATACGTCTAAACAATACATATTTCATAACAAAATTCAAACACAAGTGACTAGATGTGCGAATTAATATGGCTTCAAGTATTTTAGGATAATGTTTTTACTTTCCACATCTGATGATGCGAATATATCAAAATTCTCATAGGATTGCACGGGGAACGGGGGCCCTCTGGAGTAGGTGTGTACGAGCACTCTCCTCAGCAAATAGCTGATAGCCGCGCGCGCGCAGGTACTTGTGAGATACAAATTGAAATTAGTTTTAATATAGCAGGTAGATATATTTAGTTTCTTTAGTGAATTTCTTATTGGTATATGCCAGGATTCGAACCAACCATTTTAACATGTTAAGAAAAGTGTTATTACAGCCGAGCCACCACCACCATATTATGTCAATTTATTGCACAGAAATGCGTATGGAAGGGCTATCTCCAGTAGTCAAATTCAATTATGAGAAATTGTTAGTATTTAAATTAAAATCTTAAATTAAACCTGCTTAGAAAATAACACTATGAATATTAAAGTGTGGTATTAAAACGATTATGTAGAAGCATGGAAATCCCATATGAGCCATGATTTTGGTACGAGGTGAACACACAAAGGGTGTTTTGTAGATTCAATGTACAATTTGCATGAAGATAATATTAGGCAGACATTGAAATCCGAGGCGAACACTCCCGCCGGGCCAAAATGCAACTTTATACCTATAAGCATAATACCTTTATACCTAGTTTATATAACCTTTATATCTCATGCAGACTAGGCCAGTACAGTCAGCTACTGGCACGTGGGTATATTAAAAACAGTAATCTTATATCGAGCTAGTACAGTACTCACTTAACTCTATCTTGGCGCTCTGTTCATACACGTGGCCAGGGACAGCAGTCTCGGCATTTGATAACGATATTATCACGACCAAATCCCTTGCAAGAAAATAAGAAACCATGTTTTTTTTTAAAGAAGCTAGGCTATCACATTTAACTAACCATATATAACTAAAGGCCCATCATGCGAGTGCCCAGCTCGTCATATCTCTATCGTTATCAAATGCCGAGACTGCTGTCCCTGGTCTCGTGTATGAACAGAGCGCCAAGATAGAGTTAAGTGAGTACTGTACTAGCTCGATGTGTGAAGTAGTAATAGTTGGGTATTATGCCCCAAGTTCGTTAAAAGTTCGTTATGTGGTTTTGTGGAGCGGATATTTAATATTATTACAGCGGTTCAGAAGCGGACATTGAGCGGTCTGTGCCGATTCAGCTTCTCAACGATCTTGTTACATTTCATGCTAGCGGCCTTTTCAATAATTTAGAAACATACTTTTTAGTATAATATTTTTTCGATCATATATACTTTTTTTTACTGTCGCGTAGGGTGACAGAAAAGGGTTAGGGGATCAATAAAAAGCATATTAATGGACAGTCCGGAAGGTGTGTATTGACCTGATGAATTTGGGAAACCCGGGTAGTTTAGTAGTCTCTGAAGCGCTTCCTTCTTAGCAAATTGTAGGGCAAGGTTAGGGCAAGTAATAATTACCTCGTTAACATCTGGAGACGTGTTTAATACCGTATATTTAAACAGAGTTACTGAGATATTCATTTCTGACGTTTCTAAAGTCTGGTATACTGGAGACATCGACTAGCTTGCCACTTGTCAAGGGCCTATAGTAAAGTTAGCTAAATGTGACCAAGTTTTTTTAAATAATAAAATTGTGACCATTTACAAGCTGACATTAAGAGATGCAGATGCCGCTTTTTAACAAACTTGTTTTTTTTTATACTGAGCTTTATGTAATAACGTGTCCACTTAATAGTAAGCAGTACGCGAGTTCCAATAATAGGAGCAACTGACGCTAGCCACTGACAATCGACATCAGATCCTAGCATTATGCAGGCCTTCATGCTATAAGTAATAAGTGATAGATCGATAAAGTGGACTTGTGGTGCAATCCCATGCAATCATTATCATGATCAGCCTGTGTCTCTTCACTGCTGGATATAAGCGTCCACCAAGGCTTGCCACTTCACAAGATCTGCTGCCACCCTCATCCAGCCCCCACCAGCGACCTTCTACAGGTCATCAGTCCATTTGGCGGGGAGTCGTTCCACTCTTCCCGTACATGGTCTCCACTCCAGAATCCGTCTACTCAATCGTTCATCGGTTCTGCGACAGACGTCTCCGGCCCATTGCCACTTCACCTTACTTTTAATTTTGAAAACTATATTAGTAACTTTGACTCTTTGACGGATGTTTACGTTTCGCATAGCTCTTTCTATAGCTCGCTGAGCGACTTTAAATTTGTGGACCAGACCCACTGTCAGTGTCCATGATTCTGCTCCGACGTCTCATCTATAGAAAAAAATAAGATTTCACTCTCCTTGTTGTTTTCTTGGATCTTGTAATTAAACAAAGATTCTATGAATAGAATGAATATTACTTTGGTTTGTAGGCCTTCCGTTTTGTATAGTGAACAACAAAAGACAACTTGTCGGCCTCAAATAGACGAGCGGATAGAGAAAACGAACGAGTTCCCATTTAGCGCTTATCTATTCAACACAAATTAATCCACACAAAACCATAATGAACTCCCCATTTTCAGACACATCCTTTCATATAAAAAGCAAAACATTTTCTTTACCAGACGCTCCTTTTCAAAGCCTACCTCTCCTAATAAAAATACCTCGGTTTAGTCCCTACTTTTCTCAAGGTTGGTAGCGATGCATAATGTGTTGTGACACGCATCTAACTTCCTCATTACCAACCTTACAATATAAAAACTGTGAAGCTGTTTTGTTAAAGCAATTCGATGTACATTGCTTGTTTAGTCTGGCTTATTGTTGCGGAGAGAGGTGTAGAAAGTAGATTGGATTAGAAAGTGGATTAAGGGTCGTATGTTCTTGTGATTCAGCGTAAATGTAGCCCTTCCCGCTTCAAACATTTGTGATAATTTGTGCTAATGTGTATACTTTATATGAGGTTTAAATTACGTTATTAAAGTATATTCCCTTTCCGTTTTAATTTTATAATTAAAGCCTTGGGATCACTGGGAGTCTGTTACTTTAACCGCAACAGTTACATTATTAAAATGTGTATAGCGAGGCTAATACATTGGCAGAAAGAATTATTAAATAAAATTGGCCATCCTGTCTTCATATTTATTCGTCATCGTTTGGAAAACTTCTTGGCCAGAAGCTTGGCTGAGGGCCCCATGGTCCCATCGTCTTGATCCCAAACGGCGCAAACTCATAATCTGTGCCGAGAATGTGCACTGCTTGAGGTTCTTAGCAAAAAACGCCGCACTCCTCGCGCTGGATGTAAGATATGCCATCAGATGTGCCAAGTTTCCACGGCTCAACGGTCATGCCGTCAGGTCCCTTGCTATCGCTCCCCGCAATCCCAGAGGGTTCTAGAATAGTGAATTCCCCAGCTGTGACGAGCCCAAAGAGCCCAAGAGGATAATGTCGTTAAGAGCTCTATGACGAGAAATGCGGCTGGCACTTTTAGCACAAGAAAGCCCGACACTTGTGTGGGTGGACAGTCCGGGCTCCAAAACGCACATAAGTTTTAGTTGTTTTTGATCCCGTAAGGGGTACAGTTGTGATGATACTTTTTTTTTACTTTAATAGCAGGACATTATCAGTGTTCGTTTTGTTTAATTGATGATTTACAAAAGGTTTGTACCTTAATTTTGGCTGCTGGCTGCATTTGCGGACGACATGGTTGGATGACGAGATTGCGTCTGACATGTACTTTAATATTTTGCCTTTGTGTTCCTCTTTATGTGCCCAAGCTATCATATTACCATCATTAAAACACATTTCCTCATAAAATTCACGACCGTTCTACATAATTATATTATTCGCGTCGTAAATATGATACGTACATTGATGTTATTACGTTATTTCTGGATTAGTGTGGGCTCAGTGAAGCAGTAATGGATAGTTATTAACCCCAGGGGTGTGTTTCTTTGGAAAAATTAACGAGGGTAGATATGATGCCGGGTTTATTGTTATGTCCCTTTCTATTTGTGTTTTGTAAAGGTGAATCGCCATTTGTATTTAAAGCATATCTCTTCATAATTGGTGCTATATATATATATATATATAATATATATATATATATATATATATATATATATATATATATATATATATATATATATATATATATATATATATATATATATATATATATATATATATATATATATATATATATATATAAAAGTAAAGTATCATCACGTCCGTATCCCTTATCTATTTAAAACTGTATTGCACTATGTACAAGAGGCGGGCTTAACCCTTAATTAGGCGCATGGGGTCAAGACAGTTTCAAATGAAAAAATATATATGTTAAAGTGTTTGGAACGCGACAGAGCTCTTTCTAGCTTCCTACCTCCCCGTGGGGTACGCAAATCTGTTGCGCTCAGAAGGCCAACGCGTACGCATTTGTCGCTGCTCTCTTAGGTGCTGACCCCATGCGACCAATTACGTTACATATTTTGTCCAAAGCGAAATGCCATAAGTGTGGTAAATTTGTTTGCCAGCAACACTTTAGGGCTTACTGTATTGGATGCAGAATAGATAAATCTGCTGACGCATCTGATTTTTTTTATATTTATATTTTACATACATATCTTCACGCCAGATTCCTTACGAAGTAGGCAGAGACAATTGAGCGCCACTTGACACGATCACGACATACCTCTTTCGCTTCATCGACATTCATCAACCTCTTCATACATGCCCTTTTGTTACGAAGGCTTTTTAATTCTCCTTCAGCTAGTGTTTTATTTATTTGATCGTGATACATGTGTCTTGGTCTGTCAGGGCCTCTTTTACCCACAAATTTCGCATTATATACCTGGTTCGTCAATCTTTCTTCGCTCATCCTTATGATTATAATAAAGCATTTAAATATTTTTAGTACTACATAGTTCGTTTTATTAATTCCTTCCACTTCATATTTATTTATTTCTTTGGGGTCAGTAATGACCCCATGCGACTATTTGAGTGATTTTCTTAATGCGCCTAATTAAGGGTTAATGCCGCTAGGCATTCTCTAGCAGCCAACCTTTAGGACAATCCAGAGCATTTAATTTGTAATGTGCAACTGGCAATATGAAATATAAAAAAAAAAATGTTTTTATATACTCATACTACATATTAAATACACATACATACGAATATGTACATAAAATACATACACTTTACACTTTATACATACATAGATATATACACTACATACAATATTTACTTATACCTTACGCGGTGATCAGAACTTCTGATTCAGAAGCCACTTATTTTCACTTTTAAAGAACAATATTTTCATTTCCATTCATATTTCCAGTTCCTCCAGGATGGACAGAACTAAAATTAATCAGTTTTATTTCTGTTTTACGTAGTGTCCACGTCTCTGCAGCATACAGGAAAATAGAGAACACAAGTGCTCTGGTCAGCCGGATTTTAATAACTTTCGTAATGTTTCGGTTCCTCTATATTTTTTTTAGCATAAATACCTACATATAAATACTATATCAAAGTGAGATTATGTCGTCTAACCAAACTACTAAAAAAATGCAGCGGGTTTGATTGATTTTAACATGTTTTTAACATCTAGCAAACGGACAGTTTTTAATTGTTGTTTAGTACGCAAGGCGGTCGTATAAAGCGTAGGCGAGTGTCTATGATTTTGATACCGCGGCATCAAAGCATAGCACAAACATCTGGTTCGCGATGTCATGTAAGTTCTAGTAATATCAGTTCACTGGCTTTTTACTTCAAATTGCATTAACGTCTAGCGGTGCATCTAGTTCGTTAAGTGACAAAGTAAATGAAGAAAAATCTCTTTTGCTTATTGAGATTAATCGTTTGGTAAGAGAGTAAAGAAACATCACGACCGTTTCCCTTTCGGGGTGGTCAGAAACCACGCTTGATAATAAGCGGATTCACATTTAGCCAACTTTACTGGCGGCCAATCATGACAAGTGGCAAGCTCGCCGATGTCTCCAGCGTTCCAAACTCAAGAATTATCACAAATAAATTAAATATTAATTAAATATTTTTGTGATCCGACCAGGAATCGAACTCGGTACCTCCTAATCTAAATCCACGGACTTATCCGCTAGACCACGGAAACAGTTAGAGTTAGAAAGAGTTTAAAGAAATCGTTTTATTTGAATTTAAATTTCTGTTCTTCTAACTAAACCAAGGGTTTTCTTGAAAAACAAAAGTACACCAAATTATAAAATATAAAAAAACATGTAGTCACTCGGCTCATTTGTAACGATAAAGGAATCCACTCTTTTAACAATTGAGTTAAAAGAAACAGATCAGAAGCGTGATATCAATTTCTGGCCGAGTAGTTACTAAAACAATCAACAGTGATTGCAATTAATTATCCAATTACAATTTGTACGAACTCATAGATTCTTGTGAAAATACCGATCTTAAATTCAAAATCGATCATTCAAGCCGCCATAGTGTTAGCGACTGATGTCAGTCGCCAATGTCTGATTCCAGTTGCTAACATCCCTGGACCTCGCACACAGCTTAAAATCTGCTAAGCGTGAGGTCACATGTCCTGCATTAATCCCCACCCCTTAATTTTTTATCCACTCCCGCACGGTGATATTATGAGGATGAAATCCATAAGAGGTTTCTCCAACCAGATCCAACAATAGGTCAGGTCATTTGGCTGTTTAATTATTATTATTATTATTCTGTCTTAGCTTAAAGTGTGACGATGCCTAATTACAGCAGCTATAATTTTAAGCGTTATTTTATTTTGTTATTTTATTGTTTTTTCCAATTGATTTGACTTTTATTTATTTATTAAAGAATAACTAACGACTAATAAGAAAATTTGAAAAAATAATGGAAACATAAAGGGTCAATTAGAAGTTACCGCAAATGAACTACAAACATTAAATAAAATAAATAATACTTACAAATAACAACAATTAAAATAACACTAACAGCTCCAAATACACCAATATGTACTATAAAATGATACGTATTATATATATATATTGTAAAAAAAAAAAAAAGTGTACTTATAAGCGTACATATCATCCCTTATTATACTATTGGAAAAATAATTGAATAACAATATTTTATTCGTAAAAGGATATTTACAAAATATAAAATAATAATCACAAACTATATAAATAAAAAAAAAACAAATGAAATAACTAAAAACTAAACCTAATGAAAAATTAACTATAAATAAAAAATGTCCTCTAGAGACGACCCATCGGAGATAGTCCCAAAACGACTGGCAACATTTCCCCTCTGTATATTGAGGCTAATAAGTTGCTAAAAATTATTACCAACCTTCCTGTCTCCTGATATTTCTATCAGACGCTTGGCCAGACGATTGGCTAAGGGTCCCGGTGGTCCAATTATCTTGAGCCCAAACGTCTCAAACTCATAACCTGTACCGATGTCTCTGCATAACTTGAGGTTCTCAGCAGAAACCGCCGCACTCCCCGCGCTGGACGACGTTGCCTGGATGTGAGATGTGTCTAATGTGTCTACACATGTCGCATCCCACACCAGAGACCTGCCAAGTTTCCACCGTCCAACGGTCATGGCGTCGGGTCCCTTGCCATCGCTCCGCGGAATCCCAGAGGGTTTTAGGATAGCGGGTACTTCAGCAGGGACAAGACTAGTACTTTGATTTTGATATGGCAATGGTATTGTTTTACCTGAGAATAGACCGGCAGTCACTTTGGCAGATGTAAAATTTTGATATTAAAGCAAATTATTCGTAATATGTAATTAATGCCGGCGTTCTCTCCGTGAGCACGTATTTACAAAATTTATAGAATTCACACTCACACACTGTAGGGATATTCAACAAGTAATTTAATTATTATTTAATCATTAAAGCCTAAATAAAATAAAAATAGCTATATCCTAATAACACTGGTCAATATATAATTTTTTTTTTGTTTTGTAACAAATCTGAGTTCGGTGTGAATTTTTCGAATATGGCAACAATTTTTTTTAAATGCTTCTATATAAGCAAGCGGTGGTCGTTCGGTTGTAACAACGCCTTCCGTAACATCCTAAAAAGGTGGGTTCGAGCCCCGGCATGAGAAATAAACTTTTCTTACCTGACGTCATAGATTTACAATACTAACTTTCCCGTACCTCAGAGAACACGTCTAGTCGTCGGTCCCGGTTCAATATTATAAGAAAAATACATCAGATAAAAAATATGATTTAGTATATTTTATTTTTTATCACAGCCCCTAGACAACAATGTCCCAGACCTCCACTATTGGTGTAAATCTATGACAACGTGTACAGGCTATATTAAAACATAATAAATATTAAAGTCTTTCAAATGGATATAATAGAATTGGGCCTAAGCAGGTCTACCGTCAAGACATTTATGGAACGAGCTTCCAAGACGGCATTAACGGAATCATACAGTATTTGGTTGGGTAGGGAGAGGAGTGGAATGGTGGATGGTGAACGTTATTATCGCGCTATAAAATAAGTAGAATCAAAACCACCCTATCGTCGGTCGCAATCCCGAGACACCATTCTTCTCATCTCTTACCCACACACGATGACCCTGGCTAAACTTTTTATTTAGAAACTGGGGATTTTTTTACAAGTTTCTAGAAATGGTCTAAATATCTAAATCGTATTCTATAAAAGTTCTACAATCGTATGTTTAGATTGTTTCATAATAATGTATTTGAAAATAATAATAATACATTAAATATAAATTAAAAGCTACCTCATTATTAAAATTAAAAATAAACTAAACTATAAATAAAAAATGTCTTCTGGAGACGTCCCAACTAAGACTATAATAAGGAGACTGGTAACATTTCCCCTTTGTATAGCGATGCTAATACGCTGGCAGAAATAATTGTCAGCCTTCCTGTCTCTATCAGCTGCTTTGACAACTCCTAGGTACCAAGTTATGATGTTGATTTCTTTTGTATAAACATATATAAAACAAAAAAAATATATAGCAGTGCAACATGGTAATGCGGCCAGTAGTACGAGTACTATTATTATTATATTTTGTATTACAATTTTTTTTTTTACTGACAACGTGTTTACACCGGATAATCACCGCTCACCACAACTCATGATGAGTATTACAGCCACTAGAACACAATGAAATGAAACGAAAGAATGACGAGATTAAAGAAGTAAAGTAAAGATGACTACCTCCATGGTCTAGCGGTTAAGTCCGCGGATTTAGACTCGGAGGTACCGGGTTCGATTCCTGGTCGGGACACAAAAATATTTATTAATTTAAATAAATACATTTAATTTATTTGCGATATTTCTCGAGTTTGGTACGCGTAAGTAAAGTTGGCTAAATGTGAATCCGCTTATTTATCAGCGTGGTTTCTGACCACCCCGAAAGGGAAACGGTCGTGATGATACTTTACTTTTAAAGTAAAGATATTTATTTGTATGAAATATGGTATCAAAATACAGATGGTAGGTATGTTATGGCTCGACACTTTTCGCAATTTCTGGCATGCCAGTTTACTTTAAAACCACAGTTATTCTAAGATACTAATTATACAAAAAAATCGGTTTAGATATAGTGGAACAATAAAAAAATAATCAGAGGAATATTCCGACCGCCTTCGAATAGCTGTATTTGTACTAAAATCGATTGGTGCGAAAATTGCAAACAGCGATTTCCCCTCTGAAATGCGTCTGACCTAATTGGAAGCTCTTATATTTCCTTTGACCGGCCACTCGAGCCGCCCTCCAACCCACTTCAACTCCTCAACACCCACGCATGGGGCTTCGTGTCTTATCGGCCAACTTCCTCGAACAGGCTCAGCATGGAATATGATACCCTACTTGGTTGATGGATATGTGTTACCCAATCAGAAATATAGTAAGTTATTTTCATATAAATATCACCATGGCAAGCTCACAATATTATTTCTCCTTTAAAGAAATTGTATTTATGGAAAACGAGTACAGTATAAAAGAATTACAATATAAAAGCTACCTAAATAATAAAATTATAAATAAACTTAACTATAAATAAAAAATGTCCTCTAGAGACGTCCCATCCGAGATTGGTAACATTTCCCCTCTGTATAGCGAGGCTAATACGTTGGCAGAAATAATTGCCAGCCTTCCTGTCTCCAGACCTTTCTTAGATTGTATTTATTGGAAGTAAATACAAAAAGATTAAAAAAAAATAGATTAATAAACTAATTATAAATAAAACTAAACTAAAAATACTTGTGAAATTAAAACTATTCTAAATTTGAAATTAAACCTAAAACGCTCGCCACATTTGAATTATAAGGGAAATATTCTCTTTTAGGTAGTTATGGAATTTAGGGTCGCCACACTATAACTCGTTTACCCAGCTCACTGTTTCAACCCTGAATGCCACAAAGGTATAACTTTGTTTAATGCTATTATATGTTATGTGCTTTTTGAATTCGGCTGTATAAGTATAAGCAGCCGAACCGGCCTTTTTTGATTTAAAAGAAATGTGGCAAGCGGCAAAGGTATCCACATAGGTGGCATCCCAAACAAGACATCTTCCCTCACTCCATGGTACGAGAGACATACCATCCGGCCTTTTACCATCACTACGTGATAGACCTGATTTGACTGGCATTTGACATCATTGCCAATGGCACATATGTACTTTGAACGAGAACAACAAATGGTGGTAGGCGGACTGATGGTGGTAATTTCTTCAGTCTGCCAAGTATTTACTATTCGTACCGATAAACCAAGTAAAGTGTATCCACACGTTTTGGGATCAGGCTCGAATTGCTGTCATGCCAAATCAAGCATAGTATTGGGGACTGATGTCAGTCATTAGTGTCTAATATAAAAAAATATCTTTCAAATTCACTGACAATACGCAAAACCGCTGCTAATTTACAGCAGCACCCGATCACAGACATAACGCATGTGCCAGCCATCCCCCCCCCCCCCTCAACCAGGCCCTTAGGGTGCGGACCGGGGCCCGACACACGTGCCACCACTGCAATGACCTTGGTCCTGGTCTAAGGAAGGGACGACCACCGCACACGCCACACCATGAGAACCTGAACACTGACGACTGAACAACCTTCGAGACACTCACAAGCATCAACATAACAAATAAATCTTAGGCACCAACATGTTGCTGTGCAATTCTGTTAAAAAACGAATCTTGGTTAATTAATAAAGTTAAAAGTAATAAATACATAATATAGACAAAATGCAAGCGAATTATTTTTAGTGGACTGTATGAATCTAAGGAAAAAGCAAGTTGTATTAATAACTATAGGCTAAGAAGTTTAAAAATGAGAAATTGCAAGGAGTACGCACCTGATGTCCTTCGGGGATTGTGCGTATTTAGGGACGGGAGTTGATCGATTCATACATCAATTGAATACAGGCGATACCACATAAGTTGTCAGAAACCACTATTTTAAGAAGCGGATTCACATTGTTATTACCTATCATAATAAGTTGTAAGCTCCTTCCCGTCTCTAGGGTTCCAATCTTACAAATAAATTAAATAATTTATTGTATCTCAACCAGAAATCGAACCTGGTCCAAATCTACGTAATGTTACTTAGTTGTGATGATACTTTACTTCAAAATTACCATTTCCTATGTCTTGGTCTAACTTTAAATCAATCGATAATACAATATGGTTAATGATATTGGTACAAGTGAACTAGTTGTCCTGAGGGCCCATTAGTATAGTAAGTATCTAGTTGCCCCGCACTTGCTCAGATATCTGGCCAAGGCAACTTCGAGCCAAACTTCGGCTCTTCATATTGCACTAGGGATGTCTGTATGAGAAATATTAATTATAAAGTTTACTTAAAATATGCTACGACTTAAAAAGGAATGTTTTATTTGAAGTAATTTAAAATCTACTTAAATAATAAAAATAAAATTATATATAACTAAACTATAAATAAAAAAATGTCCTCTAGAGACGTCCCATCCGAGATAGTCTCACGAAGACAGGCCGTACGTAACACTTGGATATTGTCAATACATACAAGCCAAGAAATAAAAAAAAAAACAAATAAAAAATATTACCATCGACCATGGCTGGACCGAACCCAACATCAATACAATAATTATAACTAAAAAATTGTTGCCATAAACGAGGAATTTGTTTTTACTTACAGCTAGATACTTAATATTAAATTCGTTGCTATAAAAAGGCCATGTCAGCTTACAATCTAATAATAATTATGTCCATAAATATAAATATAAATTCGTGGCTGTAAAAAGGCCATGTCAGCTTACAATCTAAAAATAATGATATTTATGTCCATAAATATTAATTCGTGGCTGTAAAAGCAGTGTCAGCTTACAACTAAAGTATAATATTAATGTCAAACCTATAAATAGCGAATCCTATAATTGGCTTTGCTCCATAAATTGTGCCATATTATTATTAAGCATATTTTTACAAATACATAAATTAATCACGAAGGTTTAAAGACAACAAACTGTCTCATGATAAAAATCGCTTAGAAGGAGTCTAGGAAGTACTGGAAAGTACACCTACATGAACTCCGTTTGTTACACGTCTGATGTGGGACGCTCTTCCGGCCTTGCTATATTACTCTACAATCTTGGTTTCCTCATGTACGGCGTCAAAAGTATTCTGACAGAAACAGGGACTGACGTCTGTTCCTATATGTAACTTTTCTAAAGCCTTATTAGGTAGGTATGTAATATAAAATTCATACCTGTCAAAGTCAAAATATCTTTTTTACAGGCATTTATGAAACGTCATTAATTTAATTATTTTGGATGATGCTAGTGGAAAACTAAGCACCAAAGTGGTCCAATAAGTAAGCTGTTAGCAGAAGACCAGCAGCTTAGCAGATTCCAGTGACCTGTTAATGTTTAATCTAACTGAGAAAGGAATCTGCAAAAGGAATCTGAAAACTCAGACAAAATAAAACATATACAGAACTGCACCACAACGATCAATTAATAACCTTTTAAATTTAGTTATCAGTACCTAGGAGAATACAATAACTGGTACAGCAGTAACCCACCAGGCAAGTCAGAATTAAGATAGACTACATGCCCATGTGCAACCCGAAAGTCGACAACACGCAAAACCCTCTGCTAATTTAAGAACAAATAATTGTTCGGCAGAGGTCCCAGATTATAATAAATGATTTGACTTTGACTTTATAACTAACGGATTCTGTTAATGTCAATTTAATTTATTTACTGTCAGTTTAGCCAGCGACTTTACAAAATACAACATTTTCGGCAAAATCAAGGCTATCTTTCGATCATCTACCTAAAACTATCGATAATAATGACGTGCCGTCATAACTTGGCTGGATATGTAAATATGTCGATACATGCTGCTTGTCAGATACAATCTCTATTTGAACACCATAAGAAAGTAAACTTCCTCTCTGCCTTCAAGGAAGCCGCAAATTTCTTCAGTATAATGACATAGTGTAAGGAAGTACAGTTAGTTAATATTCATAATTTTTACCATTATTTAATGAAAACTTCAGATATTTAGGTTCTTTTTACAGTCTCCGTTGCTTGTGAGTGGAACAAACTTCCTATTAATATATTCATAGATCTCCTTATAGCTCACTTTCTCAACAAACAAAATAGCTCTAATTAGCTACCTACATATATCATACCATATTTTTTTGTATGTTTTTAACTGTACTGTATACTTACCTAGTCGTATTTATATATAGACTTTATATATCACATTTATTTAAGTAATGGTATACTATCTCACTATCACCTTGCCAACTCGTCTGGCCAGCGTAGCGAGTGTAGGTCAAATTCGCCAGATTTTTTTGGAAGGCCTATCTTCAACAGTGAAGGCCAAGGCCTCTGTGTTCTAGGCGCTGATACATGATATACAACTATTATTATGTATTGTATGTAATTGTATATTTATAATAATTCTCCCCGCAATTCTCTACCACTCTCCCAAAGGTTGTCTGTTATAAAATGCCGAAAGGAATTAAGTGCGCCCTTGTACATTACTTTTAAGTTTTGTTCTGCAAAAAGAGTTTATAAATTATTTTATTTTTATTCCTTATTATATATTATTAGGTAAACCATACAGCACTTAACATTATTATTGGCAGAATGGTAATAATTTGCAAGAGGTTCACACAAGTAGCATGTATTTAGTTTTTGTACAAATATGTTGCGAAAAATAAAGAGAAACGCACTGCCGATAGACAACCCAAACCCATTAATATATACACTTAAATAATCTTAGTTTTCAGCGCTCTTTAAAAGAAACATATTATGGTGTTATTTAATGCGATTAATTCGCTATCATGAGATGTTTAGTCATAAACTATAATAAAATAGAATTTTATTTTATTTATTTATGTTATATGACATTCTTTATTGGATCAAAACTTAAAGTTTGGTACATCGGCGATTTTAATGCCTGTTAGGCATTTTCTGATAACTAGCCTTTGGGATGGTGAGAGACTATATACTATATGGGCAGGGTGCAACATCAGTATGTTTTTTTATCTTTTCGATTTAATTAAAAGCTGCGTTCTGTATCTCGAAGTTATACTTATACAGCAGCTATTATCTTAACTGACATTGACATTTATATTTTTATAATTGTGTTTGTCTTAGCTTCTAGTGTGACAATGCATATCTACAGCAGCTATAATGTTAAGCGTTATTCTGTATTATTGTTATTTTTATTATTTTATTGTGTCTCTTCCCAAATGATGGTTATCATGTACTGCTCCAGATTCACCAATATATACTATAAAATGATATTGTTTTATATCAATATTGTAAACATTGACGTGTAAAAGTGCTGAATACATCTCTTTTTGTTCAATGCATACTTGCAAAAAAAAAAGTACTATAGTCTATGTTCATGGTAGGAATAAGCCCGCTTCAAATGCAAAGAAAAATCATTTGTATTGTTGATTAAATAAAAAAATCATGTGAGTGTTTTACTACTGTAATAAAACACTGTGTTTGGTCTATTTCTGTGCTTTGAAGAATAACTTTAGGCAATTTGAGTCGTTTCCAGATGAAGTAAGATGGAGTGTTGATTTTGTATGTGTAGATTGGCTTTAATCTTGCTTATAATATACGGAATGGATAATTTAAGTTTCATAAGTTTCCATATTATATTATATATTCCTACACTGAATAATATATATATCTATATATCTATATACATATTAGCATGACAGATGACCTTGCGCCCGCGTAATCGCGCAAGTTCCATAAATGTTAGCAACTTGAATCAGAGTTACATGACTGACATCAGTCTCTTAACACTATGCCAGCTTGAATAGATGCTTTTTCACACTTCGCTTAAAGGACTCCAGGTTATAGAAGTTAGGTTATAGTGGAAACATTATATACAAAGAGACTGGAAGAGCATTCCACACAGTCATGAGTGTCTGATTTTTCAGTTGCTAACTTTCATGGACCTTGCACGCCATTTACCATCAGGTGGGTGCAAGGTCACATGTCGTGCTAGTAAACGATATTACGAGAAGAAACATGAATTTTTGCAATTCACATGTTTTTAACAACGTATGGGATGATTAAAAACAAGACCGTTTTTAAGAGTACACAATGAAAAAAAAAGCAATTAATAAAATTAATTTAATAATACTACGGATATGAACGCATGGAATGGTGACAAGAACGCATGGAATGTTGGCAAGAACGCATGGAATGATGGCAAAAACGCATGGAATGGTGGCAAGAAAGCGTATTTCCCCACTGAATTGCAATGTAGTATTTTTTTGGGCGAAGAAAGAGCCAGCCCTCTTGTCACCGGAAGAGTGGGTTAGAGGAGTCGCTTGGACTCCGTGGGCCCAAAGTTTCTACTGCAAACGGCACAAATATTTAATCTTCTAATATGGATTGTCTCCGGATGTTATAGATTTAATTTAAATTGGTCGATGTTGGTGTGCTGCTAGCCTAACATTATTAAATTAATATATAAATTATACGTTTGAACTTTATTTTTTACAGGAGAAAAGTGAACTATAAAATGATGTCCTTACTCGTATATCTATGGAGGAAGTCGATATTTTTTTAGAAAGAAATATCACTCATGGTACTGGCTTGTAATCAATTTCTTCTTTGCTTAGCCACGATGATACCTGGCGAAGTTGAGCTAAACAAATATAGGAACCGACCTGACCGCACAGATATGAGCTTCCCAAAGTAAATACATCTCTTCACAACTTTATAATACCCTTTTATAAATGGAAATCGCAGAATATCAGACGTTGTACATTGACGTATTTATATAGACCAGTTTACAATTTATTCTTACTGATATATCAGTTTAGGGCCAAAGCTAATGTAGACGCCAATTATTATTATTGATTACAGCCCCTAGAACAGTCCTAACTTACGACTTATTTTGTTTACATAATCTGTTGTGTTTTTTTATAATTTTTTGTCAAATATAATGTTTTATACTGTCTTGTAAAAAAAAAGAAAAAAATATGATTACTTCGTAGTTAAAATTCATTTAATAAGTTTTACATTTTAACGGACAAAAATAATCAATCATAGTAAAAATAACGAGTATAGAAAGTGGTGTTGACGCGTGTTATTTATTAGTAGGTATTGCTTACAGTTAACTTGGGTGGTGGCTCGGTTGTAAGAACGCATTCCTTAAATCCTACAAAGGCCGCTTCAAACCCACCCGGCATGTACCAATGAAAATGTGAAATACACTTTTCTTACGTACATTTGTCATAGATTTACAACACCACCGTTCCCGTGCCTCGAAGAGCACGTTAAGCCGTCGATCCCGGTTTCACTAATACCAACTTGTGGAATCGGTAATAAATTGTCATAATATCCTCGCCAAGCCGTCTGACCAGCAGCGTGGCGAATGTAGGCCAAATTTTCCAGATATATGCTCTGGAAGGCCCATCTCCAGCAGTGGAGATCTAGGACGCTGTGTTCTAGGGGCTGTAATAAAGTTGGGTAAAAGCTGTAGCTAGCTTTTTAAATGTATGTTATTTATTTAATTAATGTTTATTGTATATATGGTCCTCTATATTTATGTCTATGTCATTTAAATAACTTTTGTTGCGGACTCGGGCCGAGACGATGACTGATCGACTTTATCAATCCTTTCCGAATCCTTAAAAGTCAAGTACGGATTCAAAGCTCACAAGGTTTTATATAATGTTTAACTTTTTACTTTATTCTTTATTTTTTTCCAGAGTAAAGTTAATTAATATGAGTATCATAATTAGGTTAGTCGTAATCTGGACCCATTGATAAGTTGGCTCATGAAATGTTCTTAGTCACTACACCATAGAGTGGTCATGGTCGCCATCTGCCGTCGCCACTCCTCTTGGACCGCAGCTTTCCTGGTGCACTCATGTAGGGGATCAGTCCATCTCATCGGAGACCTACCACGCCTTCTCTTGCCATCGACTTTCCCTTAGACTTCGATGGATGATTCTCCACACCCGTGACACGTCTACGAAGAAAGTGAGAATGCGTGAGTGAAAGAGTCGAGGAAAGGCGTTGTTTGATCCACAGTTCCTCTTGCATCGATTTGTTGGTTCGGAACTCCTTCCATGATCCCATAATTTCTGCCAACGCCACATCTCTAGAAGCATTAAATCATTTTTCTTTCAATTTGGTGCGGAGTCCAGGTCTCTGCAGCAAACAGAAAAATAGGGAACACAAGCCCTAACATGCCTAATTTTGGTAGCTTTGGTAACTTATCTCTTTCAGCTTGTCCATAGCAGATCTTGTATCCTGCGGTACACAGATTTGGCAGTCTTCATTTTATATTTCACTCTCTTGGATTGTGACTCCAAATATCGACAAAAAAAAAAATCAGATGAATTCTTTAAATGAAATTCGCGCTAGGCTTTTTGCAACCATTAATTATTTTTTACCAAACTTCTTTGAACCATCGGCTCTTTAGAGTAATGTAACTTTCTAAAACGCAACTACGGTTTTGCTTTCCGTAAGCTTGGTTAAAATACACACATCAAAAAAGTCTAGGGATCAAGCATGTTTATGCGGATTTCTTGTGATTGAGATGTGGCTTTGTAATAAATTTATGATTTTATAAATTTATATGGATCCTTTTTGATGCATTTCATAATTTAAAACAGGAACTGTCAATCAAATTCGAGTAAAAGATGAAAATCAGCTGTCAATATTTTCCCTATAAAAACATAAGACGCATTGAAGACATTATTAGTGCTACTGTTTCCCTACTACTGATTAAAACCAACGTTATTATGGAGCGGCGACGTCATTTAAGCAGGGAAGAAATGATCAGAGCCGTGGGAATGATAGAAGCTGGTTCCCGGCAACGTACTGTGGCTTTAGCTCTGAATACAAGTCAGAGTGTTATCAGTCGACTTTGGACACGTTACCGAACCACTGGTACCGTGGCTGAGCGCCATGGAGGACGGTATCGCTGCACCACACGGAGACAAGACCGATACATTCAAATCACAGCTCGAAGAACTCCAACAATAACCGCCATGATGTTAGCCGTGAGCCTTCATCGCTCTTCAGGGAACTTAATTAGCGACCAAACAGTCAGAAACCGCTTGCATGAAGTGAACCTTCATTCCCGAAGACCGCTACGGGTACCACCTAGAGCAATGCACAATCGTAGGACTCGATATCAATGGGCTCTTGAACACAGAAATTGGACAGAAGAACAATGGCGTTTCGTGTGCTTTTCTGATGAGTCTCGTTTTGGTATGAGGCCGGATACAAGACGTATACGACACTGGAGAACCCCTGGACGCCAACAGCGATTAAAATCCTGCCAGGAAGTCCATCCTTATAGTGGTGGAACCATCATGGTATGGGCGGGTATTTCGATCGGCGGAAGAACTGAGTTGATTTGGATCAGAGGCAACCTCAACGCTCAAATTTATGCTGAGACGGTTGTATCAGACGTCATCGTTCCTCTACAAGTGCATATCGGTCCCTTATTTCAGTTAATGCATGATAATGCACGACCGCACACCGCAAGAGTTGTAAGACAGACTCTCGCCGCAGCTAACATCAATGTCCTGCCCTGGCCTGCTCAGTCGCCAGACTTGAACCCGATTGAGCATGCATGGGATATTCTTCAGAGAAGAGCTCTGCCGAATATGGAGGGTATCCAGTCGCAAGAAGACCTTTTTTGTTGTTGCAACGAACATGGGCGGCCATTCCACAGCGTGATTTGGATGAACTCATTTTGAGTATGCCAAACCGATGTTCTTGTGTTGTTAGTGTTCGCGGTATAAACACGGATTATTAATTGTTTAAGTTACCCAATAAAATTAAAAAAAAAACTGTTATTTCAGTCTTTTTTTCGAACTTTAATGTTAGTGGTTCAAATGTCAAAAATCCCTTTATTAGGAAAATGGCAATTTTTTTTACTAATGCAAAGGTGACTTGGTTTATCGTTACTGTAGACAAACGAAAACATTTTATTTGATCAATCCTTTAAGAAAATTTTAATGAATATCAATCAGGAGAAAAGTTATTGCAAAAATATATGTTGATCCCTAGACACTTTTGATGTGTGTAACAACGCACCTAGGACCAATATTCAAGAAAATAGTGTACAGTATTTTTTTTAAGATTACTGACTTTAATCTACTATAGGTACTTATTATTACGGTATTTATATATTATGATATAATTTATTCTATTATATTTGTATGTACATTTATTTTTTAATAGTTTTAAAATATTGTTTGTATATTTTTTTGTTCTGTTTTTATTTATCTTTTTGCACCGTACTTAATTTTAACTGCCTCCGTGGTCTAGCGGTTAAGTCCGTGGACTTAGACTCGAAGGTAAATACATTTAATTAATATTTAATTTATTTGTGATATTTCTCGAGTTTGGTACGCTGGAGACATCGACGAGCTTGCCACTTGTCTCGATTGTTAAAGTTGGCTAAAGGTGAATCCGCTTATTTATAAGCGTGGTTTCTGATCACCCCAAAAGGAAAAACGGTCGTGATGATACTTTTAATTATAAATATCCTAATGTCCAGAAGGTTATTAGGAAGAGAATATCTTGTGGCATTAAGCTTTTGTAATGATTTACAATAAAGATTTTAAATAAATACCTTAGACGCAAAAAGATTTTCTATTATCAACATTTGTATTCACAAGAATTTTGTCTGCTACAGATGTTGAATTATCTAAATTTAAAATCATCAATCAATTAGTGTTTTTTTCTGGCTTTTCAATTTGCAGATGTGTGCGTAAAGGGTCATTCGGCCTGCATAAAAACCACCTCCATCGAGCAATTAATCCGCACTCACCTACATCTGAGTAATTAAAATAGACTGAATACGACCACACCATTTGTTAATTGAAAATCCATACAGTCAACGTAGATTTAACCAAATCTCCGTGGAGATTTATCCTCTATTTTTAGAGAATTAAGGGTGGGAATCGCGTGGTGCGTTTTAGTTAGTAAACGGTTGGCCAATTGCTTAAGTTAACATATAGCTTGTGGGTTCGGAAGGGCGTGTGGATATTGGAATGATTTTTATTTTAATTGAGCATCTGCCCCTAACGAACTGGATAACATGACATCAATTAGTACTTTTGTCGACATAAACGAGTTACATTGGTTTTAACTTATATCTATAGTCATACACACGCTGTCAAACGAAGCGACGCCTCGGCACGTCACACTGTGGATCAAAATTTGACTTTCATGGTCGTAGATTTTTTTTTTCAAATGTAGTTTCATTTTACAAAATTAATTACATTACAAGTACAATTAATATAAATTAAAAGCTACCTAAATAATAAAATTAAAAATAAACTGATCTATAAATAAAAGATGTCCTCTAGAGACGTCCCATCCGAGATAGTCCCAAAGAGACTGGCAACATTTCCCCTCTGTATAGCGAGGCTAATACGTTGGCAGGCAAAATATGCTCATTTATATTAAAATATTTATATTTAAATTAAAATTTAATTAAATTAATTAATTTAATTAAATTAAGTGCTAGGTATTGTTATTATTATTATTTTTTTTGCGGTTTGTTTTTTACTTTTTAATT
Source organism: Tinea semifulvella (assembly GCA_910589645.1). Classification (NCBI taxonomy): domain Eukaryota; kingdom Metazoa; phylum Arthropoda; class Insecta; order Lepidoptera; family Tineidae; genus Tinea; species Tinea semifulvella. Next base: position 11,319,994 of record OU342610.1, read on the forward strand.
GATGTGTATACCTACTAACATAGTTCTAAGTTGGAATGTTACTAATAATTATGGAATTAATTCTGAAATAAATAAATTAAAAAAAAAAAAAAAATAGACCTGCTTTAATTTGAAATGATAACTGAAAATAGTTTTTTTTTTCCAAAAAAAAAGTGTTGCTGCAGCATTGGTGAGATGTGAACTCCCTAACCGTGTTTTACAAGCTATACTACGGTGTGTGTTCTAAAGAGCTCCACAGCCTTCTTCTCTATTCCGCAACAACCACACGCACCTACCAAAATATGCACCCCTACACCGTAGCCACTATCCCTACGCGTAAATATAAATTTGAAGACTCTTACATCTGTGGAATGCTCTCCCAGTGTTTTTTCACTCATATAACTTGGAGACCTTCAAGTGGAAAAGTATCTTTTTAGGCCCGCATAGTGGTCATTCGTGGTTGGCGTCAGATGCTTTTATTCGTTCTCCCCTGGACCTCGTGTGCCGCTTACATAGCTTTGCATAGGTGGGTGCGATGTCATTATGACGTTACAGTACAAAAAAAAAACATTAACTAACGCAAAAAAAATCTATTGTCGAACAGGTAAAAAATCGGATAGGTACATCCAAAAATACTTACGTAATCGAGTATTATAATTAATTCAGGAACCTAGTTCTCCACGGTCGCCGTATAACCTATTTACAAGGGTATAGATATATCCAGGCCCAAGTTGGTACCGATTGAATCGCTATAAAGGAGTTACTTCCGACAAGTTTCTCCAAGTTTTGGGATGCAGATACCTTCCTACAATAATAGGCCTTTGGGAAGGAAATTTACGTAGACATATATTCATACGGCCGGGTAATTAAGGTATATGAAAGTGATAAATTGTTGAAAATATCCGTAATAATAATAATATTAAATTCGTTTATTTCAAACCACTAGGATTCATATTAAAAAATATTAGAACTTACAGATAAAGGTGCTTAAATTTAACCTTAATATATATACACACACAGCCTTAAAGACTATCATAACGTAATATTGTTCCTTAGTAAGTCGATAGACTATATTTCTCAAATGTTTGTGTGTAAGTATCGTGTATTATATTTATGTATACCACCTTGCCAATGATTTCTCATTTTCCCAAAGGTCAGTTGTTAGAAAATGCCTAACTGGCATTAAACTCGCCTATGTACACTAATTTTAAATTTTAGGCAATAAAGTATTAAAATAAATAAATAAATGTTCACTCAGACTTGAAAAATCTTTAAAATCTTAGTGATTAGCATAACTTTATACACATCTACCCTTTTAAGTAATATTGTAGTTTTATTTACCACCACGATAAACCTCAAGGTCCTTCGAGGTGGTCAGAAACAATATATATATATATATATATATATATATATATATATATATATGTACGAGCTGGAGACATCGACGAGCTTGCCACTTGTCATGATTGGCCCATAGTAAAGTTGGCTAAATGTGAATCCGCTTATTTATAAGCGTGGTTTCTGACCACCCCGAAAGGGAGACGGTCGTGATGATACTTTACTTACTTTTATGTACGAGTAGATAACTAACAAGATTAAAATAAAAGATGATAATTAAAAAAATGAAAAACCCGCCTGTGTATATTTAGATTTGAAATTAAAAACTGAAAATAAATAAATTAAAACTAAAAGGGAAAAACAAGGCCAAGGGTTCCGTCACTAAAAAGTTTTATAACCGCTTAACTAATGACAATAATAAAGCCGTTTATTCTAATTTTATCTGACATTCTGCCGCGTTCACAGGTGGCGCTGGAGGCCTATAGTTGTAATATTTTCATTTGTTGTTGCTTTTGTTAGTTGTATTGTGTATTTGTGAAATCAATTGGGAAAATAACTTCTACCTTTCTATTCGGATATTTTACGTATTCTTTTTCTTAGTTATTTATGTTGCTTTCAATGAAGTTTGTATATAAGATACTTTTATCATTTAACTCTGTAACTGTAAGTATTACTTTTAGTCATAGTTCACATTATTTTTATTTTTAAAATATTGTTACTATTATTAATTAAATTTCTTAAACATATAATGTATCATAATTGAATGTAGTTTGACATGTTGTGGTCACCTGTTACTGGGGTACCATTCACTTATATATTTTTTTACTGTTTGATTCTATTGATAGAATTGGATTCAATGTGTAGTCTGTTGGTGATCCTAATTCAATAAATAAATAAATAAATTCCTTAATTAATTAACATATACAGTTATTTTGTTTATATGATCGACACAATTAATAATTTCAAATTAAAATATAAATAAAATTAACTACACCATTGATATATATATTTTACATAGCAACTTTAACAGTCGGGACCCATTGTTGGGAACCTGTCTCGATTTTTAATGTGTCCTGACTATTAAAGTCGCTATGTAATAGAATATTTAAAATTATTTCAATAGTGTAGTTAAGCGGTTATCAAACTTCTTGGCTTTTCAGTTTTTAGTTCAACATCATTTTTTACATAAGCCTATGTAATTTTTCATTTTGTATTTTTTTATATCATTTTGTTTTAAATTTAATATGTTACTGGGTTATATGTTAAAGGCAAACGATTGCGTGTTGTGGCGAGACTTATCCAGCAGTAAAGAGACACAGGCTGATGATGATGCGAGTTCAGGACTAATTGTTGTTGGACAGTTCGTTTCATATGTCTATGAAATTAACACAACTTTCAACATCTGTCGGGTATTCTAAATAAGTTAAACAGTCTTTACGATCGGCTACAACCTACGGCGCTTAGCTGACTCTTAGAGCCGGTTGCAGAAAGGATTATTAAAATAGCCATAATGTGTCTAATAGACAATATGTCAAAAGATAATTAGCCTTTTTGCAACCAGCCGTTATAAGAAGTTATATTATAGTATCATCACGACCGTTTCCCTTTCGGGGTGGTCAGAAACCACGCTTATAAAGAAGCGGATTCACATTGAGCCAATTTACTATAACCAATCATGACAAGTGGCAAACTCGTTGATGTCTCCAGCGTACCAAACTCGAGAAACATCACAAATAAATAAATAATAAATTATATTTAACCTAAGATATATACTTACCTACAAAACTCAAAACACACAATAACTACATAAATAATACACTACATAATATGATACACATTTACCCAAACCAAACGCAAAGTGCCCATTCGTAATTGCTCGTCTAACCATTGAAGACGACAGTCGCCATTGACATCGATGGTGAGCTCATTAAACAATCTATCTACGGTTGGAGAGTGCTAACAGGTCATAATAGACACAAGTTGTTGTAAGATTGTAAAAGCGGCATTCTTCTTATCCGTAAAGTTGTGTGTGTTTTTGTAGGTCGTTTATTTTTTTGGAGCGAGTTTCACGCACGGTGGAGTTGAAAAATTGCCGTCATGGAGTCTTGAGTGCGATGATTGTATCCCGTACATTGACTTATATTCAATGATTGAATATTTATTTCTTTCTTAAAAAGATATTTCAATTACAAAATCGTTTATTACAGACATTTTAAAAATACAAACCTTTTAAAAAAAATACAAACAAATATATCCTAAAACTAACTAATTAACCAATACTTACCCAATATTTTTTTTTAAACGACTGGTGTAAAAAAGTGATATTACTAAAAAAAATGTGTTAGTTGGTTTTCGCTCTAACCCGGCGATTCTTCTCTCGCCATTTTGGCCAAACCATTATGAACGAAGGTTACGCCGCGCAGCGGTCTACCCATGACCACGGTCAATGCAACTTGACCCAAACGTCGGGATATGTCTTTAAGTTAAATCACATTAAGATCCGTGAAAATACTTTCGGGGTGGTCAGAAACCACGCTTACAAATAAGCGGATTTACATTTAGCCAACTTTACTATAGGTCATTCATGACAAGTGGCAAGCTCGTCGATGTCCCAGCATACAAAACTCGAGATATATCACCAATAAATTAAATATTAATTAAATGTATTTATAAATAAATATTTTTGTGCGAATCCGGTACCTCCGAGTCTAAATCCACGGACTTAACCGTAATTACATAATAAAGATTCCACAAAACAATTTTGTTTATTATTGTTTTTTTTTTAATGTTTTTCTTTGCCCGATTATTACATTAAGTCAAGGTATCTGCGTTCTTTCGGGAGGAAACTCCTTCGCTTATCTGATTCCTTGATGTGTTCATAATCTATTTTGCTAATATTTTAGTAGATTATACGGAAACAGTTTTTGGCAATATTAACAACCTATATGTACCGGTAGAAGTTAAGACCGATGATCTTTTGTTTAAATCATAAACAGAAGATGACAGAGCTATCACGTTTTACTTATTATGAAGTACTAATTACATATAATTGTTTTTTTTTTTAAATTTATATTATAGTAAATTATTAACAATACAATTACATAGGAAAAATAATACAGTTAAAACAATGGTGCGTATTTTCAGTTTGGAAAAAGCAACCGGATAACGGAGGCGTGGTGGTGGCTCGGTTGTAAGTACGCGTACCTTAAATCCTACAAAGGCCGGTTAAAACCCACCCGGCATGTACCAATGAGAAATACACTTTTCTTACGTACTGCAGTCATAGATTTACAACACCACCGTTCCCGTGCCTTGGAGAGCACGTTAAGCCGTCGGTCCCGGTTCCACTAATACCAACTTTTGAAATCGTTAATATATCGCACCTTTAAAGACAAACCGTTACTAAACGAAAATATCAAATTTTACAGGAGAGCAAATATACGGTAAAAATATTTTTTTTTTTGCAATAAGTCCTAGTTTATGATGTTTTGAGACATCTTTGAGGGCTATTATTACAGGTAATTATGTACATTATGGCACACAATATACAAAATCATGATTTATACATAAAAACATTATTTATTATGATTTTTAATTTTTATAGTAACACTTTACCATTTATTTATTTTTCAAATATTATAAATTACTACAAAGTTAAGGTGTAAAAAATGTATTTAAGGTGTATTTAACTATATTTTTTAATTATAAATAAGTAACTAATAAAGTTTACAAACATTTCTTCTAAGGATAGCGTCAGGTCAGATAAAAAAACATTAAAATTTATAATCATTTATTATTAAAAATCAAATTGTGACTTCCTTACATTTTTTGGCTGACTTATTTGGCGGCTTTTCTTAATATTTAGTTTGTACCTCTAAATCACAGCAAATTAAAAGTTTTTAAGCTTAAGACTATTTATCCAATCAGTTTCAATAATAATTATGATATCAAAATAAAAATAATCAAAAATTCTAAACATTAATTACTGTATCACATTTTTATCTTTTACAACATAAAATCTTTTAAGTCTTAGTGACAAACATAAAATATCTTCTAACGTTTTAGTGAAACACATAAAAATCCATAAAACACCAGATTGCAATCAATGCAAGATGTTATTATAATAAGACAACGCGTAACTCTGTGGAATTATATTACTATCGATTAGGCTCTTTAAATCACTGTTTTTCCTCTCACTTAACTTTAATCTAGACTGATACAAAGATTTCAGTTCGTAATTTTTAAGGCTTGTGCTGGGACCCGTACGTGTGCGTGATGAACGATTATTAAAGTATTGTATTTCTTTAAAGTCTGTATCTTCGTATGAAGTTTTATAATAAATGAAAACTTGCTCTGAATCTTGATATTTTTCAAACTTAATTATCTTGATATCAGTTAATCTAACTGTTTCACCCTGAGTATTTTTTGAAAATCGTCCACCACACACCTCTGTGAGATTTTTCATATCAATAAAGTCAGAAAAACACATTTCATTTACATTATAAGGATTGCCTTTCTTTCGTGCAGTTCTTATTATTGTTACGTATTGGTCCGGTGTGTATATGGGACCAGAACGTAAGCATTTTTTAACAGCCTTTTCTATTACAGAATGGACGGAATCATTTTCGTTCTGTGTATGTCCACTTACTAAAAATTTGTGCGTGATTGATTTTATTTTAAGGACACATAAGGCATAAACATACATTGAAAACATAAACTGATTTTTTTGTTGGCCGGTGCAATTGTCAGAATAAAATATTATTTGTAAATTATCGTCATCGACTTCTAAAGCTTTCTTTCTTATATATTTGAAAACACACGTTGCTATTTCATTCGCTCCTCTTAATGCATCGACTTCGCTCCAAACAAAACAATCACAGTAGTCATTTCCCAAATCACTAATAGTAAAATTACAGACATTAAGCTTACACTTATAATATAAAGTAGATATATCGCCTTTAGGAAGAGGCAATATAGCCTGTAGATCGTAACAAGCAACGATGTAGTTATCCTTAACCATGGTTTTGTCATTTAATTTTTCTTGGCGACTTAATTCTTTTTCAAGCTGGTGCTGGTCGTATCTGTTCTGTAATTCTATATTTTTATCAACAGCGTTTTTGAAGGCAATACATTGCTCGCACTGATCTTTTTTAGGTATGTAAAAACTGATGTTGTAATTCTCATTAAACACTCTTCTGTATGTGTGAATTTTAGCAGCTTCCACATCAGCATTCAGACAGTCTGTTTGGTAGTCGGCATAAAGATCTGTGAGATTTTTACCCCCATCGATGTATTCGCGGGTCGTTTGCTGTCGCAGATAGTGCGATTCAATCCTCGGAATTGAGTCTATATGTTTCTTTATTCCTTGAATAATATCTGGACTCAATTTATTTTGCTTGCCATGTTTGCCCCTTTTTTCCCCTTCGACAAATCCCGACTCATCCATTTTTGCAATAACAGTAGCAATAGGACGATTGTTAATAGCCAATGTATTTTTAAAGAAAATTTTACAGACTCTAACCTTACTATTATTAATATCGAATGAAAATGAATGTTTAGGTCCTCTATTGCTGTTGTGAACTTTTAAATATTGATATTTAGGTTTAATAGTTAAAATACACTTTGAAATGAAATCTCTTTGCCTTGTTAAGTCACCCATTTGCCAGTAATTGTTAAATATAGTTTGTCTGTCCTCTTGTTTAATTCTTTCGCTGCACTTTAGTCGACATTTTTCACCACATGGAGATCCTATCTGCTTCTTAGGAATGTTTTTTTTTAACTTAGACACTGACGTATATTGCTGTCCACTATTTCGAAGTGTTTTAGATATTTGCTTATTAGATGGATTTTTTGTTCCTTTACGCCTTCGTTTATTCGGTATACAAAAGGTATCATCTGTCGAAGAATGAATAATAACATGTTCTTCGGCATTTAAATCGCTAACTTGTTGCATAATATTGTGGTCACTTCCGGGAGTTGGACTGAATGAAACAAGTCTAGGTGGTGTTGGTAGAACGTAATCTGGATCGCGATCTTTATCATCAGGGGAAAAATCTTTCCCCGATTTGACCGCCTCCGTGGTCTAGTGGTAACAAAAGTTGCCGTGAACTCGGGAGGTCGTGGGTTCGATTCCCACCGGGGGCAAGTTGTACATTGTATAATTTGTCTCGGTCTGGGTGTTTATATGTATAATATGTATATATTTACAAAAAAAAAAAGTATAATATGTAGTTTATCAACCATCTAGTTTCCGTAACACAAGCCTAGTAGCTTACCACTGAAACTAGATGGCGCTGTGTGAGCTGTCTGGAAATATTTATTATTTATTTATTATTATTATTTAGATGCGCTAGATGAAGATGATGAGCTAGATGATGATGAACTTGAAGACGATGATGAACTTGAAGACGATGATAAACTTAAAGTTGAATTTGATCTTCCTCTGTTACTTGCAGCGGGGTCAATTATTTCTTTCAAACATGAAATTGGCGTTCTGTCACTATCTATATTACAATACTCATCTACTGAAACATGATTAACTGACTGAGGTAGTCCGTGCGCTTGCAACAGAGAAGGAGAACTACAATTAGTTTCTGTAGTTAGTTCATCTGTCAAAAAAGAACTTGAAATAACATTTTCTTTGCAAGCTTGCGACTCGCGTGGATTTAACGAAACAGTCCCTGCATCGGACATGTTATTCAGCTCATCCATAGATATTTGTTTGGGGACATTAATCATTAAAGAATCTTTTTGAGGGTCAATAGCAGCCAAAATGCGGGATACGCGTGGGTTCCATGGGTACGACATTATCTGAAGCAAAGTTATTTTATTATTAATGTTAAAAGTAAAATTTTTCATCAATAAATTACATTGCGATTTAAATTAATTCGATCGCCATACAACATTTGCTTCAATTTCCAATAGTAGAAAAGTGATACTTAATGAAATTAAACTTTTTAAAATTATCTATAAGATAATATATTTTATTTTAAAATGAAACAGTACCTATGAAAACAAAATGTAATATTTTTCCTTTCACGTTCTAGTGCAAATTTGCATTGCATGTAGTGATAAAATGCAACTAACTTAAATATCCCGCTATTATTTTTAACATTATTACTAAATTTACTTTACATTTAAAACAAAACTGGGACTAAAGCAATAATTACTCTTTAGCGGTAAATATTTTTTTGCAAATATCCTAGAGAGTAAAAGTAAATGGAGGTTATACTAAAAGGAACATTTTACCAATTAAATAATGTAACGAATTGCATAATTTTGATAAACAGAAAACTGTGACTATGCAAAAGGTAACATTTTACCAATCAAAATATATAAACAAATTACCTGTTTCCTGACGTGAAGCCGTATTTATCCAAATAATCACACTTTTGTTTTAAACTTTAATCGTCACTCTTCGACAAACACGTTCCAACTGGTATAGACACAATATTGTATTTAGCAACCCAACCAAATTTTGTTTAGTAACGGAAAAAAATAACGCCATCTACCCTATTTAGGCGAAACTTTAAAGAATGTTAATTTCACCTTGTAGCTTATGAAAATTTAAGATAGATGGCATTGATAACTCAATTCTGGAAAAAAATCGTTTAGTAACGGTTTGTCTTTAAAGGTGCGATATTGTCATACAAAAAAAAGATGACATGATATCCTCGCCAAGCCGTCTGGCCAGCGTGACGAGTGTAGGCCAAATTCTCCAGTTCTGGAAGGCCAATCTCCAGCAGTGGAGGTCTAGGACGCTGTGTTCTAGGGGCTGTAATGAATGAATGAATGAACTGGATAAATCTTGGTCTTGAGACAAAAGAATGAGGAATCGAAGTGAAGGTCAAAAATAAAATAAAAATGTCTAGAAACTAAATTAAAATTGCATTAAAGTACGCGAACTCACTATCGTTGTAAACATATGACATCCCAAACGTACGACGTGACACCTTCAATATTACAGTGTCTTAGCTAAGCTTAGTGTGTCAATGCATATTTACAGCAGCTATAATTTTCAAAATATTATTGAAATTTTATTATTCTCTTCCCAAAGGATGGCTATCATGTACTGCTCCAAATACACCAATATGTACTATAATAAAAAAAAAACTTGTAAAAGCGCAGAATACGTCTCTTTTTCTACTATACTTGCAAAAATAAAATAAATGAAATTAAATACATATTATAGTTTTATGTAACAGAGTTTTTAGAGTCGTTTCATTACATTCCGTAGAACACAGCGTAATAGACCTTCACTGTTGGAGATAGGCCTTGTAAAAATGTATTTGGAGACTTTCGTCTACACGTCGCCGCGTCGGCGAGGCTTGGAATGTCATTGATCGCACCAATAACGCTCATTAAATGAATGACTTTAACGCTCAAAATTAGTGCCGAAAAGTTAGGTATGTATTGGTTCATGAATATCCAAAAAAAAAGTGCCGATTCACGATAACAAACAGCGTTGAGGAAAAATTAATAAATTTGACAAACTTTTGCGAGAAAAGTTGAAAATTAATTTTGCGGAGTTTAGTTCTGTCGTAATTAATGGGACACCGACATTTACGAAGAAGTGACGTCATCAATCAAAAGGTTCATGAAACCTACGTTTTGGAAATGTACTACAGATTTGCCAGACCTTTATCGATTTATGTTTAAAAATTAGATGACAAATCGCTATCACTACACACGAGTTGGTCGCGCCGCAGCAAAAGCTACCGCCTTCTAGTCTTGTTAGTGAGAACCCTTTACAAGGCTAGCCAATGTTTGTTGATTCCATGCGCCGTCATTTAGCTAGATGGCGCTACGGTCGACACTTCCGGGGATGAGAGAGCCCTTATACGCGCCGATCTTGTCATATTTCGTCAGTGTGCTTCGGACTATAGCTCGTGAACGTTGATGTGCCTTGTCTTCTCGGGAAGACCACCAGTTTTTATGGTGTTTACACCAACGGATAAAGTGGTTCTCGAGAAAGGTTTTAGTATATCGTTTGTTAAGGTTTTGTATACATTAACGATATTTGTTGGAGGCGTCGGAAAAAGGCGTCTGGGAGCTTTTAACGAAAACGCTGCCTATAATCTTTGAGATACAACAATTATTGTGTTTAACATTAATTGGTGGAATGGTATCTGTCGCAGAAAATACGATGGCATATGTCTATCTCTACAGGATTATATACTATATCCATTTTAATACTTTAAAAATGGGCAATAATAAAGCGGTAATTGGAAAGCTGTTTATACAAATACGGCTTTGATCATTATCATTTTAAATACCTTATTTGGCTTCAGCATTTCATGAAGATTATTTATTTCCTTTACAGCATGTAAATTAATTGAATACCTTAGGAGGTATAGCAAAATCAAAATAATGCGCAACGAAATTAATCTCGTGTCGCTGTGTACACGGGCAAAGCCGGGCAAAACAGCTAGTAATAAATCTAATTTAGATAGAAAATTTATTTTTATTAGTATTAATTATTGTCAGACGAAATGTGTGCTTTAGTTTGTACATTAATTAAAATTTATTCGAAAAAAATACGTGTGGCACTCGGGGACAGCCGCGGTAAAACTATTGCATAGCATTTTTCATCAACTTATGCAATTATAATTATTTATTTTATTTATGCAGTATTTTTTTTTTTCTTGGATATTAATTCAAGTTTTTTATATTACTCGTGGACGCGGCCAAAAAGCACGTTGTCTCACCTAGAATTGTGTTTAAAAAAGATAGAATCAGTTATGAGCAGTTAGCAGCTAGTCTACACGCATACGTCTAGTCGCACGCACACAAACTCCGTGCCGAAGTCTGCCGAACTGAAACGACGTTAGACGACGCACTGCTGTGCCGGTCGGAGTGGGGGGTGTTAGGTTTATTTTCGTTACGGAATTTCTTGATTCGGTCGCCGCGCTCCAAGCCCGCGATAAAAGCTATGCAATAGCTTAAAAATATTTACAAAATATAGTTTGTACATTATAATAAATTTAAACAATATTTTCTGATATTTTAATAAATCACTACCTCCGTAAGTTGTTAAGTCCGTGATTTTAACTCGGAGGTATTGGGTTCGATACCTGGTCGTGACGCAATATTTTAATAATTTACTTGTGATATTTCTCGAGTTTGGATGCTAGACATCGACGATCCTGCCAGTTGTTATGAAGGGCCTATAGTGAAGTTGGCTATTTGTAAACCCGCTAATTGTAAAAGCGTGTATTCTGATTATCACAAAAGGTCGTAATGATACTTTAAATTTTGTTATCTTCGAACTGTAGTAGGTACTTAATCAAGTTGTAATTTATAAATCCACCGCCTATTGAATGAATGAAGCAATTCGTACCTGAATTTAATGACACAATCGCAGAAGTTTGTTGTAAATGTAAAATATTTGCAAATATCTTGGAGACGATGATTGGGCGGCATCCATCTTCATTAGGGCTGGGGTTGATTACAATTTGCGATCCTCCTTTGTCTTCGTCACCCTCAAACCTAAGGCGGCGAGGTGCCGCTTATAATTGGCAAGGATTTTACAAAAGTAAAGTATCATCACGACCGTATTCTTTAAGGGGTGGTTCACATTTCACGCTTGTTCACATTTAGCCAACTTTACTATATAGTCCTATCATGACAAGTGGCAAGCTCGTCGATGTCTCTAGCGTACCAAACTCGAAAACTATCACTAATAATAATAATCATTATTATTTATTTTGAATAATAAGATTTAATGAGTTAGTAACAAACTTATAAAACCGTCAGTACTACCTAATTTACAAAATTGTATATAGCTCAAAAGATTGCTCGAGCCCGAGAGAAACCCCCATCATGATCATTTCTTCTGTGAGATCATATTATTATTATTGTTGTTCTTATACGAATATAACATTGACATTGACTTCTATATTTAAGGATTAACGTTATGTTCAAAAACGTTATGTCGTTTGCGATGAAAAAAGCTGAATCTGGCTGCAGGATGGACTTTGACATTTTAAATTAAGGCCTTAGGCTAAAATGTATAAAGGTGCTTAGGTATTTCTAAGAATACAGCCGAGAGCCTGGACAGCATATTTATTCATAATGTATGTATGTTTTTAGCTGCTTACCAGAAGACTGCCTTCGTGGTCTGGCGCTTAAGACCGTATATTTTAAAAGCGGAGTTACCGGGTTCTAGTTTCTAAATAATTATTTTTTTGTCTATTAGGATGTGTTTTTTTTTTAAGATTTAACTTTTATTTTTTTTCTTCTTAAAATAAACAACTGCCTCCGTCGTCTAGCGATTAAATCGGTGAATTTAGACACGAAAGTACCGGGTTCGATTCCTGGTCGGGACACAATTGTTTTTAATTTATTTGTAAAATTTCTCGAGTTTGTTACGATGGGCCGGCAGTAAAGTTGGCAAAATATGAATCCGCTTGTTTTAAAAGCGTGGTTTCTGACCACCCCGGAACGTGAGACATTTAATTTCGTTTTCTTTGGAAAATGTGGGCCAGTCAGTAAGAATTGGGTAAACTGTCAAAACTGTAGTAATGATTTTTTTTGCATCTTTTCTCCCAAACTTCTTCAGTTAAGATATATATTCTCCGGTCAATTACCAATTCGAAGCTGGATGTCCCTTTAAAACCTCGTTGTGTCTAAAATTTTTGTCCTCCCCGGAATGAATCCACTAAAATTCCTCCAGGCTTAATAACGAGAGCCCCTGGGTTATAACGACGTCCACAAGAAAGGCTCAACTCATTGACTTATATTAAAGTAACTGGTACTTTATACGTATGTTTTGGTTTGAAATATAGTAGGTATTAAAATTTTAATCTTACAAATTTTTTACAGCGTATCCTTAGCTAGTACCTGAATTGATCATCGCCTCCCTATCTTTTTTTTTAATGTACGATATGTGAGCTTGTGCCCTCCTGATGGTAAGTGGCACGCGAGGTCCATGAATGTTAGCAACTGGAATCAGACACTCATGACTGACGTCAGGCCCTAACACTATGTCGGTATGATTTATGAATTGAAAGTGGTTGTAAGTACGCTTTCCTTAAATACCTACAAAGGTTGGTTCAAACGCCCTCGGCATATACTAATAGGAAATACCCCTTTCTTACGTTTTTAGATCTACAACACCACCGATCCCGTGCCACGGAGAGCACGTTAATCCGACGGAATCCCGGTTCCACTAATACCAACTTGTGGAATCGTTAATGAATTGTCATTTTTTCCTTCATTTTGTTATGTATTTCTTACATAAATTTAGTTAAATGTATATATTATTATTATATATTTTTATTGGTATTTGTGTAGTAGTATGTAAATGTATGTTTAAGTATTTGTTTTTATTTCTAATGCACCCGCAATCGTCTACCACACTCCCAAAGAAATGCCGAGAGGCATTAAGTTCGCCCTTGTACTCTACTGTTAAGTTTTTAAGTGTCAAAGTCAAAAGCATTCACGTAAACCTATTACAGGCATTAATTTAATTATTTTGAATGATTCTACTCCTGCTAGTAGAAGACTAAGCAGCAAAGTGGTCCAATAAGTAAGCTGTTAGCAGAAGACCAGCAGCTTAGCAAATTCCAATGACCTGTTATGTTATGTAAAAGAATTTATAAATAAAAATAAATAAAGATTGACATTAGATTCTCGCCAACCCGTCTGGCCATCGTGGCGAGTGTAGGCCAAACTCTCCAGATATATGTTCTGGAAGGCCCATCTCCAACAGTGGAGATCTAGGGGCTGTAATAGTAAAAAATAATAATTGAATTATATTAAGTTGGGGCACGCTGCAACAAAGTTAGGGTATTTCAAAGTTGAATATTGTTTTGAACTATGGTAGTTCGTGTGTTACACGTCCAAAGAGTTGCTTAGCAGATGTAGACACTATCAAAATATATAATAATATTTTTGCAACTCAGTGGAACATTCCTCGATAAGTAATGACAAAATGGTACAGATTTAAATCAAATCATTTATTTCAATTGGTTATCTTGTAATAACTTGGATATTTTGAGCAAAAAATAAATAATTTACAAATTTCGAAATAAATTAGGATAAAATAGCAAATTTAAAAATGCTGATGATTTTTTTGGATTCCTGAACATTGCAAGGTATGTCACGGTCTCAAATATTAAGTCAATAACTCTGCCATAACTTTTGCCATCTGCTTTGTTTATAACCAGACAGGGGATGTCTGTCCTTGTCTTCCAAAGCATTCATAATAATTAATGACTCACAGCTAAAAGAAGCCATTAAATCTACTCTTGTGCTGCAATAAAGATTTCAATAAATACTCTAGCAGAGCGTGGTAGCTTGGTTGTAAGAACCCTTTCCTTTAAATCCTACAAGGGCCTCCGTGGATTTAGACTTGGAGGTACCGCGTTCGATTCTTGGTCGGGACTACTCGGGACACAAAAATATTTAATAATGTAAATAAATACATTTAAATAATATTAAATTTGTGTTATTTCTTGAGTTTGGTACGCTGGATACATCGACGAGCTTGCCACTTGTCATGATTGGCCTATAGTAAAATTGGCTAAATGTGAATCTGCTTATTTATAAGCGTGGTAACCACCCCGAAAGGGAAACGGTCGTGATGATACCTAAAAAGGTCGGTTCAAATATTAGTATGTACCAATAAGAAATTAACTTTTCTTACGTTCATCTCCGTAGTCTTAGTTAGGTTAAGTCGATGGATTTAGACTCGGAGGTACCGGGTTCGATTCCTGGTAGGGACACAATAATTTATTTGGGATATTTCTCGAGTTTGGTACGCTAGAGACATCGACGATCTTGCCACTTGTCATGATGGGCGTATTTAAAGCGTCGTTCCTGACCACCCAATGTCAAAGACAAAGTCAATATATCTTTATTCACGTAAACCTATTACAGGCATGACACTTCTTTTCTAATTTGTAATTATTATTATACTATTTTGTTCGTGTTGGTGTTCCGATACATTATTAACCTCCAGTTCTGTTCCTTGTCTAAAATTCCTTAACACTCTTTAAGGTGTATAGTTGTATACATGATTTGTAAAAAAATGACTTAACTGAATTCCAATGGAAATACCCTATGGTTGTATAAAAGAATAAAGTTGTTAATGATTTTGTTGTTTTCAGCGGGTGTACGCACTGTGGACGTCCAGGCGGTCGAGGGGATGGTTGCGCAGTTCCCTTGCGAGCTGGGCACAGCCGCCAACGACAAGGTCTACATGGTCTTCTGGTTTAGAGATGATGCCGGAATACCACTCTACAGGTCAGTAAACCTTATGATATTTACTCTAAAAAAATCAACATTTATGTGGAATCGTCAAATATTCGAGTGCAGTGGACAAGGAACCATCCACATGGCGATAAGATTATATTTACTGCTGCATACACGTATATCTAAAAGATATAAATAAAAATAAAACAAAATACTATAATAAATATGTGAAAAGAGAAAGTATAAAATAATAAATAAATAATGTAACTGATTAAAGTAAATTATATAAAATAAATTTAATAAAAAACAAGTATTTCTCACAGCTCTCTTCTATCTGTCCCCTCCCATCATACGACTTTTGCCTTTCATGTAGAGCGCCGTGAATAAATAGAGACTTTCACGTAGAGCGCCGTAAATTAATAGACTTTCACGTAGAGCACCGTAAATTAATAGACTTTCACGTAGAGCGCCGTAAATTAATAGACTTTCACATAGAGCGCCGAGAATTAATAGACTTTCACGTAGAGCGCCGTAAATTAATAGACTTTCACGTAGAGCACCGAGAATAAATACATCCTTTAACGTAGAGTGTCGTGAATAAATAGAGCCTGTTTGTTATATTGAGCAGTGTTCGATATTTTATCGTTCTCCTTATAAACTGGATGTAAGAGAGTATATTCTAAAACAAAATAACAAAAAAGAGTATTTCAGTGTATCTTTCGATGATCATCATCGTCATTACGACCGTCCCTTCTGGGGTGGTCAGAAACCACGCTTTTAAAGCGGGTTCGCGGTTAGCCAACTTTACTATAGGCTCATCATGAAGTGGCAAGCTCGTCAAATCGAGAAATATCACAAATAATTTTATTACCAGGAATCGAACCACGGACTTAACCGCGGAGGCTTAATAAAAAAAAATATCTGAACAGTAGTGTAATAGACATTTATAAAAACAAGTATTCATTACGTCTACGCTGTATCTGAAACGTCCAGAAGTCGTTTGCTGCAGACATAAAGATTTAACTTTATTATTAAACGCAGAAGTAATTCGAAAGCAATAAAAATATGACACAGCGAGTGTAGCGGCCGCGGCCGACAATATGTAAATCCGTTCAAATTAATTCCCATATATTTCCTTTTTGTAAAAGCCCGAGTTTGGCCGAAACATCTCGATTCACAATCTGACCAAAAGTAACACCCTAAGTGTTAATTCGCCTGACAAAAAAACTCTCCCCAATGCAATTTCACCTGGCTGCAATATGGCAAAAAGTGTTAACAAAAAAAAAATGCACTTTGCAATAACTGCGGAGTGCTATACGAATGTCTGTCTTGTTCAACAAAAATAGGGGTTGTTTTTGTGTGTTGAGGGAGTTCTATTGTTTTGTACCTTGTTAGGGTTCCCTGCTATCAAATGGCTAGTGTTTTTGAGACTATTTCCAACTCTCTCGAGTTTTTACTTCAAATCCTTTGACTATAGCTTTCGTCTTAGATATAGGTTTTGTCGTAATATGCCTAAATTAGGTTGCTAGGACATCATCATCATCATTATCATCAGCCTGTGTCTCTCCACTGTTAAACATAGGCCTCCCTCGTCCAGACCCCACCAGCGACATCAGGTCATCCATTCATCTGGCGAAAGGTCGTACGGCTCTGCAGATCCATCCGGCCCATTGCCACTTCATTTTATTAATTTTGAAGGCGATATCGTTAACTTTCGTTCTCTGATTTCCTTGTTTCGGAATTTTCCATGACAGAAATACTGAGCATAGCTTTCTCCATGGCCCCCTAAGCGACCTTAAATTGTCTGTCAGTGTCCACGTCTTTGCTCCGTACGACAGTACTGAAAGAACGCACTAGTTGGTCTTCAAACACTGAAGTATGTTTGATAAGAAGATGTGGCGTAACTTCTCGAATGCCGCCCATCCTCGCTGAATGCGTCTATCAGCTTCTATGCTGAAGATGCGACAACTTCGAGAGTGGCGTTACCCACGCAGATTGATCTCCGTTCGATATGGTTGTTAGATATGACTTTTGTCTTGTCCACTTCATTCCGAAACCAACCTGCTGGGACGCTACTTTTATGGCGTTTAACATTCCGCTAAGATCCTCCAGCGAAATTCAGCATTGTCAGAACGCTTTCCTTAAAAACAAAAAAGGCCTCGGTTCCAAGCCCGGTATGTACCAATAAGAAATACACTTTCCTAACGTATATTTGTTAAAGATTTACAGCAACACGTAGACGTAACTCAGAGAGCACGCTAAGCCGACCCGCCAGGTTTCACCAGTACTAACTTGTGGAATCGTTGCTAACCAATTTCATCGCGTTATAGATCCTAAATTGCGAGTGACGCAATGAAAAAAGGTAAGAGAAACTTTCTCTAATACCTATTCGATGATACGCAGGTAAACGTGAGCCACTAAGGCGAATTCTTCAATCCTATAATAATCTCTTTGCATTGTCGCCTGTCTCTTACAGAAACCAGGTCTTGCAAATGTTAACTTTAGAAGAAAGAGATAATTAAAATGGTATATATCTAGTAGTTGTGCTAAAACGATTGGAACGGTAGATATTACTGTACCAAACAGGTTGTTTTTTATTATTATTATGGTTTTAAAACAACTCATGGGTTACATTTACTTCTTTTAACATGAAGCTGAAGCTGGTTGGATATTGTTTGTAAAACCAATTTATTGTGTATAGAGAATACACTCTGTACAATTGTTTGTAATCCTGTATATAATAAAATTAAAAAAACAAAAAATCGTCACTTGATATACACACATCAAAAGTGTCTAGGGATCAACATATATTTTTGCAATAACTTTTCTCCTGATTGATATTCATTAAAATTTTCTTTAAGGATTGATCAAATAAAATGTTTTCGTTTGTCTACAGTAACGATAAACCAAGTCACCTTTGCATTAGTAAAAAAAATTGCCATTTTCCTAATAAAGGGATTTTTGACATTTGAACCACTAACATTAAAGTTCGAAAAAAAGACTGAAATAACAGTTTTTTTTTTAATTTTATTGGGTAACTTAAACAATTAATAATCCGTGTTTCTACCGCGAACACTAACAACACAAGAACATCGGTTTGGCATACTCAAAATGAGTTCATCCAAATCACGCTGTGGAATGGCCGCCCATGTTCGTTGCAACAACAAAAAAAGGTCTTCTTGCGACTGGATACCCTCCATATTCGGCAGAGCTCTTCTCTGAAGAATATCCCATGCATGCTCAATCGGGTTCAAGTCTGGCGACTGAGCAGGCCAGGGCAGGACATTGATGTTAGCTGCGGCGAGAGTCTGTCTTACAACTCTTGCGGTGTGCGGTCGTGCATTATCATGCATTAACTGAAATAAGGGACCGATATGCACTTGTAGAGGAACGATGACGTCTGATACAACCGTCTCAGCATAAATTTGAGCGTTGAGGTTGCCTCTGATCCAAATCAACTCAGTTCTTCCGCCGATCGAAATACCCGCCCATACCATGATGGTTCCACCACTATAAGGATGGACTTCCTGGCAGGATTTTAATCGCTGTTGGCGTCCAGGGGTTCTCCAGTGTCGTATACGTCTTGTATCCGGCCTCATACCAAAACGAGACTCATCAGAAAAGCACACGAAACGCCATTGTTCTTCTGTCCAATTTCTGTGTTCAAGAGCCCATTGATATCGAGTCCTACGATTGTGCATTGCTATAGGTGGTACCCGTAGCGGTCTTCGGGAATGAAGGTTCACTTCATGCAAGCGGTTTCTGACTGTTTGGTCGCTAATTAAGTTCCCTGAAGAGCGATGAAGGCTCACGGCTAACATCATGGCGGTTATTGTTGGAGTTCTTCGAGCTGTGATTTGAATGTATCGGTCTTGTCTCCGTGTGGTGCAGCGATACCGTCCTCCATGGCGCTCAGCCACGGTACCAGTGGTTCGGTAACGTGTCCAAAGTCGACTGATAACACTCTGACTTGTATTCAGAGCTAAAGCCACAGTACGTTGCCGGGAACCAGCTTCTATCATTCCCACGGCTCTGATCATTTCTTCCCTGCTTAAATGACGTCGCCGCTCCATAATAACGTTGGTTTTAATCAGTAGTAGGGAAACAGTAGCACTAATAATGTCTTCAATGCGTCTTATGTTTTTATAGGGAAAATATTGACAGCTGATTTTCATCTTTTACTCGAATTTGATTGACAGTTCCTGTTTTAAATTATGAAATGCACCAAAAAGGATCCATATAAATTTATAAAATCATAAATTTATTACAAAGCCACATCTCAATCACAAGAAATCCGCATAAACATGCTTGATCCCTAGACTTTTTTGATGTGTGTACTTTGTTTTTTTTCTTTCACACAATATGGAGTCAGGTTGTTGCGTTACTGAAATTTTATTAATGTCATATCTTCACACTCGCATGATTAAGGCGAATCCATTGACGCGCGAATCATCAAAATTGGTCCAGTGTGTCACAAAAGAACAAACATACATACGAGTAGAGATACAACAAGAAGTGTAATTTTTTTAGACAAACGCGTCCATAAAAATATTAAATAAATAATATTTATGAAAACATTTGTGTGGTAAATAATACAAAACATCGTATGGCCGGTCTCCAAGCCGCAGTATGAATTAATTATCCCGAACATCTCAGAAAACACTCGACCCCACACCTAGTTATACGCCAGCTTTTTCTATATTATTAAAACTCAATATCAAACCTAAATATGAAACTGGATGTGTGAGAGACTATTAGACCAACTTTTTGTCTATAAATTAAACCTTATTATAATAACAATAAGGATCTATGTGGCTAGAACATTGAATCCAAAGACATAAAAAGATAGGACGTGTCCAATTATAATTAGGCACTCTTATTTTTAATCCTAACCGTTGCACCTAAGATTAACTTCCAAAGGCTAGCTGGTAGATAATGCAACACGGCACTAAGCTCGCCTGTGTACATATTTTAAGTTATTGAAGTTTTTGTGCAATAAAGCATTTTTATTATTGATTTTTTTTACAATGTTAATGTCAAATTATCTTTATTACCTATTACAGGCATTTATGACACTTAATATTTCGTATGAAATAATCCTTAACAACTTAAAAAGGTTTGAACCCCGGCATGTACCATTGAGAAGTACACTTTTCTTACTTACATTTGTCATAGATTTACAACAACACCGTTACAGTGAGAAGAAAAACAAATAAAGGAAAGCAAAGGAATCTGCCAATAAAACTCAGCTATAGCAGTTATACAAAATAAAACAATCACAAAATTACACATATATATAAAATATAAATAAATGAATAAATATTTGCAGA
The DNA here is from genome assembly GCA_910589645.1 of Tinea semifulvella. Taxonomy (NCBI): domain Eukaryota; kingdom Metazoa; phylum Arthropoda; class Insecta; order Lepidoptera; family Tineidae; genus Tinea; species Tinea semifulvella. The sequence continues at coordinate 11,340,837 of OU342610.1, forward strand.
CAGGTCACACAGCGCCATCTAATTTCCGTGGTAAGCTACGAGGCTTGTGTTACGGAAACTAGATGGTTGATAAACTACATATTATACATATAAACACCCAGACCGAGACAAATTATACAATGTACAACTTGCCCCCGGTGGGAATCGAACCCACGACCTCCCGAGTTCACGGCAACGTTTGTTACCACTAGACCACGGAGGCGGTCAATAATATAATATAATATAATATTGTTGTATATATATATATATTTCTATTAGTTTTGATAGCACCTGCCTTATCTTGTCGTAACTGCTTTAGTTGTCCCAAAGGTTTGACCAGAATGTCTAGCGGCATTAGGGCCGCCTTTGGACTTTGTGCAATAAAGTTTATAATAAATAAATAAAATAAATAAATACCCTTTCAAATACATACATACATATCTTCACGCCAGATTCTTTGCGGGGTAGGCAGAGACAGTTGACTTTTAAATACAGGTGTATTTCAGAATTAAGATAAATGGTAAAAGATGAAAACCGAAGTTTTAAATAAATAAATATTTAAAAAAAAAATGGGGCCAAAGATGGGGCCACTAAGATTATAATTTTATTGGTCAATTCTCCATATATGTCTACGGCAGTCTGTACCAGAGCGTTGGAAGTTTCTCTGAACAACACTTGTGCAGTCGGTAAGTGCCGAAAGTGGTGGAAAACTTCCACCAACAGTTATTCAGACTTCCAACTAAATTTTACCACGCGTTTTGATTTAAGAAACTTGAGCTTTTAATGAATTGGTATTGTTTGAAATTCTTATTTCTCCTCTTCTATTTGCCCATCGATATCGTCTGAGAACTAGCATATGGCAATGTCAACGTTGACCGCTGTTGCCAGTTATATTAATGTCTACGGGCATTAAGTCCGCCTTTGTACTTCGTGCAATAAAGTTTTAAATAAATAAATAAATAAATATTCGTTTAATAATAATAATATAAATAATATGATGATCGTCAATGGAAAAGGCTACCATTATTAATCAGACAGGGACCGTCTTTAAATATATTCAAAAAACTTCTTATCTCTTACTTTAAAAAAAAAAACAAAACGAATCCTAATCACCTGACATATGAGAGAGAAGACAAATTTCTAAGCATTCCATGGATTCACCGTGCGGGTGCCGGGTCCATCGTGTGTGGGTAGAATGAGAAGAATGGTGTCTCGGGCTTGCGACCGACAATAGGCTGGTTTAAGAAAAGGAGGCCTCCTTTTTTTTCTATTGCGCGATAATACGCTCACCATTCACCATTCTACTTCTCTCCCTACCCAACCAAATACTGTATGATTCCGTTAATGCCGTCTTGGAATTATAACTCTGGATTTTACTATATTATTTCCATTATCTCTCATTCTGAGGTTAGCTGGTAGAGAATACCTTCATGTTATTATGTTTGCCTATATACAAATATTGTATATTTTGTGTGTAAAAAATAATTTTATTATTATTGGTTTATATTTTAAACGGATTTTAGTAATGCTAGCCTTTAGCCAAGGGAGCATTACTCGTTTTTATGGAAGTGAGTGAATATAAGTTTTAATGTTAATCTGGTTACAGATGAAACAATAAGGAACGGGTTCAAGACTCAGCTTTACGCAGTGGAAGTTGGTGCGAGAGGAGTGACTTCCAGCAAAATCTTTGCACCACTTACTGAAATAATTGTTTAAGTCCACTGCAGGTCTGCCGTCAATACATTTATGGAAAGCTTCAAAGACGGTATTAACGGAATCATACAGTATTTGGTTTGGTAGGGAGATGAGTAGAATGGTGGATGGTGAGCGTATTATCGCGCTATATATTAAAAAGGGAGGCCTCCTTTTTACCCAGCCTATTGTCGGTCGCAAGCCCGAAACACCGATATTCTCATCACGGTGAATCCATGGAATGCTTAGAAAATTGTCTCTATATTGATGAGGAGATTATGTGGGTAGGCAAAGTCAACAGTTGTTTTTGAAAAAATCATTTAATTTAATTAATATTAACTAATAATTAAAGTGATTGTTGGTGATTTTATTAAGAATATTAACTCTAAAGTGCTGTGTACCTTGTGTTTTCTGGATCATTAACTGTATTACACTGTTTACACACACTGGCACATATTAGGTTATGTTGACACACTAATTGTCACACCACTGCTTATTTCCTCTCACTTTCACCACTAAACCAAACAAAATGAACCCTTCAATGTCAGATCCTCTAAGTGCTATCAGAAGTATGGAAGACAGGCTAGCCAAGAAAGTCGAGTCATTTGAAGCTAGACTCACAAGTGCTAGCTCATCTGTTTCACTGCAGCAGCTGGTCAAGGAATTTGATATGTTCAAAGAGTTTATGAGGGACACTGTGGCTATTCTTCGGGCTGAGATCCAGCAACTTGGTTTCATGACGGATGACTTAGAAAACCGTAGCCGACGAAAGTTTCTTCTTTTCCGGGGTATTAAGGAGTCTACCAATGAAAACCCCTCTCAGGTCATTTGTGACATAGCAACGGATAAGCTGAAGCTACAGGTGACAGCCAAGGATATTCCAATTTGCTATAGGCTGGGCAGGAGTGATGCAGATTCCAACAAGCCTCGGCCCATCCTGGTCCGTTTTCGTGACAGGGACACCCGGAGTAATGTGTGGCAGGCTAAAAGGGAGCTCAAGGGCACCCCCATCTCTCTTGCTGAGTTCCTGACAGCAACCCGTAGACGAGTTCTCCTGGAGGGCCGGAAGATCTACGGCATGAGCAACTGCTGGTCGCAAGAGGGACAAGTCTATCTGAAGCTACCCGATGGCGCTAAGCATAGGTTGATCTCTGAAGACCAGCTGAAGGATTTGGCGGCCAAACAACCTCCAGGAACATCTGCCTCGTCCGCCACTGAAACAGAGACGAAAAGATTACGCACACGCTCTTGCAAAAGACATTAGATTAATCCTTGCTTTCATTATGGTTTTATAAGTACTTACTTCTGTTTTAATTTCATGTCGTATTCTAATTAGATCTCCAAATTAACCGTATGGCTATCGTCGTCATATTATGTTATTATGATATTGCGTAATTAATATATAGCCGTGTGCGTAACACCTTTCGAGCTCGGTGTGCTTGTGTGCGTGCGCCGGTTTCTTTCGCTGCTATCATTTCTTTTGAGATAGTCTGTGCTTTTGAGCGACGTACATTGATTCTTTTTAATTTTATTTATTTTGTCTTAATAATAACACGTAATGTACGACATAATATAGAACTGTCATCTGCCGGTATATTCGTTCCGAAATTATCTATTATTACGAATGTGTTTAGTTTAGTTTTAATTGGTTTTTTGTTTTTAAATGGGTCGATCTTTCAATAGTAGCTTTTTTACCATCATATTTATTTAGAAATACTTCATTTTATGTTGCCTATTGAAGGATCATGCCCTGATATTTTCATAAATAATAATTAAATTTGTAAATCAGCTAACCAGCAGTAGGTGTGATACCAAATTATTGTGCAATTCTTAATACTTATATATATAACAGAGTTTATATTGTATTTATTATATTATATATTAATATTAATTATATAGATCGTATATTATATTATTTTATTATCATATGCGTACTTCCGATGATATTTTATCTAGTTCTGAATCTGACATTTTCTTTTCCTGTAGCTCTTCTAGTTCTGACAAGTTTGATGTCAGTGACGATGCTGACCACCTTGGCGACGTATTACGGGATACCTTCTTACCACTGACAAAAAATCTGAATGTCTGCCATATAAACGCTCAAAGCATACCTTGTCATTACTCTGATCTTCTTGCCACGTTCGACAACGATCATATTCATGCTGTCCTTGTTTCTGAAACATTCCTTAAACCTACTCTCCCTTCTACAAGTTATTCCCTTCCCGGTTTTATTCTTCTGCGCAATGATCGAACTGGCCGAGGATGTGGCGGTGTCGCAATTTACTTGCGATCGAACATTAAATTCAAAGTGTTAACTCAGTCAACTTCTGTCTACACAGGTACGTATGAATACATTTTCTTAGAATTGGACCTGAACTCTGTAAAGTTTTTGCTAGGCGTTGTTTACTCGCCCCCTACTGTCGATTATTTTAGCGCATTTGAAGAACTTTTGGAAACCTACTTACCATTATATAGTCATAATCTGATTATGGGTGATTTCAACACGTGTCTCTTAAAGAATGATTCGCGCAGTAGGAGGCTTAAACAGATAACCTCATCAGTAGATATTTCTCTTCTTCCTCTAAACACTACTTTTCACGTCAATGACAGCAGCAGTCTTCTCGATTTAATTCTTACTTCTAACCCTGGGCGAATTTCTTTACATGGCCAACACCAAGCGCCTGGTTTCTCTCATCACGATATTATATTTTCTTCTTATAAAGTTAAAGCTCCTAAGTATAAGCCCAGGGTATTTTTTCAACGTAGCTTCGCCAGAATGAGACTGGAACTGCTTCTGGAAGATGCAGCCGGGGCAAGCTGGCACGATGTTATACTGGAGGATACGGTGGATGGGAAAATATCAGTTTTCAACGATCTTTTATTAAAACTTTATGATAAACATGCTCCCGTCCGACCGGTCCGCATGAAGAGACCCCCTGCGCCTTGGATGGACGATAAAATTCGCAAAGCCATGAGGTGGAGGGACTCTCTGAAACGTAAGCACAAGAAGTCTCCCAGTGTCGAGCGATGGGACAGCTTTAAACTTGCTAGAAATCGTGTCAATCAGATGTGTAGGAACGCCAAACGCCGATATATTCACAACTCTATAGATACTTGTTCTCCTCAAAATATTTGGAAATTTCTGCGAACGCTTGGTCTCGGTAAAACCAAGCCCGAATCTATCCTCACTGTCGATATTAACGGTCTTAATCAGCATTTCTCCATTCCCCCGGTTACTATTGACCCTGCAATTAAGGCTGTTAGTATCGCTCAGATTAATTCTAAAACTGTTCCTAGTAATGTTCCACTTCAATTTATACCTGTGTCCTGCTGTGAAATAAATAAGATAATCCAATCAGTGACCAGCAAGGCTGTGGGTTTTGATAACGTGGGTCGAGTTCTTCTAATCCCTATTCTTAATATTATCCTTCCAGTTGTAACCCACATCATCAATTTCTCCCTTACTTCTGGGCATTTCCCTTCATTGTGGAAAAATGCTCATATTATCCCATTACCTAAGAAACCCACCCCTACTGATTATAACCAGCTACGTCCTATATCTATTCTTCCTTTCCTCTCTAAAATATTAGAACGTGTTGTTCAAAAACAACTGTCCGCTTTCCTTAACCAAAATAAGTTTTTAAATCCTTTTCAATCCGGGTTCCGCCCGGCCCACAGTACTGCTACAGCTCTTGTCAAGATCACAGATGACATCCGGCTGGCTATTAACGACAAAAAGCTTTCCCTTTTGACGCTGTTAGACTTCAGCAACGCCTTTAATTGTGTTGATCACGACATACTGATGGCTATTTTGGAATCTCATGGTGTTTCACAGTCTGCGACACAATGGTTCAATTCTTATCTTCGCGGGCGCAAGCAGCGCATCAGAATGGACGATGTCTACTCTGACTGGTGTCCGGTGACTGCTGGTGTCCCGCAAGGAGGCGTATTATCTCCCCTACTCTTCTCGGTTTTCATAAACACGATTGTTCAGGTTATTAATTTCAGTTCCTACCATCTGTACGCCGACGATTTGCAGTTATCTTTGTCCTTTCATTTTAACGCCATTGATGAAGCTATTCTTCAAATGAACGCGGACTTGGAGGCTTTGCGTGTTTGCTCACATAGTCTCGGGCTCTTGGTAAACCCCAGTAAAACGCAGGTCATTATCCTAGGCTCGAGGTACATGCTGGACAGATTGGATTTGGATTCTCTTTCTCCATTGTTGTTTAATAACATACCACTTCCTTTCTGTCAAAGTGTCAAGAACCTCGGCCTTTTTATGTCCAATGATCTGTCGTGGAGTTGCCATGTGTCCGAGATTAGTAGGAAAGTATTCGCTAGTATGCACGTGTTGAAGCGGTTACAGTTTTTTATTCCCATCAAGACGAAGCTAATGTTAGTCACATCTCTGCTGCTTCCTATTATAGATTATGCTGACGTCTGCTATCCTGATCTTACTGAAGAGCTACTAAATAAACTGGATCGCCTTCTAAACTTATGTATCCGATTTGTTTTCGGCTTGCGTAAGTATGACCACGTCTCCCATTTTCGTACACAGTTAAATTGGCTCAATATCCGCTTTCGCAGGTCAGCACATCTTCTATATTTTCTATACAATATTATTTACAACCCTATAGCTCCCTCTTATCTTAAAACACACTTTGAATTTCTTTGTGATTCGCACGACCGCCCTCTTCGTTCTTCTCATAACAACCAACTTAAAATCCCACCCCACACTTCCAGCAGATATTCAGATTCATTTACCGTATCGTCTGCTCGCCAGTGGAACAAACTTCCACTGACCATCAGACAAGCTCCTTCCATTCACATCTTTAAAAAACTACTTAATACTTTCTTTTTAAACAAGCAGAACAATATATTTTAACTCCATAAATTTCTACTTCCTAATAATATATTATCCTCATATATGTATATCTTCTATAATACTTATATATAGATGAGTATTTATGTAGTCTATGTATTCATACTATTTATGTAGTTTATTGGTTAGAATTGCACCCCACATATTTATACTGTCTCACTCTCCCAAAGGTTAGCTGGTAGAAAAAGCCGAAATGGCTTTAAGTTCGCCTTTGTACATACTTTTAAGTAAAGTGCAATAAAGTATTTAATAATAATAATAATATAAAAAAATCGTTTTTCTTTGTCTTGATATTTAGCAACGCTTAGAAACTATTTACAGACGATATATAATAATAATTGTAGTGCAATAATAATAATAATCTCGGTCTTATGACCGAACAACTTAATACTTTTGGAAAGCTGCCCCAAAGTTCACCTCCATTAAAGTTAAATTCAAACTGAATGAAAAGATTCAAAACACTGCAAGACCGAATCCCTTTTGGGTGGTGAAGTGTGTTATACTGATGAATGGAAGACCTTTGAGTTGATAGAGAAGACATCGCAAAATGATTTTGTAGTCATACGAGTTATAGCCCATTCACTTTGGAGAGAGTTGTATGACACTAAGTTAATAGCCGGTAGTCCAAGGAAATTAGAACTAGCTTTGAAGTTTTTCCAGAAATACATTTTAAAGCACCTAATTCACTAATCGTGGACAAGAATAGGTTAAAAATAATTGTTTGTAGTGTTGTGTAGAGTGTGATTTATTTTAACAATAAGGTTCATCATCACATCACAGCCGCTAGAACACAGAGTTCTATACCTCGACTGTTAGGGATGGGCCTTCCAGATCTGGAGAATTTGGCTAACATTCGCCACGCTGCACTGGCCAGACGGGTTTGCGAGGATCTTAGATGATTTAATAACGATTCCACAAGTTAGTATTAGTGGAACCGGGACCTACGGGGTAACATGCTCTGCCAGGCACGGGTTTTACGTTAATTCATTGTCAAACCAAAGCAAAGTTATCGTAACCGGTGTTATTATTAAAATACTTCAATGCACATTGTTTTTTTAAATTAAGTCTTTAGATTAGGGCCAAGTTGCACAAAAGCCTCCGTGGTCTAGCGGTTAAGTCCGGGGATTTAGACTCGGAGGTACTGGGTTCGATTCCTGGTCGGGACACAAAAATATTTATTAACGTAAATAAATACATTTTATTAATATTTGATTTATTTGTGATATTTCTCGAGTTTGGTACGCTAGAGACGTCGACGAGCTTGCCACTTGTCATGATTGGCCTATAGTAAAGTTGGCTAAATGCACAGAGTTAAGGAAGCAGAGACAACATATTATTTAGTCGTATAACCATATAAGTTGCGCTTACTCATTCTCATCGCAAAGATCATATAGCTATCTCACTTCCTCAGTTCACATACACACTGCATAAACGAGCAACCGTGGCATTTTTTCATTGAAACCATAGACTACAAGGCAATTGACAGACAATAAAGTAACAACAGCGAACTCAACCATCTCGACTTATTATTGTGATTATTCATTATTTAACTAAAATTACATCTTGAAAATTTTACTAAATCATGGTCTAGTGTAGTGCTTATATGTGCGACAGTGCAAAACATAAAAAAGTGCTAGGAATAACCTTCCACAAGTAAGTTTTAAATGTTGACACCATGCATTCAAACACATAATTCAATAAAATTAGTGATTATTCTTGTAATTTCAAAATATGTGAGAGACAGAAGATATATTTCATTGTATTCTAACGAAATTAAAATAATAATCTTACAATTTTTGTTGCTTTATTAGAGAAAAACGTAAAAATTGTTGCAAAACAACAACATTGACAGTTCCATCAACACAGGGTCGGATTTGTAAAATTAATAATTTTTATATTATTTTTTTACCGTTTTATTGTTGTGACCGCCTCCGTGGTCTAGTGGTAAATCCTATGGAATTGTATCCACAGAGTGCCCGCAGTGCGTAGATTCGATTCTTACCCAAGGCCAAAAATATATTTACGTTTTTCGCTTAGGTTGTCTGGGTGTCCATACTAATATTATAAACGTGAAAAAAGCTTTTTATGTATGTGTGTATGTATGTATGTATGTTTGTATGTATGTTTGTCCGTCTTTCACGCCTCTATTTATCATCACAGCCCTTAGAATACAGAGACCTAGACCTCCACTATTGGAGATGGGTCTTCCAGAAATATTTCTGGAGAATTCGGCCTACACACGCCACGCTGGCCAGACGGATTGGCGAGGGTCTCATGTAAATTTTAATGACAATTTCTTAACGATTTCACAAGTTGGTATTAGTAGAACCGGGTTAATTAGTAAAAAAGGTTTTTTTTTTTTTAAAATATTTTAAGACAAGTCACACAGCGCCATCTAATTTCCGTGGTAAGCTATGAGGCTTGTGTTACGGAAACTAGATGGTTGATAAACTACATATTATACTTTTTTTTTTTTTTTTTTGTAAATATATACATATTATACATATAAACACCCAGACCGAGACAAATTATACAATGTACAACTTGCCCCCGGTGGGAATCGAACCCACGACCTCCCGAGTTCACGGCAACGTTTGTTACCACTAGACCACGGCTTAAAGTGCTCTCCAAGGCACGGGAACGGTGGTGTTGTAAATCTGACTAATGTATGCAAGAAAAGTGTATTTCTCATTGGTACATGCCGGGGTTCAAACCGACCTTTTTTGGATTTTAGAGAATGCATTCTATCAACCGAGCTACCTTTTTGGCCTTTTTGGTTTGGTTTCTGTCATTTCTAGTACTCAAACCTCAGTTGCTCCAGTAGAGACTTTTGATCCATATAAGAAACAGGATCGATCGGCATAAAAACAAAAGTTTTTGCTGACTAGATTTTTCCAAAATCTGTGAATGAAGTTCAGAATATCTCAATAAGTTATGGATGGTCTCCTAGGAACGTTTTCCTGTGACTATAACGGTTAAGATATTTGCCCTTACTGTCCCGTCTCAAAACTCCACCTTGTATAGATACAATACTTAGATTTATTTCATACTTACAAAACATTTATGGAAGTTAAGTTATAAAACAATAATTATTATTTATTTTTCAGAATAATATGAGAGCGGTAAAAAAAAAGTACTTTTTTGGATAAAAGAAAAGAGACATGTTTGAAATTTTAAATAGGGTATAAACATTACAGAAAACTCCAAGCAACTTCAACCGCATTACCATCCGGTTGTCTCGTCATAATTTTTACGTTCCCCCCCCGACCATTTAGGGCCCATTCGGCCGGTACAGAGGGGTTCGGTATCTCTTCGAGACCCAGATACCACTCGCCATCCGGTCCAAAATTAGCGTGCCATTGCTTTGAATAATATATGTAAGAAAATATAAATAAACGATTTTATTATATTATGTTGTATTTTTTAAAAAACCATATAGCTAAAAATACTCATTTCATTATTTTAATCGTAGAACACAAAACCTATCTTCCGAAATGGGCTTTATACACTGATTCAGGACGGATTTGTGAGCGATATGCATAATTATACTTATATAATAATATTTTGACATTTCGCAAATGAGTCCGGTCCTGTCTTCTGTATTAGTGTGCGAACATTACTTGTGTGTGAGAAATGCCACGCTTTGACCGCAGTTAGATCACCTCTGCTTCCCTATCTCTGTGGCTAAATGTAAATCTGACCACCCGGAAAGGGAAACGGTCGTGATGACTTTACTTTTTATATAACTTTCCACAATCCCAAACGTTGGTTGTCAGAAAATGTTTAGTCATTAAGCCCGCCTATGAACATTTATAGTGCAATAAAGTATTTTTAATAAAAAAATGAGATATAAAACAAAAGAAAAAAAAATATAATCACATTCCGGGTCTACTCCACATACGAGTATTTAAAGCAAGTAGCCATAGTACAAACATATTCCTAGTAGGTACTACACGTTTCGAATGGCACGTGCTTCAAGTATATGAGGCGGAGACGGCGTCTACTGATGCTATATTTTTTATTTATATTTATATATATATTATTAATAGACAAAGAAAAAGACCGTTTTTTTTTGGTTGCCTCATGTAAGAAGTCCTAAATCAAAATGCCAACCCTAATTCCATGGCACCTTTTTCTGCTAGCTAACTTTTGGTGAAGAACGATAAACAAAACATGTAGCATTACAAAAAATCAGTTTTCGATGTCTTTTTCAGTAAGTCAATGTCCTCACCTATGTCTCCCCAATTAGTACCAAACAGACTGGTGAAATCTAATTTAAATTCTAATGGAGGCTTAGCACGTCTTTATTCCCCGGGGTCAATGACCGCAGCTTCCCATTACACCCCTAACTTACCCATAATGAAGTTTATTGTACATTGGAGGGTCGTGCGCTATACATGTGCAATTATGTGTGGAATTTTACAGATAGGTACTTTTTTTAAACTCTAAATCAAACGATAAAAGTAAAAGTAAAATTAAAGTATCATCACGACCGTTTCCCTTTCGGGGTGGTCAGAAACCAGGCTTATAAAGAAGCTGATTCACATTTAGCCAACTTTACTATAGGCCAATCATGACAAGTGGCCAGCTGGTCGATGTCTCCAGCGTACCACACTTGAGAAATATCACAAATAAATTAAATATTAATTAATTAAATTTATTATTTTTACCAGAAATCGAACCCGGTACATCCGAGTCTAAATTAATTAGCTGTTAGATTTTGAAGACATTAAGCTCGCCTTGTACTGTAAACTGTATTATTTTAGAGCAAGGGCAGTTATAATAATAATAATCTTTATTTCAGGCATCAAAATACTAAAGGGCGATAGCTTAAAAACTAACATAATATAAAATATAAATAAAGACTACACTACAGCTTCCGCATCTTCATCTTCTTGTGGTCTAAGTAATACCCATTGGGTACGGCGACCACCTTCTGATGAAGGCTGACTGCTGCAGTAGGGGTCGGCGCCGGGGTCCTCTTAGGTTGTTCACAAGGATTCGGTGCTGCGGGAGGGTTCGTCGCTTCTTCAGTGGTGCATTTCGAAGGCCCAAAGAACCTATATACTCACGATACACAACACCCTGCGGCCAGAAATCTTTTTTTAAGAAGATTTTTAATTTGTCTGACCGCACAAGAATGCGATATGCCATAAAGTTCGTGTCTCGCCATTGCAACTAAGCTGAGTTATTTCTTTGACCCATTCCGACTCTCCTTGTCCGCTTATGTAGTCAAAGACATCCTGGTGTGTTGATGTTTTGTATAGGCCCGACACGTAGATAGATGTCATAGTTATATTATGTGAGATTTATAGTAGAATTCGTAATTGACATATTATTATTATTGACATTGTAAGGTGACACGGCCCGTATACAGCCACGAACTAGTATTAAGATTTAATATTTATTATTATTGTTAGATTGTAAGCTGACTCGGCCCTTTTACAGCCACGAATTTATATTTAGTTGACACGATCTTATATTAAGTAGTTATTAAGTTACAACTACCTTGCTTATGACAATAATGCTATTATAACACACATAAATCTGGATTGTTTACCTGTTACGGTCCGTCCAACCATGATTACCTAACTTATGTTTGTTTATATTTTTTTATGTTTTTGTTTTATATTATTTTAATAATAATAATAGTATAATAATAATAATATAATAATAGAGAATAAAGAAAATAAAATTCTTCTTTTAAAAACACACTTTTCGTCGTTACCGCCCTATGCAATAGTCCTTACATCCAATTGAAGTTTTATTCGATTAAAGCTGAAATTTCATATTAAAAAAATCTCTTTTCGCTATAAAGCTGTTTATTAATTTTCGCGCCCATAAGTTAAGCGTTCCGTGACAAAACACAATTTGGGCATCTACAAATCAAAACCTACCATTCAATTGGCGCCACTAAATCACGCCGCCATATTTACAACATGTCATACTTCTGTCAAACTTTATGACAGACTCATGCGTCACTGTCATGTTTTATTAACGCTGTATGGATATTAAACTCATTATGTAATGCCATTTGATTGCTTAATGCTTTTGCATTGGTTGTAGTACTGTAGTATTTAACGATAACTGGTCCATTGCATCTTGTGAATAAATTTCAAAAATGCTTAAGCTGCATAAGTAGCAATGGATCGGGAAAAACCCATCACGGATGAGATACAAAATTGCCCCGATTTTGGGTTTAAAAACACACAAAAGGCGAGTGTCATAAAAAAACAATACAATCGTCAACAAAAGTGCTTAAAATATAAAAAAATACGTGTCGTTATATTTTCGCAACGCACCAATTCCCCAACAGTCACGTATCCGGGATTCCGAACTAGGGTTGCCACAACTACGAGTAATATACAATCACAAATATTTATATTTAGTTTTTGTCTCCGTAGACGTTAGACGCAGATGTATCTGGTTTGATTCCTGGTCATCGTCATCATCTGACAATGTAATGTCTCTCCATGTTGTATATAGGCCTCCCCCAAGACTCGCCATTTCACACGGTCTCCTGCCGCCCTCATCCATCCCCCACCAGCAACCTTGTCTTAACGACGTGGTCTCCACCAGAACCCGCCTACTCCAGTGGACATCAGTTCTGGACTAACGGATCTGATATCTGGTTGGCATACAATAATTGATTTAATTTATGTATGTGGTATTTCTCGGGTTTGGTTCGCTAGAGACATCGACAAGCTTGCCACTTGTCATAATGGGCCTAACAAGTGGCAAACTCGTCGATATCTCTAGCGTACCAAACTCGAGAAATATTACAAATAAATTAAATTAATTATTGTGTCCGGACCAGGAATTGTATATATATCTGTATGCCCTTTAGGGTAAGATATAGCTGAACGCACAAACTACTTATTAATAACCAATTGTCAATGCTTTAATTAGATTTGAAGGATGGCGTTAGTTTTAAACTTAGGTCCATCGTTTAATGGCCGGCCTCTATCAAGTGACTTAAACCAACCTTTAATGAATCTATGGTAATTTCAACAAAAAACTTAACGCTGCAACAGCTTGTGCAACCCTAGCGAGAGTGGGATAGTGTTTTACGATTATTTCTCTTATTTGGGAGGAGAGCGTGGTTGCGATACGATAACGCCAGATTTAAGTGCCAATTATCATCTAAATTACTGCCAACTCCGGCACTGAATTGTAAGTCCCGTTCACAATTAAACTTGGAACTAAGCAGACTTTTTTAGGTTCTAACTATTATGACTTATGTAAATATTATCATGAACATAACTCTTGTCTCTGTGGCTAAAGAGAAGATCAACAGAGTCGGGCTTGCGACCAACATTCAGCCAGTTTCTCAAAGCTCTACTTAATTAGTTTTTAGCTAATCAATTTATCTTTAAGTTTTTCTTAAGTAAAATCGGGTTTCACGAAAAAATTTCACAAAACTTAAGTTTTTCTTAGTTAATATTATACTTAAGTATTTCTTAAGATATGTTTGTAAAACGCATTTCTTGCAAAACCTGATAATGTTTACTTAAGTAATAATTAAGTACCAGAAATACGTTTGAGAAACTGGCTGATAGACTGGTTGTAAAAGAGGCCCTTACCTTTAGCGCAACGATAGCCATCTACCATCCACTAATCTACTCTTTGCGCCTTTTTCTTACGGTTAAAATATCAAAAGAAATACATTCAATTCATTTATACATAATATTGTTTACCAATCATGCCAGAAGAGTGCCACTAATAGCAAACAATAGCCATCGTCATTTACCACTTAATAGTATAAACAATCACTACCTATATAGATGATGCTGTACAAGGGCGTTATCATTTTAAATCTAGAAATTAACTTATAAAAATAAGTACCTAAAATAAATTAGGATTTATGTGACAAAATTGTAAGAAAGGAATCGAGTGATTTCTAATGTTCCATAGATTAACCGTGCGGGTGCCGGATTTATCGTGTGTGGATAAGAGATGAGAAGAATGGTGTCTCGGGCTTGCGACCGGCTTAAAAACGAGGCCTTCCTTAACAATGTACACTGTATGATTCCGTTAATGCCGTCTTGGAAGCTCGTTCCATAAATGTATTGACGGCAGACCTGCTTAGGCTTAATTCTTTTAGTAAGTGGTGCAAAGATTTTGCTGGAAATCCTCTGGCACCAACATACACTGCGTAAAGCTGAGTCTTTAACCTGTTTCTGATCATTTATTCCGTGAGATCATAATATTTATTCGACTTCATGCTGTGGTCTTTTGGAGTATGTGATTCCCACACGGTAAGTTCAATAGTCTGGCCTATAGGCTGATACAGCTAGTTCATCTAGGATACTATAATGATGTTAAAATAATATTACAAAGCAACAAATATCAGACGTCAGTTGACAGCTCGTTATGACGAATCAGTCAGTAACCTTCATTAGTGTAATATGTATATTTTTTTCTTATTTTATTTATCTTATGTATTAATGACGTTCTTATAATTTAGTGACTTTGGGTATTGTCTTGTACAAGTATGTTGTTATTGTGTTGCAGTAATGTTTTCTTATTTTTTACTATTGTACTCAATTTTAAAACCTATATGTGAAAACCTTTAATAGTTCTTAGAATATTTAATATTATTTATCTATTTGAAATTGTCAACTGTTGGTTTTCCAAAATGAATAAATAAATTACAAAAGAATATAAAAACAAAATTAATTACTAAACAAAAAAAAATTAATCCTAGCATTATCCTATATATGATATAGATTGACAACCATGAATCCTCCATAATCCATATATTAAATTCTATGAATTATGTCCATCAGAGAAATACCGAGCTATTTTTCCATAGCTAGCTAAACGACCTTGACTTTATAAACAATACTCCAAACCTATTAAAATTATATTAGGTTTTATGAATTATTTTGAATTGGAAAGCCCAGTCCTCGCCAAGTCAATGAATAATATTGTAATTTTGACATCAAAGCTGGGCGTTTTAAGCAAAAGTGGAGAAACAAAGCTTTGACACTTGACAGGAATGTTGTAGAGCTGTCAGAGAGGGCTTTCGTCATTATATCGCTGCTTTATAGCAATAAACAGTGATCGTCGTCGTAGCGGGACTTCTGTCGTAGCACACGTTTGAGCAAAAAAAAAATGTTTATTTATTTTATTTTTATTTATTCAGGAAACATACAGATCTTAAATCATAATTACAACAATTCTAAAAGTTACACAATCCAGCAAAGTTTCCATTTAAATATTAAACATAGATTTTGCAAAAAATAATAATAATAGGGATAAGCTTAAAAACAATACCTATATAACAAATACAACTAAATAATATACATATATAAAGTAAAATATTGGAAAATAAAAAATAAAAAAACAATAGTAATCAAAAAATAAACAAATTAATTTAAAATTTCTTTTTTTAACCTAGCAACACTAACACTGAACAAATCAATATCACCGAAATTTTCATTGTAGTTTAGACATGATCTTAGTACAAAGGAGTATAAAAAATACCTACCAATTGCAATCAACCCAAGGTTATCTAATAATAAGATCACTGTGCGACGCCGGTTTGGCATCCTTACCCACAAACTTTTATATTCATTAATCTTTAATATATTTTTTATGATATATTTATTTACGTTTTGACGTTGCCTAAATATATATTATGAGAAAAAAAAATAGACGATGCGTTTATGCGTTTCATAATAAATAAATCCCCGAAAAGAGACACTGTGGATAACGGTCGCAGTCTAAGAACTAAAATTATAGCATTCATCAGCCACAGAACCGACGAATGGAACAAACGAACGATGGGTTCTAGAGTTGAGAAAACGTAAAGGACGACGAAGAGTGGGAAGACCCGCATTCAGCTGAACGGATGGCCTGAAGAAGTTTACTGGTGGGGGTTGCGAAAGACCGCGTAAAGTGGCGAACCTTGTAGGAGGCCTGGTATTAATCTGTTTATAAAAAAAAGCCGAAAGGGATACGATCGTAATGCTTCATTTTGTTTTATTCTAATTGTGATATTAAAATAATATAAATAATTATATTTTTTCTTTGACATAATATATTATTTAAATTTGTAATTGTTATACTCGTAGTTAGACATCGCCTAACAGCTGCATCCAATTTTATTTTACATAACCACTATACGAGTATATGTAGCACACTGTTTCTTGTTTACTTATCATGTCTATGTATGTATTTTTGTATCATTGCATATGTAGGTAAAAACTTTGCCAAATCCAAGTATTCTTATAGAACTTTACTATAATTTTGAAACAATGAACAAAATGACGACACTATATTTTAGATATAATTAATTAACAACAGTACTGGCATGTCATTGGTCTGGAAAGCGACTTGTGTCGATACTTTAGCTGCAACACATATTGACTTTGTTCAAGCACACATTGAACAAAGTTATATTTAATATTAAAATCACCAAGCAACCGTAATCCCATAATTGAGGAACGAGTTTTGGGTTAGAAGATCCGCGGGCTTCCGGAGACTCATCTCGTCCGTCGCCCAACTCCCCACCAGCCGAGCGTCACTTCTTCACGCCCGGCTGCTACACGAGATAAGCATTAGCTAGATTACCTACACTCTTAAATGTGCGGAAGTGTCCTTAATTGAATATAAAATAAATGAAACTTAACGTCCTATTATTTTATGAATCAGGTCCCGCCATCTCTACGCCCACGATAGACGCAGCCACAAACGAGTCGGCCAAATGGGAAAATAACGAACTTGGCAAAAAAAATGTCCTTCTCGAAATACAAGTTTTACCACCTTGAATGTAGTGTGATGGTTTGTACTGCTATATTTATTGTTTATTTATAACGATTTGTATCGAATTGAAAGTTGATTGACTATTTAGAACAGTATTCAAATTCTTGAGAAACATAATGTAAGTTTCTCGACGTTACAAAGTTATTTGGCATTTTGTATATCAATTTATTAGAAGTGTATGTTTATGTATTTGTATAATTTTTATATTTTGTATTTATATATGTTTTTCAAATTCGTAATTACGGTTATTAAAGTAATTTTAAATTCAGTGCAATAAAGTAATAAAATAAAATAAATAAATCAAAATATGTATGTATCCATATTAAAAGATTACATATTTGTGTCGTTGGCTGTAGAAACTCTGGCCTTAAAAAGTTTTAAGTTGTTGTCACCGACAAGAGGGCTGGCTCTTTCTTCACCCAAATAATCAGTATGCAATTCAGCGGGGAAATGCAGCCAGCGTTCTTGTCACCATTCCACGTGGAGGGGGTTGTGATTTATATTCGTTGTATTAAATTTATTGTATATTTTTTTGTATTTAAATAATTAATATTTAAAAATTAAATTGTAAGTACCCAATACTTGACAATGACATCTGAAACACCGTCCACCGACTATTTCAGATGTCACAGCTAAACTGTTTTTGTAACTACACACATCAAAAGTGTCTAGGGATCAACATATATTTTTGCAATAACTTTTCTCCTGATTGATATTCATTAAAATTTTCTTTAAGGATTGATCAAATAAAATGTTTTCGTTTGTCTACAGTAACGATAAACCAAGTCACCTTTGCATTAGTAAAAAAAATTGCCATTTTCCTAATAAAGGGATTTTTGACATTTGAACCACTAACATTAAAGTTCGAAAAAAATACTGAAATAACAGTTTTTTTTTAAATTTTATTGGGTAACTTAAACAATTAATAATCCGTGTTTCTACCGCGAACACTAACAACACAAGAACATCGGTTTGGCATACTCAAAATGAGTTCATCCAAATCACGCTGTGGAATGGCCGCCCATGTTCGTTGCAACAACAAAAAAAGGTCTTCTTGCGACTGGATACCCTCCATATTCGGCAGAGCTCTTCTCTGAAGAATATCCCATGCATGCTCAATCGGGTTCAAGTCTGGCGACTGAGCAGGCCAGGGCAGGACATTGATGTTAGCTGCGGCGAGAGTCTGTCTTACAACTCTTGCGGTGTGCGGTCGTGCATTATCATGCATTAACTGAAATAAGGGACCGATATGCACTTGTAGAGGAACGATGACGTCTGATACAACCGTCTCAGCATAAATTTGAGCGTTGAGGTTGCCTCTGATCCAAATCAACTCAGTTCTTCCGCCGATCGAAATACCCGCCCATACCATGATGGTTCCACCACTATAAGGATGGACGTCCTGGCAGGATTTTAATCGCTGTTGGCGTCCAGGGGTTCTCCAGTGTCGTATACGTCTTGTATCCGGCCTCATACCAAAACGAGACTCATCAGAAAAGCACACGAAACGCCATTGTTCTTCTGTCCAATTTCTGTGTTCAAGAGCCCATTGATATCGAGTCCTACGATTGTGCATTGCTATAGGTGGTACCCGTAGCGGTCTTCGGGAATGAAGGTTCACTTCATGCAAGCGGTTTCTGACTGTTTGGTCGCTAATTAAGTTCCCTGAAGAGCGATGAAGGCTCACGGCTAACATCATGGCGGTTATTGTTGGAGTTCTTCGAGCTGTGATTTGAATGTATCGGTCTTGTCTCCGTGTGGTGCAGCGATACCGTCCTCCATGGCGCTCAGCCACGGTATCAGTGGTTCGGTAACGTGTCCAAAGTCGACTGATAACACTCTGACTTGTATTCAGAGCTAAAGCCACAGTACGTTGCCGGGAACCAGCTTCTATCATTCCCACGGCTCTGATCATTTCTTCCCTGCTTAAATGACGTCGCCGCTCCATAATAACGTTGGTTTTAATCAGTAGTAGGGAAACAGTAGCACTAATAATGTCTTCAATGCGTCTTATGTTTTTATAGGGAAAATATTGACAGCTGATTTTCATCTTTTACTCGAATTTGATTGACAGTTCCTGTTTTAAATTATGAAATGCACCAAAAAGGATCCATATAAATTTATAAAATCATAAATTTATTACAAAGCCACATCTCAATCACAAGAAATCCGCATAAACATGCTTGATCCCTAGACTTTTTTGATGTGTGTATGTACGATTTATTTTATGCCCTAACCTATGTAAAAACTGAATTGTAATGTATTTTTATTTTGCAATAAAGATTTTATTATTATTATTATTATAATACCTTTAACGCTAGTCGTTTAATAATAACAATTTATTTTATACTAAACTATACATTATTTATTATATTATACGGCGCAAGAAGCAAATGGTAGGGGAATTAAAGCTAGGCAAAGTTGGACGCATTTATTAATTGATTATTTTGTTGTCTTACTGACAATATATATATATATATTGTATATTTATATATATAATATATATATATATATTGTCAGTAAGATAACAAAATAATCAATTAATAAATGCGTCCAACTTTGCCTAGCTTTTAATATATATCTATAGACAATATAAGTAATCACCACCAAGCACACATTGAATAAAACAAAATAAAATAAAAAAAAAGTAGAAAAAGTTTTTAAAAATAAATAAATGTTACGCTTTGAAGACCACCTTTTTATTTAATTTTACAACTAGAAAAAATACAATGAAAGCCCAGTCGTAATGTTACATATGTCAATGGCAACCACAATACAAATTACGAATGGCATTTTATTATGCGGGTGTCGTGTTATGATCCACCATCCGTCAATTGTTGTCACACTGCGGAAACCACATCATTGCCAACAATGTGGTTACCAATTCTAAAGCCAACTTCATTATTATTTATTTTAAAACTTTACTGCACAAAGTACAATGGACTTAATACCCCTAGACATTTTCTGACAGCCCAAACCTTTGGGACTAATTAGAACAACTGTAGGTGCAATGAAAGTATAAGTAACACAACAATTAGATATAAAAAATATGTCACAACTAAATATTAAACATATACTTAGATAATAAACTTAATTATATATAATCTACTAAATAATATAAATAATAATATAAAAAATAAATAACTGGTATTAGTTAATCCTAGGTTTTAATTGTAAATCTTCGAAACATAAGTAGCCATCCCTACGCGTATATACATTTGAAAACTATCACATTTGTCACAAGATATGGCCGTGTGTTTTCCTGAAGTCCTTCAAGCGAAGTGTGAAAAAGCATTTGGATAGGCGCTGATGGGAAGTGATGTCGGTCGTCAGTTACAGATCATTTGTTCCTTTTCTCGAACCTCGCGTAGTGCCTATCATTAGGTGGGTACGATGAAACATATTATGTACAGTATGGAAATAAATGAATGTAAGGATTACGTGCTTACGTATTTACGTACGTATTATATTTGTACTAGTAAGTATAGGTGGATAGTGGTTGTCCGATTGTTTGCCGGGTTGCATTTTTCAAGATCAACGTTTGTTATTGTATTAGTTCATTATTATTTACGTATTTGTAAATAAATAAATTATTGTTTTCTTTAACTTTAAATAATTTAATAAAATAGTATGTTTTTTTTTCAATTTATTATTTTTAAGTGTTTTTTTTGTTAAATAACTTTTAATATGTTTCAATTTTGCTTTTTTTTCCTATGTACGGATGAACTGATCCTGGTAATACAGACACTACCGCCGGGATCAGTGTTCGATTATTCATCTATTTATTTATTATTATTATTATGAGGAATGTAAAAAAATAGATTTTTACATTTTCACATATACGTCAATGTTTCCATGTCGACCCCTAGATGCCTCCGGAAGTGGGGCGAGCAGGGCCACATCCGGCAGACCAGGTGCCACCTCTGTAGCCACGTTAGAACCTTAATAGGGAAATTCCTTCCGATCCCGAATATATTTTCTATATAAAATGTTGCTGTGCTTTTCCTTTAGTGTTTTAGCGGAAATAAAAGAATGAAACATAATATGTCTCTTTATATAATTCATTGTTTTTTTTAAATTAAATTACTTTAACTTAAGTGCCTCCGTAGTCTAGCGGTTAAGTCCGTGGATTTAGACTCGGAGGAAATTCCTGGTCGGGACGCACAAATATTTATTAATGTAAATAAATATATTTAATTTATTTGTGATATTTCTCGAATTTGGTACGCTGGAGACATCGACGAGCTTGTCGAAAGGGAAACAGTCGTAATGATACTTTTTTTTACTTTACCTTCTATTTTTAATTTTCTTTCGCATAATATGTTACTAAAATTTAATAATTTAAATATAATGACAATGTCGTGGCTAAATAACAACAAGCATGCTGCGTGCACTGCTTTTGGATTGCAATTTAGAACTTAAGGAATTGTTATAAAATATGAACCCTATTGATTGTTCTTTATTTTATTTTTATTTATTTAAAAAATTATTGTTAATCTATACAAAAGGCGAACGTAATGCCGCAAGACATTCTTTACCCGTTAACCTTTGCGACTTTGGGACATTTAAAGTTTGCAAATAGAGAATGTTATTTGTGTACCAATAAAAAATAAATAAATATCGTCAGTACGCTTCAAAAACAAGCTATTTTCCAGAAAATCTGGGAACACGGCAGTGCCCCCGCCAAGTCTAGCAAAAAAACGGCCGCGGCCGTACCATACTTTTCTTGAAACAGTTCAGGCCATTTTCGAACCCCTAACTTCGTTGTGGATAAAACTAGAAGCTTGAATTTTTAGTAACCAAGCAGGCATTGTATAAATATATAGTATATATCAAATTTCATTCAATTTGAACTAGTAGTTATAAGTAGTCAAAGTTTCCTAATTTTGTCACTCACTCACTAACCGATCATCAAATGTCTAAGGCACTTCTAGCATACATAAAAGCTTCAAATTTGTAATACAATTAGATCCGGATTAATAGTCTAGTTTTACTCTAAAAAACTAAAACTTTGAGAGTTCTGAGCAAAGGCTCGTGCTAAGCACTGACGGAGCAACGACTATTAATCTGGACCTTAGTGTTTAAATCAAGAAAAATCTAAAATATTTTGCAATTTCCGCCCAGTTTTCAAGATACAACTACTGAATAAACAACTTTGTAATTCCATACACATATATAGAATTAACGATTTCATGTATTAGTGAAACCGGGACCGACGGCTTAACGTGCTCTCCGAGGCACGGGAACGGTGGTGTTGTAAATCTGTGGCAAATGTACGTAATAAAAGTGTATTTCTCATTGGTACGAGTACATGCCGTGTGGGTTTGAACCGACCTTCGTAAGATTTAAGGAACGCGTTTTTCAAACCGAGCCACCACCGCGGTTGTTAATAAATTGTCATTAAAAAAAAATGACATCATATCCTCGCCAAGCCGTCTGGCCAGCGTGGCAGGTGTAGGCCAAATTCTCCAGATATACATATGTTCTGGAAGGCCCATCTCTAGCAGTGGAGGTCTAGGACGCTGTGTTCTAGGGGTTGTTATGATGATGATGATGATATAGAATTACACAGTTACATTTGCAGTGAATCACTTTGAAAATGAGCTATTGTACATTCACCTGACTATACCTTGATTTAGTTTTCGCACCTGTATCGGTAGAGACTGTGTGTTTCTTAGCTTCGGAATAAGTTGCCATCCAATTAAAGTTGCGGTGACGGTTGGCCGGTTAGAAATTAAGGTTCTTTGCGCACTGCGTCTGTCTTATTCTATTTAAAATACTATCACACATAGAGTACAACTTTCACTTGAAACTAACTACACAAACTTGAGAAAAAAATAGAAATTTCAATCGGATAACCCGACGTCTTCAATCTTATCTCATCAAAAACCAACTCTGGAGCACTTCTTTGTTCCAGGAATTACTGGAACACCAAAAAGATAATCAAATTATAAAAAAAAGTAAAGTATCATCACGACCGATATAACACCTCGTGTTGTCTCCCGTTGTCACCGACAAGAGGGCTGGCTCTTTCTTCACCCAAATAATCAGTATTGCAATTCAGCGGGGAAATGCAGCCAGCGTTCTTGCGACCATTTCACGTGGAAGGGGCTGTGATTTATATTCGTTGTATTAAATTTTCGTTGTATTAAAGAAACCACGCTTATAAATAAGCAGATTCACATTTAGCCAACTTTACTATAGGCCAATCATGACAAGTGGCAAGCTCGTCGATGTCTCCAGCGTACCAAACTCGAGAAATATCACAAATAAATTAAATAATAATTAAATGTTATATACATTAATAAATATTTTTGTGTCCTGACCAGGAATCGAACCCGGTACCTCCGAGTCTAAATCCACGGACTTAACCGCTAGACCACGGAGGCAGTTATAATTAAATTATAATGCTAAAAATAACAAAAATAATAGTTTGGAAATCTTAGAATATTTACTGGTTCAAGGTATCTTGCCTATTTAATATTTTAGCTGGGGGTTGGTTTACGTTAAATATTGCACCTGCAAGTGGAAAAATAAGAAAAGGCTGAATGACCAGTGGATTCTTCAAAACTGTCTCCGTGGTCTAGGGGTTAAATCCGTGGATTTAGACTCGTATCGGGTTTAATACCTGGCCGGGACAAAATAATATATTTAATTTATTTGTGATATTTCTCGAGTTTGGTACGAGTCGATGTTTAGCGTACCAGACTCAAAAAATATCACATTTTTTTTTTATTTCCCGATCAGGAATCGAACTTGGTAAAAATCTCGAGTCTTAACTACCTAACTATAAGTTATATAAGAGCGGTGGTAGCTCCGTTGCAAGAACACTTTCTTTGACATCCTAAAAAAGGTAAGGTTCGAACCCCGGCATGTGAATGAGATGAGAATTATACTTTTCTTTCATACATTTGTTATAGATTTACAACACCACCGTTCCCGTGAGGAGGAGAAAAAGTTAAGCCATCGCGTCGCTCGGTCCCGGTTCCACTAATACCAACTAATTGTGGAATCCTCTAATAATCTCAACTAATAGTCAGTCAGGTCAGGTGGAGTTCTTGAACTCTGTGTTCTTGGGGCTGTGATGAAGATATACAAAGACCATTATTCTTATTGTTTATATATTTTTTATGAACTAGTTTCTCCTGAAAATCAAAAAAACAATTTCAAACCATTCTAGGCCGTAAGTTCGGAGCATAAAGACTATATTTCTACTCTCATAGTTATTCCTCACAATTTCTTTGAAACATTAAATCTTTAATTGAGCATTCATGGGACTTTAAATGGCTTTTTAAAAGTGTACAAAAGTAGCTTTAAGATATTGTGTTGTCGGGTTTGAAATTTATTTAACAAAAGTTTCATAGTTGAGTTTGAACTTTTTTATTTTTTCCTGTAACTAACTTTTAAAGATGAAATCAAGCGTCGAATGGCAGTTACAAGATCTGCTATGGACAAGCTAAAGAAGATATGGAGGAACCGAAACGTTACCAAAGCCACTAAAATCCAGCTGGTTAGAACTCTTGTGTTCCCTATTTTTCTGCTGCGGAGACGTGGACCCTAAGCGAAACAGAAAAAAAACTAATTTAGCTCTACAGATGTGGTGTTGGCGGAGAATGCTGGGCATATACATGGACGGAGTTCCGAACAAACAAATCCATACTGGAGGAACTGGGGATCAGACAGCGCCTTTCCTCGACTATACAATTACGCATTCTCACTTTCTTCGGACACGTGTCACGGCGTGGAGGAACATCCATCGAGCGCCTGATAGTCCAGGGGAAAGTCGATGCGTGGTAGGTCTCCGATGAGATGGACCGATCAGGTGAAGGTTGCAATGGATCATCCCCTACAGGAGTGCACTAGGAAAGCCGGGCTCCGAGAGGAGTGGCCACGGCTTGTTAAGCGTGCCACTAGCACTCCAATGGCGACCACGACCACTCTGCCAAGAGTGTAGCGACTAAGAAGAAGAAGAAGTACTAACTTTCAGACACAGGATCCTGTTTATCTTTCATTTTGCTTACTAGCGAAGATGAACATTTGTAAACGTGAACGAATTACTCAACTTTTAGGACATTATTCATTATGGGCTATTTGTGTACTACTTGCAAAACATTGATAAAAAAAGAAAAACAAACACAGCTTCCGAGGCCTTCACTGTTCATTCATGATGTCATTTCTTGGCTTTTTTTCGAATTCGTTTGAAAAATCTTTCAACAATAATTATCCCAATTTAAAGGGAAACTTTTTAAACGTCACAAATTAGCGCCAGATAAAAGAGAAGTAATTATGTCTTTACAACTCCTTTTCTTCGTTTTTAACGAATTATTAATCTTTTGTATAAATTTTAGATTTTTGTTTCAGATTAATTAGCGAGCTGTTTATTGTTTAAGTTTAGTTAAGTTCTTTTCTTTTCGTTTGCTTTCGTCATTGTAATGTAAACATTAATTGACCATAGCGTTGATTTTAATTGTAAAAAATAAGGTATAATTGAGTATCGGGAGCGGTGGTCGCTCGGAGTACAGAGGTGGTGGCTTGGTTGTCATAAATTTACAACACCGCGGTTCCTGTGCCTCAGAGAGCACGTTAAGCCGTCGGTCCCGGATCCCATAATACCAACTTGTGGAATCGTCAATCCCAATTTACATCAGATCCTCGCCATCCCATCTGGCCAGCAGCGTAGCGAATGTAGGCCAAATTAATTCTCCAGATATATGTTCTGAAAGGCCCATCTCCAACGGTGGAGGTCTAGGACCTGTGTCCCAGAGGCTGTGATGATATTGTTGGTATCATTACGACCGAATTAATTGCAGGGTGGTAAGAAACCATGCTTATACTCGTACTATAGGCCCATCGTGTACACCATATTTAGCGTGAATGAAGAATACAACTAGTAGTATTATTTTACATTTGTTTTAGAACTTATTCGAAGTGTTTTAAAGAGGTTTAACATTTTTGCATCCCTCTCGCTCGCACAGTACAATGTTTTCATTGTTATTAATGTCATTAACTGACATTGACATTTATATTCTTATAATTGTGTCTGTCTTAGCTTATAGTGTGACAATGCCTATCTACAGCAGCTATAATGTTAAGCGTTATTCTGTATTTATAATTTTGTCATTTTATTGTTTCTCTTTTCAAATGATGGTTATCATGTACTGCTCCAGATTCACCAATATGTACTATAAAATTATATCGTTTTATATCAATATTGTAAAAATTGACGTGTAAAAGTGCAGAATACATATCTTTTTGTCCTATGCCTACTTGCAAAATAAACGAATTGAATTGAATTGAATTAAAACTTGACATCACAACCCTTGCAACCCGTTTATGCCAAATTCTTCAGACATTTCTGGAAGGCCTGTCTCTAAAAGTGGAGGTCTAGGACTCCCTGTGTTCTAGGAGTGGTGATGAAATTGATAGACTACATGACTCAAAAGTAGACGCAGACATAAAAAATCTTTTAAAGTATTGACTATGGGAGTCCTTTTTTTAAATTAAAATTTACTAAATGTAGTATTAATTTAAATACAAAACCATAATCGCTCATTACTTATGCTGTATGCGTACCTATAAGTACTTTTTGTAGTATTTCGCTCAAATGTAAATCCTTGATCCCCTTTCCCCGAAATCAATACACAAAAAGTCAAACACAGAATTTCAGCGCTCCAAGAGCACTCTTCTCCTGAAGTGTTACAGGACTCCGACAGAAAATACATGACATTTTCTACTTAAACGAGCTGCATTGCTCCAAACCAACAACTACATTCCGCAATTAATCTCAGCCGACAAGCAATGTATAGCTATGCAAGCTGAAATTCTGGCGGTTGCCCCAAGACGAACCACAACTCCAGGCCACTTAAACTAAGAACTTGTAAAAGCTTCAGTATTGTAAGTACGTCTTACTCGTACATCGCTGTTTGTGTTCAAGTTTTACGATGTTTGTAGCTAAAGTAAACAGCAATGTATCTAGTTGAAGTTGTAATTGTGGCAGTAGTTGTCGTAATACCACAGATGTATAAGCCTAAATATACCGCAATGGTCCTTGCTGCTGCCAACGTTATGATGTATAAATCATAAATGGTTCTATTGACAGATTTGCTGTCACTTTCCTAGGTTTGTTTTATATGTTTTATATTAAACTAGCTGTTTGACCCGGCAATGCCCGTGTAATGCAGTATTTAACTAAAAGAGCCTTCAGGTGCCTGTAGGGTCTCATCTCATGAAAGTGTTAAAAAGCATCTTGTTAGGCCGGCATAGTGGTAGAGGCTCATGCCGGTCGTTAGTGGCTGGCGTCAGTGGTAGAGGCTCATGCCGGTCGTTAGTGGCTGGCGTCAGTGGTAGAGGCTCATGCCGGTCGTTAGTGGCTGGCGTCAGTGGTAGAGGCTCATGCCGGTCGTTAGTGGCTGGCGTCAGTGGTAGAGGCTCATGCCGGTCGGTAGTGGCTGGCGTCAGTGGTAGAGGCTCATGCCGGTCGTTAGTGGCTGGCGTCAGTTGCTCCCATTCTTGGACCTCGCGGACCGCTTACCACCAGTAAATTTTAAATTTCAAGGATCATAACTGCCAAATTTTCATTAAAATCGGATTAGGCGTTTAGGCGAATTAAACAGACAGACACTTATATAGCCGTGGGATCACATGTCGTGTTTGCCAAATTTTATCAAAATCTTTTCAGTAATGTAGGCGTGAAGGATAAACAAACATACCATAGACAAAGGAAACACACACAAAAGCCTTTTTTATTTTTATAATATTGTCTGAACTTTTGGAATAGCTATTCTATTAGTTAGAATGGTCGACACATAATCATTTATATAATTTATTTGTGAGATTTCTCTTTTGTTTGGTTTGATACCTAGAGACATCGACGAGCTTTCTATTTGTCATCATGGGCCTATAGTATGGTATGGCCAAATGTGAATCCGCTTCTTTGAAAAACGTGGTTTTTGATCACTTCGGAAAGGGATACGGTCGTGATAATACTTTACTTATTAGAATAAAACATAAAATGGTTCACAATAATTTCAACTTGTTTTTACTCAAAATAAATAAATAGTTACCTAGTTGGTGGTCTAACGACAACGGCTGATTTTACTTCGTTTTCTAATTGAGAGAAAAATGATTCGTAACGTATGTTAGAGACATAGACAACTTGTCATGATGGGCCTATAGTAAAGTTGGCCATATGTAAACCCGATTCTATGTAAAATAAGTACGTACATTCACCGTGCAAGGAATTTTATTATATTTAAAAAAAAAAAACAATACAGCCCATAGAACATATGGTCATAGACCTCCACTGTTGGAGATGTGCCTGGGTAAATTTATTAACGATGCCATAAGTTAATACACGTATTAGTGAAACTAGGACCGACGGCTTTAAGTGCTTTTCGATATATATAAATGATAAGCGTACATAAGAAAAGTATATCTCCACTTAATACGTAATTGTATGAATATAATTGTCATTGTATAAGTGGATACGGCATCTACTAGTATTATTTATCTTTGGGCAATGTAAACGGTTTCCTTGAGGTCAAGCGCCGGCTCGTGTGTGGACGAAATTATAACCCGGAAATTATGTCGGGGAAATATATGAAGCGAGCGTGCCTTTGGAGAGGCTAAATTCTGCTAAGTATGGAGATTTCCTTGCGGCAACATACTCGCCTGGATTTCTAACGTGCTCCACAAATTGTACCGTGTACTGCATGTCTGCAGTTGTCCTACTCTGTTTATTTTAACGAAATCTTCTTTTTAGTCACTTCAAGTCGTTGACGTCATTTGAGTGTCAGTGACACGCCTAATAAGCCGTCGCGTCGCCACTCCTCTCGAACTGTAGCGTTCCTGGCGTTTTCATGAAGGAGGTGATCCATTGCTGCTTTAACCCGCATCGGAGACCAACCACGCATCCTTTTGCCATCGACTTTTCCTTGAACTACCAGGCGGTAAATGGATGTGTCTCCGCGGCGAACTAAATCTTAATAACTGTTAAAATAGTGATTTCTTTATGTACCGTCAGTTTCGTTAAAAAAACTAGCTTTGCCAGGCTTGCATCACCATTATAGCCCCTAAAACTGAAAAAGTCCTAGAGGTCCATAGCTGAAAATGGGCCATTCCGAACCTATTCTTAGAGAATTTGGCCTTGACTCGCTATGCTTGAACTGCCTTCGTGTTCTAGCAGTTAATTCCATAGATTTAGAGTCGGAGGTACATAGTTAAATTCCTGGTCGGAACACAATAATTTATTTGTGATATTTCTCAAGTTTGGTACGCTAGAGACATCAACGAGCTTGTCACTTGTGATAATTGGCCTGTAGTAAAGTTGGCTAAATGTGAACTTGCTACTTTGAGAGCGTGGTTTTGACCACTCCGAAAGAGGGTCGGACGTCGTGATGATACTTTACTCTCTATGCTGGCCAGACGGATAGGCGGGAGTTTGGTCAATCGGAACCGATGATGGCTTAACATGCCGTCTGAAGCACGGGAACGGTGTTTTTTTTAATTTATGACAAATGTATTTCTCATTGGTACATGCCGTGGTTCAAACCACGACCGTAGCCACAATCGCTTGCATAAAAATTACGAAATATTATATGAATATTAAGTATTTGGTTCAGTAGGGGAAGGAGAAGAATGGTGGATGGTGAGCGTATTATCGCGCAATAAAATAAAAAGGTGGCCTCATTTTCAAACAAGCCTATTGTCGGTCGCAAGCCCAATATACCATTATTCTCATCTCTTACCCACACACGATGGACTCGGCACCCGCACGGTGAATCCATGGAATGCTTAGAAATTTGTCTTCCTCTCTTTGAATAGCGGTTGACATTGAACTTTCGTTAGTGGTCTTTTTATATTTTAACGTTTGCGCTAAATTAATCAGTATTTGTCTACTTGTAATGCAATATTTTTATGGTAAACATTCTAAAATAGATGTTGCACGGTACAAGTTTTGGGGATTATGCAATCGCATTGCGCTTTCTATGTAGTTGTGATGTAAAACTAACTTCGAAAATCAAAATCAAAATATCTTTATTTTCCAGAATACTGTGTACAAAATAATAATGTCGTCTTATGCATAATTTCCGAAGTATTCTACCGCTAGAAGCATGAAAATATTAAACATTTATGTTATAAATCAAATATTACATACACATATACATTTATATACATGCATACGTATAATACGTATACACACACACACACACAAAATTAAATTTATTGCGGAATCTTATAAACTAACTTATAGGTAAGGCAATGGTGCGTATTTTCATTCCGGCAACAGTAACCGGATGACTCTAGATCCTTTAGGTTCTAAAGGAAACTTGGAAACTTTTTTTATATTACCTCATAACCCAAAATGGACGAAATCGGAGAAAAGGGTAAATAAAATGTTCAGAAACAGAATGGTAAGGCGGTAGCATTAAAGTACGCGAAGTCACCATTGTTTAACTGTACCAATATACGAACGGTGGTTTTATTTCCCAGAATCCCTACATTTCAATAAAATAGCAGATGACAAAACGGTGTCGTGCGTTGGACAGAGATGACTAATGCGTAGTGTTCATCCCCAGAGACCGCAGCTATTGTCTATGTGTGCCGGCGAGTTTGTCTTGTCTCTGCCTCCACTTAATCTCACGCCCGGGGCTTACGAATATTTTGCCACGAACATTCACTCACAAATTCAATTTTGAGATTCAGCTTTCTGTGGTTTAAGGACAAACCATGAGTCAATTGGTCTCACGTCCTAAGACGATTCTTTTACTCATCCATTCCTTCCAGCTGTCAAACAGGTTATCATAAGGGATCCTAAATGTTCACATTTTAAATATTTCGGATAAGTTTTTTTTTCTGCCAATATTGAACGCCAGAATTACTACACGCTCTAGCACTTAAGATTTCAGATCATTTGTTTAATTAGTAATTTAACCAACTATTAATAAGAAATTTTATTACAAGTTTAAATATTAGCCGAAAATAACATAAATACGCGTCAACGAGTTTGACAGTTCTATTCTTCGAGCGTTGTGACATTCTGGCCACCACACCGCGCGACCAAAAAAGCTGGATTAAGGATTTATGTAAAATACTCTTAAATTACACTTTTAAAGGATTGTAAATTTTGAATCTAACATTTCTGACAGGTACAGGTGATTCATTGCGTCTTGGGAATTAATTCTGACAATGCCTCAATATCGTGGAAGACGCAAATCGTATCTAATAGTCCCTAAACCGGGACTAAGTCCCTAAAAGGCACTTTCATTAATGTTTATTATTAAACTAAAGGCGCGGTGGTAGCTCGGTAGTAAGAACGCGTTCTTCAAATCCTACAAAGGTCGGTTCAAACCCACCCGACATGTACCAATGAGAAATACACTTTTCTTACGTACATTTGTCATAGATTTACAACACCACCGTTCCCGTGCCTCTGAGAGCACGTTAAGCCGTCGGTCCCAGTTTTAATAATACCAACTTGTGGGAATCGGTAATAAATTGTCTAAAAATTGACATCATACCTCGCCAAGCCGTCTGGCCAGCGTGGCGAGTGTAGGCCAAATTCTCCAGAAATATGTTCTGGAAGGCCCATCTCCAGCAGTGGCGGTCTAGGACGCTGTGTTCTAGGGGCTGCAATGAAGATGAATAAAATTAAACTAAAAATGATTATAACGAAGTAATATAGTCGCAATAATATTTATGTAAGTGTTATAATCCCGATCATTGTACTAGCAACAGTAGAAAATCCAATATTGTTGCCAAAATACAAGCAAAACCACACAGAAAAAACTCTGTATCAGAACTCCGGCAATTTGTTCTTTTTCCAAATTGAACGAGAGGCAAAGCTTTCTCAAATAAAGCCTGGCTAATACGAGGCCTGACACAATAATAATAATTTGCATATGAAGAAAACGCCTAAGCGAATAAATTGGCCTTTTTTTAGGGAAATTCACACGCCTTTCGCCTTGCGCCCTATATGAGCAGACACGACTTTTATTGAGGTCTCTCAACGATGTAAGAAAATAAATGCTTTTGTTTGAAGTTTGCTTGTGTATCAGTCAAGTTCATTATGATTACCATCAGCTTGTATCCCTCCACTGTTGGATGTAGACCTCCCCCCAGCTTGGCCATTGGATATGGTCTTTTGTAATCCTCATTCAACCCCCACAATCGACATTTTTTAGCAATTTTCTTGTTCTATTATGCGTCATTCCGCTCCTAACTCTACAATGGATTTGCAAATTACATATATATTGAATTGAGCGCCACTTGTCTCGATGTCGACATACCTCTTTCGCTTCGCCGACATTCATCAACCTGTTTATTCATACATATATGCCCTTTTGTTACGAAAGCTTTTTAATTCACCTACAGCCAAGTGTTTTATTATTCAAATTAAATAACACTTAATATCGCAAACAATTATTTAATCATAGATGTGCTATAATGCTAAAATTTTAATAATTAGCTTCATAAGTCAGAATAATACTGGTATAATTGGTATTTTAATGGTAAAGACGAATCTACAGCCCATTATTGGAATTCTCCTTTACATGTAACTAAAATTGCTCACGAATTTAAGGACTGGTTGTCGAAAACAATTTGAGCTCAGTCAGTTTTCTAGCTCCACGGTTAAAGGCAAAGGGGTCCTTTCAATTTTCGATATGATTTAGCGGGTGGCCTTTATTTTCTGGCCTACTACTGAAGTTTGTTATTTCACGAAACTATTTTTTTTATTGTAACCTTTTGTCGTGATGTTTCTTTCACTCTGTGAAGCGTTCGCTTTTACGATTTCTCTCTGTAAATATTAAACGTTTATTATCGCTCGTTGCTTCTTTATGGGTTCGCTTTTTTCCTCAACCGATATTAAGTTATTTTATTTGGTAATTATTATTTTTATTTGGTTTAGCTTTTTACGAGTAGCTTGACTTAATGTACTGCCAGTGTTTTCGCTATTGTTACGCAGTCAGCTTTCTAAATCTATCGCTTTTGTTATGGTTGCGTATCCTTAGGCGTAAGGATATAGGTTCAGTAAAAACTTAATCCATTAATATTTTACGAAATACCATAGTAGTTACTAATCGTGTAATCTAGTATATTAATATTTTATTTTACTTTATTGATTAGGGTCAACAAACAGCATTGCACAGATTTTTATCTCTTAACAATAAAAAGATACATTAGATCATGCAATACCCACCACGTTAACCACATTTTTATTTACATGGATGTTCGTTTGGTCACTGGTTTTATCTATATTTCTTTATGGTGCTGAGACATAAACCATAAAGAACGCTGACCGAAAGCTTATCGACGCCTTTGAGATGTGGTATTAGCGGAAAATGCTAGGAATCTCATGGAGAATGCAGCGAGTCGATTATAAAATAAATCCATATATCTACTACGCTATCCACCATATATCTTCGTAGGATACTCCAATACATCGGACACATTGCCAGAAAGGGAGGAGATGACCTAGAAAAACTTCTTGTTACTGGTGAGGTGGAAGTGTACGGTGGTCCGACCAAATTCGCTCCACCATCAACAGTAG
This sequence comes from Tinea semifulvella, assembly GCA_910589645.1. Classification (NCBI taxonomy): domain Eukaryota; kingdom Metazoa; phylum Arthropoda; class Insecta; order Lepidoptera; family Tineidae; genus Tinea; species Tinea semifulvella. The sequence continues at coordinate 11,374,712 of OU342610.1, forward strand.
CGTTCATGATGCTGTGCATGCTGCCGAAGATTGGAACGGGTGGCGCAGTATCATTAAGACGCACACTAATTCATCGGAAGGTGACGACCCTGCGTAATGAGGAAATACGACGCTGGGACGCGAGAAGGACTTTACAGCTAAATGAAACAGAAATAACAAAATAATATAAATTTAAAGAAAGGAAAAAGTTATTATTCTAATACATTTAAAAGCTTTGTTTTAAAAGTTCTTGCAGTTGATATCAATACGATTAAACTTTTATTGTAAGACCCAACCAGTCTATAGATAGGAGAACGCTTCCCAGAGTTAGTATGGCATGAGCCCACTCCGAATAATTGAAAGTGATTGTATTCTCATTGGTGATGTTTGGACGGTACTCTATATCATTATTTATTGTTAAGTACTATAGAATCGTATGTGTTATGACAAAGGTCTTATAGTTATAACATCATCATCATCAACGATTGTCGTCTCAAACACAAGTCCAGCATGTTATAATTTACTTTTAAATTCACAGCGACTGAACATACTCGTATTTCGCCCCGAAATTCTAGTTGCAAGATGTTTATACTATATAACATCAAGCAAACGCAAGCATAGCCATTCAGCTACGTTATGTAACATTTGAACTAAATCTGCAGCAATCATGGCTGTAACGAGTTTCATTAGAATTTTCCAGCGACGGACATTTCCGGCGCGATGTGACTTCATTGGGTGTGTCAACAACGTATTCACATCCTCATTTGCAGTTAGTTTCCTCCGTATCTCTGGCTCATCTTATCTCGCCTCCCCATTGCGCCCCCTATTCTTGAAGGGTTTTAGTTTTAGTTCTCGAAACGATCGCTATTTAAGTTTTGGTTTGGATACATTTTTTGGCGACGTAATTTCTACTCTTTTCATAAATATTTTATTTGAAAATTTTATATAGTATAGAATTATATTTTGTTTACCTTTAGATAGCTTATGTTTTTGATGCAGTCTTGTTCCAAATTTACTGAAATGAACAACAAATTTACCTAAAATTCCTTCTTTTTATCATAGTTTGGAATCAACTGCTAATTAAAATGCGCCAAGCTCAAATAGAGGTATTTAAAAAAAAACTAGTTAATGCTCACTACATGCAAGTCTTAATCAGACTATGATTTATCATTAGTAGGTACCTATAGTATATTGTATTGTTAATATTTCATCAATGTAGGTTATATATGTATTAGTATGTAATTATTAATAATTATGTATATGTTATCTGTATTAAAACTTTTTAAGTTTATTTAGTATTACACTTACCTTATGTATCATAGAATGTCTAATGGTCGGCAATTAAATTTAAATAAATAGTCTCAATCAGCTCAACCCTGACGCTAACAACATTTAAACATCATTATATAGAAGACCCTTACTGGCCAGAGTAGTGAGTGTAGAACAAATTCTCCAAAATATTCTAGAAGGGGCATCTTCAACAGTGGAGGTCTCTGACTTTTTGTACTAGGATGATGATTTAGACACACGCAAAGTTTCACCCACAGTTCACATCACTGATGTTGTTCACGAATAAGATGAGATCTATTAAAAACCGAGACCGGATCAAATCTTTATTTATTATTTGTTTTATGTGTCTATTAATCATTAAATTATGTGTAGTTTAACGGATTTGATACTTTTTGGCGACGGAACCCTTTTGTATCTTTTTATTTTTTATTTTAAGTCAAATTTTACTCAGTTTGTTTTATTTTATTTATTATTAATGTTTATTTGTCTGTCTTTGTTTTCACTCTTAATTGTAATTATTGTTTAAATCAAGAGTCAGGCTGCTTAGTTGCTGAGCTTGCCCTGCGTTTAAATTTATATAACATCCTTGAGGGCTGAAATAATATTGCTTTAGGTTTTACTCGAACACGAATACGAATACCTTATTCGTATTCCCTCCACTAGCTAACTATATGCAGATAGTTAAGTCAACTAATTCATATTTAAGTTACTGAATTTGTTAGTCATACAATTTGAGTTGAATTGGTTTTTTAAAAAATATTCCTACAGAAGACCAAGATATTACGCCATCATCATTAAATCTGGCTCACCATTATCATCATCATCACAGCCCGAAGAACACAGAGTTATAGACATCCGTTTTTGGAGATGGGCCTTTCAGAAATTTCTAAAGAATTTTGCTTACACACGCCACGCTGGCCAGACGGGTTGGCGAGTTATTATATTTCCCTACTTTCACCTACCTTACGTCTTTAATGTTCTACAGTGTCCCTAACATTAAGCCTGGTGTTGCCTGTAGGACTGTATAAATCTGGTTTTTCAGTAATGAAGCACAATTTCCTTCTTATTCGTTTATTGCCTGAATTGTGATTTTTTGTATCAAAAACATCTGTCAAACTAGACATTGCTACTATTTTAATGGTATCTAAATCGACCTGTCGGGCACACCTGGGTTGCACAAAAATAAAGTCTTTGTATGTTACAGATTTATTTTGAAGTGCAGCTAACATACGACGTCATTTTTACTTTAACCAAGGCTAAGGAATGCCATACATTCGTCTATTAGATACAATAAAAAAATGCATAAAGGCCTCCTCCAAAGCACGCAGTCTTTTGTAACCCTTATCTAACCCCTACCTGCGACCTCTTTCAGGTCATCTGTCCATCTAGCGGGGTCGTCCAACTCTGCGTCGTCCCGTAAGTGGTCTCCACTCTAGGACTCGCTTGCCCCATCGGTCGTCGTTTCTGCGGCAGATGTGTCCTGCCCATTGCCACTTCAGATTGCTATGTTAGTAACTTTGGTTCTCTGGTGAATATCAATCTTTCGAATTCTATCCATCCGAGAATTACCAAACATAGCTCTCTCCATAACTACTAAGCAACATTGAACTTGTTTGTCCATTTCTCTGGTTGAAGACCTTTGTCTTCAAGCATTGTGGTATGGACGATGAGAGGATGTGGAGAAGTTTCCCGAATACCACCCATCCTAGCGTCTTTGCTGATGTTGTCAGCACCTAGCTAAATAGTCTGTCCAGGTGTATCAGTTCTGTTATTACCAAAATTAGAGTGCGAAGTAAAACGGTACTAATAATAAGTAATCAAAGTAATTGTACTTAAAGGTTTAATGGGCTAAGTTGGAGACGTGTCTGAGGCCTAGGATTTGATTCCAGTAACGAGTTTTATGAACATTAAGTACTTGTTATTAACGATCTTCCCAAAAAGGATCAACCTTAGCTAATAAGGTGATCAGGTATAGCTCAGGATAGATAACAAAGAGATTAAATATAAGATAGAGCGGCTGTTGGTTGTTATTTTAATTATTCTCTCCTGGAAGAAGAACTCGTTCAACACTTCCGTAGCAGGCATGTCGGCATATTGAAACAACAAAATACATTTTAAAGTGCACGTCGAAAATTACCAAAATCAGCACGACTGAGATGCTTATATATAATAAATAAATAAATAAATATTGTGTCTCTCCATTGCTAGATACAGGCCTGCCCCAAGGCTCGTCACTGTACGTGGTGTTTTAAAACCCTCATTCATCCTTCACCAGCGACCTTCTCTAGGTCATCCGTCCATCTGGTGGGGGGGGTCTTCCCGTACATGGTCTTCACTCTGGAACCCGTTTGCCCTATCGGTCGTCGGTTCTGTGGCAGATGTGTACGGCCAACTGCCACTTAAGGCTAATTTTGAAGTTTCGAATTTTATCCTTTACAGAATACCATTTTTTATATTTATCAATGTTGTGTACGGTCTATAGGATTGTTTGTTTTTGAATTTAATAATTGCTTTGTTTGTTACCTACTATTTGTACATTACTTCGACTAAATAAATAAATCAAAACTCTAATAAATAAATAGTAAAAGTTGAAAGAACCAGTTTTAAAAACACTTGTCATTATTGTAGCAAATGGCTGTACATTTTAACTGTGCACTTAGCTCTATGGATTAACCTAAATACACTTGATGGCAACGTCTACACACTAGAGACTGGCATAAACAAGCACAAAACAGACTTAAGTACAATCAGATAACGACGCTGGCTCATTTACGAAGTTTTTGTAAAATTGCTGATACAACATAGGACTCCGCGCCCTCCTGATCTAATGCAGCCACTAATGGACTTTTTGTGTTTAAAACATTTTTATCACTTATTTTATTCCTTCATAACTTATTTTAATACAACGAGACATAACAACAGGAGGAACATGACGGGTCTCTGGCCTTCCTGGAGGAGATCGGATGACTCCGATGACGGTGTGATGGTCACGCACAAAGGTCTCATAGATATCAAGTACGGAGAAGCTACGGTCATCACTCATCATCTTCTTCGGATTATGAAGTCGAAGAATATTCCACACTTAGTCTTTGGGAGACCATTGTGAATGCCGTTAACCTATCTCAACACTTTCCTGCAGACCTCCAGAAGAGTAAAGACCCAGGCAGACCATCCTTTAGAAGTGCTGTCGGTAGCTTTGTATGTCTTCAAAGTGATTCTAGGGCTACAGTACAGGTGTTCGGAATGTAGCAAATAACTGATGTGTAGAGCTAGAGGACCATGATCTTGGGGTTGACTGAATGCAGTTTTCTAGTCATCCTCGTCGGATATCATTATCATCACAGCCTATAGGACACAGAGGCGTAGACCTTCAGTGTTGGATTTTTTTTTTTTGCAAGTAGGCATGTACAATAAGAGAAGTATAGGTGGTAGGCGGACTGATGGTGGTAATTTTCCCAGTCTGCCGGGGCGGGGAAGTATCCACACGTTTAGGGATCAGGCTCGAATTGCCGCCATGCCCAGTCAAGCCGGCATAGTGTTAGGGACTGATGTCAGTCATGAATGTCTGATTCCGGTTGCTAACATTCATGGACCTTAAGCGCTACTTACCATCAGGTGGGCGCAAGGTCACATGTCGTGCTAGTATTAAAAAAAAAAAAAGTATTCTGCTTTGTTACAAGTAAAATTTTCACAATAATCATAATTACAATATCATTTTATAGTACATATTGTTGTATCTGAAGCAGTACATGATAACCATCATTTAGGAAGAGAAACGATCAAAAGACAAAAATATTTTAAAATTATTATATTTAAAATTATAGCTGCTGTAAATCATATTTCAAGCTAAGACAGACACAAACAAGGTATTCCATATAGTCAGGCTGGAGTCACATGCCAAAAACAATTAAAAAGTTATTACTTGTAGAGTAATGTATACGGCTGTAATTACTATGTTTAAGTACAACATGATTATGAAAAGCGTTTTTCATCACTTCATCATAAAAACTTAAGTTTACTTACATTTAAAAATAAATAAACATGCTCGGAGCTTTCATTAGTGGTACAGTGAAACCCATATTTATCCGAACGACAGCTAATTCTAACTCTGCTATTTATTTATTTATTTCCCACAGTCATTCAATCACAGCTTTTTATAAGGATGAACAAGGCACTCTGCTAAACCAAGTGACGAAGGTAATGGAAGAACTTAAACAACAAAACAACCGCATAGTGGAAGATATAGAAAAATCTATGAATGAAAAGTACACGCAGCTACAAGATAAAATACTGATATTGGAGATCGAAAATAAGGAGGCGAAGGATAAAATTGACGAACTGGAATCTAAAATGGAAGAATTTCAAAGAGTACAACGCCTAAGTAGCCTTGAAATCAGAAACATCCCAAAATACGAAAAAGAAAATCCATTTGAGATAGTCAGGAAGATACATGGAGTGCTAAACAAGCCTTTTGAAGCTGCAAATATAAAAAATGCATATCGGCTTTCTGGTGGACAGGATCCGAATAAACCAAAACCCATTATCATTGAAATGATTACTCCTATTCTTAAACAAGATTTTTTAAAAGCTGTTAGGAATTATAATACATTGAACTCAGGTAATAGGCTCGGAACGTCAAATCTTGGTTTTCCAAATAAATCCCAACAAATATATTTCTCTGATTATTACACAAACAGAACAAAAAGGCTGTTTTTCCTAGCACGAGAGCATTTGAAGAACAATAATTATCGTTTCTGTTGGGTGACCAACAACAAAGTGTTTCTGCGTAAGACTGAGGGCGCGCCGCACATTCATATTCGAAACGAACAACAACTTAGAGTATTATTGGAAACTGAAAATAAAATATGACTTAGTTGGCACTTCTACCTAATTTATTGCTCTATGGTTTACATTCCGATATGTTTTTTTCGTGGCTTTTCGGATTACCTACAAGATTTATTTCATCATAATAAATACATTGCAAAACTAAACCCAGTACACACATACATTACTACTAAATTGTTCTTATGCACTCCCAGATTAAAAAATCCTACATATTCCCTGTTCTATCACAAAATATACAATCACTACCGTAAAAATAAAAATATATACAAAAAATACATACTTACAAATAAAAAATGCACAGTAATATATACCACGCAAGACAAAAAAACAGCTATTAATACTTTAGTACACCACACATCATATGAAAGTTACTTACTATATCAATACTTTACCACCTTTAATCTAATCCTATACTTCTATATATATGTACAGAACTTACAGCAAACTGCTAAATTGGAGAACATATTCAAAATGTATTGCTTTAAAATAAAAAAATTAAAAAACTGCACCTCTACTATATTAATAAGTAAAGACACTAAACGAATTCTAAACAGATCTCAAAAAAATCGTTGCTTATCACTCCTTAATTCTAGTTACTCATTATTTTTTCCAAATGTAATCCACACGATACCAATCCGCACACAATTCTATACTGTTTTTGTTAATCAATTACTCTTTTTTGCATTATTCAATGAGTAAAGTAGACATTATTGAAGATATTGACTCCCTCAGTATTTCTGACTCATACTTTTGTGCGCCGGAGATTTCTCACACATTCCTGCCAGTTAACAATAAATCATTAAAGATAATAACCCAAAATATCCGCAGTATAAACCGTAATTTTGACCAACTACAAGTGCTACTTGCCAGACTACAACATGATATCGATATTATAATTCTTACTGAGTGCTGGCTATTAAAAAATCGACAAATACCAGTACTCCCAAATTTTACATCATATTGTTCACAAAGATTAATTAATCAAAATGATGGAGTCGTAATCTATCATAAAAATATCCTTGAAATAACTATCCATGAACCCATTTTTGAGAATGCTAGCTGCCTAATTCTTAACATAGCTTCTACATACACTGTGGTGGGTATATATAGGTCTCCCTCTTTCACAAATGTTGATCTCTTTATAAATTCTCTTGACGAAATACTAACCTCACTAGATAATGTGCCTAACATAGCTGTCATTGGGGATATAAACATTGACATTTCAAATAATAACAAAGACTCAAATTTTCCAGAATATTGTAATGTCACTGCCGCTCACGGACTCCTTCCAGCTCACAGATTTGCTACAAGAGGGAACTCATGCCTCGACCACGTCATCTTAAAAACAAATAGACCTGCTACCACTATAGTTCTGGATAGCTACATCACAGATCATGCTGCAGTAATGCTTTTTTGGTCTGGTAAAACTGCATTCACTGATAAAACCAAACGATCGCGAATAAATTACAATCAAGTCGAAGAAGCCATAAAAGCAATAAAATGGAATGAAATATATAATACAAATGATGTAAATACGGCCACAAATTTGTTTATTCAACAAATTACTGAAATAATAAAAAGAAACACAAAAACTTTTTCATTATCTAGCAAAAAACAACCGCGCAAACCATGGATTACAAATGGATTACTAAAATGTATTAGAAAACGAGATCGACTACACATGCAAGTTAGAAAAAACCCTAACGATGAGCCTTTACAAATAAAATATAAAAAATATAGAAACCTTTGTAACCGCATATTAAAGAACCTAAAAAATTTACACGATAACAATGAATTGGAAAGTCATAAAAACAACCCAAAAAAGACATGGGAAACCCTTAAACGTATATGTCATCTCACAAATCAGAAAAATAAATCCGTAGAACTACTAAAATTGAGCAATGACCCAAATATATCGGTCAATGCCGTAAATGAATACTTTGTAAATGTAGGTAAAACACTATCTCAAAAATTATTAGATAAATGCAATTATAATATGGACCAAATTACTAAGGATCACTCGTCTCAGTCAAGCTCCTTCGCACTGTTTCCCACTGACAGAGAAGAAGTCCTTGTTAACATAAATAAATTAAGAAATGACTGTGCGATAGGCTGGGATTCCATTTCAAGCTCACTCGTAAAACAAATAAGCCCGTATATTGTGGACCCACTAACCTACATCTGTAACCTAAGTTTTTCCACTGGCCGATTCCCCGATGCATTCAAAAAGTCCATAGTGATACCAATACATAAGGGAGGGGAGAGAGACCGTGTTGGGAACTATCGACCTATTTCAATACTACCAGCTTTGTCAAAAGTTCTAGAATCATTAATAAACACAAGAATTACTAAATATTTAAACAAACACAATTTAATTTCGGAAAACCAATATGGTTTTAGAGCTGGTAGGTCCACTGAAGATGCTGTCACGTCCCTAACTGAATACATTGTCAAAAATATAGACAAGCGACAAAAATGTACTGGAATTTTTTTAGACCTAGCAAAGGCTTTCGACACTGTTTCCCACCCCCTCCTTGTATCAAAGTTAGAGAAGGTCGGTGTTAGAGGTCTTCCACTTGAGCTGCTGACCGACTATTTAAGTAACCGTTTTCAATGTGTTAAGGTGGGTGAAACAATAAGTCAAGAACTACCGGTGACCTATGGCGTGCCCCAAGGAAGTATCCTGGGACCCACGTTGTTCCTGATTTATATAAACAAATTATGTGACTTTAAATTTCAAAATACTAAAATTATTACATACGCAGATGATACGGTGCTTCTGTTTAGTGGGAGGACTTGGGAGCAGGTACAGACATCAATGGAGGTAGCGCTAACGGTGGTGCAAAACTGGCTTGATGCTAACTTGCTAACTCTCAACGTCCCAAAAACCAAATATATCACGTTTACAAACACAGCGGCATCCAGAATAAACAATTTAATCATTAGAACCCATGGATCGGAATGTAATAATCATTCAAATTGCTCCTGTCCTATTCTAGATCGTGTTGGCGACATTAAATATCTTGGAGTTGTATTGGACGAGCGACTCTCATGGGACAAACACATAAACCTTATGAGCAACAGAGTTAGAAAACTAATGAGTGTTTTTAAAAACATGCGCAGCGTTTCAAACATATTAACTCGAAAGACGGTGTATTATGCTCTTTGTCAGTCTATACTGCAGTACTGTGTTGTAGCGTGGGGAGGTGCCGCTAAAACTGCGTTATTAAAGCTGGAAAGAGCACAAAGAGCAGTGCTAAAAGTTTTGTATAATAAGCCTTTTAAGTTTTCAACAACCCAACTTTACCGTCTTAGTCAGGTCCTATCTGTACGTCAACTCTTCATAATGTCTCTTACACTAACACTACACAAAAGAACACCTACCATAGAAAAAAGCACCGAACCCAGACGCATGAATAGAGTTTGCCCATATTTCTTTGTAAACACAAGATATGCACAAAGGCATCTTAATTTTCTAGGTCCTTACATTTATAATAAAATAAATACTTCATTATCTATAATAAAACTTACAAAATTTCAATGCAAGAAACAGTTAACAAAGTTTCTTTTATCACAAACATACGATAGTACTGAAGAATTACTTAAAATAACAATATAATAGTTTAGGAATCCCTATTCCCTCAGTAAACCCTAACTCCAATAATAAATCAATAATAGCAAATGAACACCAAAAAGAAAAACAAAATATAATGGTTAAAACAAGATTAAGTACATAAATTAGATTAAACGAATCACAGGTGAACAAAATAAATAAACAAATACAAGTACATAACTAAATATAAATAAATACACAAATAAGATATAACAACCACATTTGAGTGTTGCTAAACTAGGATCAAGAAACTACACCTTCCCTGATCAATCTGGTTTCTGTGCCTTGACAGAGTTATCTAGTACAGAAACCAGTGCACTTACTAACAGTTCTGTTAGCCTGTCCTAGCTCAATGTATTATAAATAAATAAATGATATAATTTCCTAGATAGTAATTTATGCATATAGGATGTTAAAAATTGGTGTCAATAAATATTTTTTATTTATTTATTTATTAAAGGTATAAACAAAGTATCGTTAGTAGAACACACGCCAAAGAGATTTTATATTATTTGGAAAATACAATTCAAATTAAAATAATGAATAAGTGAATACCAATAGACTTATGGTTGTTTACATAAAAATAAATGTAATGATAGGCAGGACCTAGCATAAAATTATATTATTAAAAATATTTATTTATTTATTTAAAAAACTTTATTGCACAAAGTACAAAGGCGGACTTAATGCCCGAAGACATTCTCTGACAATCAAACCTTAGGGACAAATTTGAACAATAATAGGTGCAATCATAGAAATAATAATAATACTATAATTAGAAAAGTTAATTAATAGGATTGATATATACTTACATCATATATCTTCATATATATCATAATATCAATATACTACATACTAATAATACACATTATTTTACATAAACACACATTTATACTACTTACTAACGCTGTAAATATAATATTATGTATTAGTGCATTAGCCAGCGAAATGGATAATATTAAGATTTATGCACTTTAATCATTGATAAGGAGTTGGCTTGATACTGCCTCCGGTGATTAACTACTACACCCACAAGAATAATTTAAATTATTTATTATTCTGTTCTTTCTTTGAATATAACACTTTCCAGAAACAATAGATATAATTAGTAAACTAAATACCATAACACTCGTAACGACGTAACATCCATTATGGTCGTAGAGAAACGGCATATCAGGCCAATATAGCAACATTGTCTGTAGGTAGTAGTAATTATTTAGCAGTTTTTTTGTCTACGAACAGTGTTACAGCATCTTGTAGCATTCTATTTAGACGTACAATAATTTAAGCATTATGTCAATTTTAACAATGTTTTAATTAACTTAAATTAATTAAGTTATAGTGGTTTTACTGTATTTTCATTAGAGTTATTCTGAAGGAACTGCATGCAGGAATTTTCGCTTTAGTAGGTTCGTGAAATATTTTCTAGGGGGAACGGCGCAGATATTTATAAAAGGACTTCCATTTCTAACATCTACTTAGGTATAGTATAGTATAACTACGTCATTATACTACACAATTATGAGGTCAAAGTCGAAGTCAAAATATATTTATTCACGTAAACCTATTATAGGCATTTATGAAATGTCATGAATTTAATTATTTTGAATGATTCTACTCCAGCTAGTGGAAGACCAAGCAGCAAAGTGGTCCAATAAGTAAGTTTTTAGCAGAAGACCATAAGCTTAGCAGATTCCAGTGACCTATTAATGTTTAATCTGACTGAGAAAGGAATCTGCTAGGAAAACTCAGCTATATCAGATTTACAAAATAAAACACATTCAGAACTGCACCACAACGATTAATTAATAACCTTTTAAATTTAGTTAGTCGTTAGTACCCATGAGATTATATTTTTAAAGAAAGAAAAGAAAATAAATCAATTTGGTAAAATCGCTGTATACGAGTTTCTACTAGTCTTTTATTCAGTTGTTTTTGTCTTGATTGTAATATGCTGATTCAAAATATCATTATATATTTTGTGCTCGAAGTGACGGCGACATTCCTCTTTATGCAGTTATCAATGACATCATCCAAATACTGCTGGAGATCTTAGTACCCTTAGGGATTGCGCGAAGCTTTGCCAAGAGGTCAGGACCGGCAAGACCGTTGGAAACTTCTCTGTTATGGGAAGACACATTAGCTCCATTCCACATCCAGGCGGATTTGTCCAGAGCGGGAAGTGCGGCAGTTTCTTCTGAGAACCTTAAGCTGCGTATACATGCCAATCTCGGTAAGGGTTACGACTTTGTGCCGATTGTGGTCGAGACGATAGGACCATAAGGCACCTCTCAACCTTCAGCCAAGCGCCTGCCCAAGGAGTTGGCCAACGACGGAGAAATCTGAAGACAGAAAGGCTGGCAATTATATCTGCCAACGTATTAGCCTCGCAGGGGATTTTTTCCGACTCGTCCGATGCTACACAATTTTCATTCTCCTGTATGGTGTCGAATCATGGACCCTGACAAACACAATGTCGAAGAAGTTAAAAGATTTTGAAATGTGGATTTACAGGAGAATGTTGAAGATATCATGGAAGGACAGAGTAAGAAACGAAACTGTCTTGCAGAGGATGAACAAAGGCGTTAAACTACTGAAAATAGTAAAGCGAAGGAATTTGGAGTACTTGGGACACATCATGCGCAATAAAAAGTATAGCTTGCTGCAGCTCGTCATGCAAGGCAAGATACAAGGCTCCAGAAGACCGGGGAGAAAACGCACTTCCTGGCTCAAGAACCTCAGGGAGTGGTTCGGGATGAGCACCAGATCCTTGTTCCGGACAGCGGCCAACAAAATCAAAATCGCCTTAATGATAGCCGACCTCCGATAGGAGATGGCACCTTAAGAAGAAGAAGAAGGGGATTTTTAGTAAAATAAATTTAATACATAAATTATAATATACATATACTTTTTTGTTGAGAAATGAGATACAAACAAACCATTTTTTTTAAATAGCGATCTGGTGGTCACTTGCCTAATGTTAGGAAGCAAATTGTGGATTCCACAATTTGCGACACCGACAAACAATTTTGAAATAAAACTAGAGTTATGCGAAGAGATCGACGGAAAAGAGTTGTGTGAGGATCCAGCTTATTAAGGAGTTAATAGATTAATTAATGAAAGTATTTTGTGTTTAACAATTGGGATTCTTTAAGTTTTGAGTCCGTCTCGTGTTTCAAAAGTAAGTAGGTTATTAAATGTATTTTTTAAGTGCCCTAATTTTATTCCTAACATTATGCTCTTTGAAGTCCCTTTTAGGCCTCGTTTAGCCAAAATTTGAGATACAAATTATCTCGAGTATCGCATTGACTTATGTAACAAGGGCATTTAAAAAGGCCAAATTCTATTCAAAATCAAATATGAAAATCAATCATCAAAATTGACCCTCTACTAGATATATAAATATGATTGACTGATGGTCAATAGAAGCTTCTTGTATTGTTATTAATATTATTATTATTTGTTTTATGGTTAATTGAATAATTTTAGATTCCAATTAAACACTGTCTTATTGGCCTTCTGTAGCGTTGGTTCTACAGCCACTTAAGCATGTCTTGATTAATACAAATCCGGCGTGACGAGTGTATACTTTCCCCAAGGCTCGCCATTACTAAACTGATTTAGGTCATCTATATATATATAAAACATTTTTTTTTTGGCGCTCGTCGGTTCTACGATGGACGTTTCCGGCCCACTGCTACTTTAGCTTGTTTAACTACGTTTAAACGTAATTTATTTATTTATATTATATTAAGATAATAAAGCTAATATAAATAATAATACTTATATATAATAAAACATATTTATTCGTTTTTTTTTACAAAATATATAATAAAATAAATATTAATACTAAGGATAAGGATATAAGTCCCGTCCGCGTGGAATGGTGGTAACAACGCTGACTGCATTTCCCCACTGAACTGCAAAACTGAATCTTAGGACGAAAAAAGAACCAGCCCTCTATGTCACTGGAGGAGACGACAAGACGCGATGTTATGTCTTTTAAAAACTGTTTTGACTCCATGGGCCAAGAGTTTCTACAGCAAACAGAACAAATATGTAATCTTTTAATATGTTTACATACTTGCGCCGCTTGCTGGACTCCGCCGCGGCTCCCGCTTTATGCGCTGTCCCCCTGAGATGCGACGCGGCGAAGGTGTCGATGCACGCGGCGTCCCACACCAGAGCACGTCCTCAATCCCAGGGGACCAGCGTTATATCATCATGACTCTTGCCATCATCACGGATAACTCCAATAGGCTCTGGAAGAGCTGGAACCTCGATGCTGGCTAGAGCCCTTTTAATAGATTATATAATAAAATAATTTCCACATACGAGTACACAAAAAACGTAAACTAATAAATAAGACGACCATAGGGATCATGGATAAACTAAATACACTTTCCTTACCCAAAATGCTTATTTATCATTAATAAAACGTGGTACTGTCGTTATACATATTAACATGGAATACTCAGGTCATTAAAAAGCCCACTTTCTCTGTTCAAGAACGTGTTACGTCTGTTAAAGTGAGGAACATGTAAGAGTGAACGCTGTCTGAGTTTCAATGAGGGTATTTTTAAGGATATGTTACTGAATAACTCAGCACAACCCACAATTCCGCGCGCAACACCAACCGGGTAGGTTATGTCAGGTAATGATCAGTAACAGCATTAAATCGGCGACTTGCATGTGAACGTACTTCCTTGCTCTCAAATTGTTTCACATCACGAACTCATGAACCGGCAAATAATAACACAGCTATTGCCACATTTTCAACATTTTAAATTATAGACGCTTGACCAGTGCTGTGCTTTTTGATGTTCATTTTTATAAAGGAAAAATCGAATTTTAGCCACCTTTGTTTAATATTTTTCCAGCTAAATCAGGAAGGAATTAACATAATTACTTTGGAATTAAAAATAATATTTTTTACAAAATGCTGTCTGTTTAGGTAAACCTAACCAACTAATTTTCCTTGAAAATCCATTATTGACAAGAATTGTGTCAAAAAAAAAACGCTTGAACAGTGTTGTCAATTTGGCAAGAGTTGGACCGTGGAAACTTGGCAGGTCTCTGGTGTGGGCTGCGATATTTACCCCAACACACATCCAGGCAACCTTGTCCAACGCGTGAAGTGCGGCGGTTTTTGCTAAGAACCTCAAGCTGCGCAAATACGCCAACTTCGGTACAGGTTATAAGTTAGCGTCGTTTGGGGTCGTGACGATGTGACCATGGGGTCCTTCAGCCAAGCGTTTAGCCTAGGAGTTGTCTACAGGGCTGACGGAAAAATCACGAAGGCTGGCAATTTTTACCAACGTATTTAAGTACTTCTACTATGCACTTCTTCTAAGTATGCAGCGGTTCAAGCATAGGGTGTTCATTCATACATCTCAGGCTTATGGTGCAGATGAATATGCGAGTACATTAATAGTTAGGGGGTGTATAATTAATGCAAAGGGTCGTGAAGTCTGATTAACTAATGGGCTGGCTCTAACAGACTTCTTTAGCAAAAATTTAACACAATTTCATTCCTTTGCCTCGCTTTGGGAAACCTTTTTAAATTAATTAATATATGCCTTACATAGACCTATATATAAGGCATCAACCAATTAGTCGAAAATTATTTCGGAGGGTATACAGTGGAGTATCACGATTGTGATGTGTGCTAAAAAGAAAGTCGTTATAATTATTTTATTAGCCAATAATATTATTATAAAAATCAAATATTTGTATCTGTTTTGCATAAAATCGACCAAAACACATAAAACGAAATTTAATATCTGTTCGTGAAAAGAATTTGGGAAGACGAATTTGCAGTTGTGATTGCTATCGATTAGTACTACCAAACCCTACCTGCAATATTACACCGTAATTTCATTAGAATTTTACAGACAGAAGCAAAACTGCCTCCGTGGTCTAGCGGTTAAGTCCGTGGATTTAGACTCGGAGGTACCGGGTTCGATTCCTGGTCGGGACACAAAAATATTCATTAATGTAAATAAATAAATTTAATTAATATTTAATTAATTTGTGATATCTCTCGAGTTTGGTACGCTGGAGACATCGACGAGCTTGCCACTTGTCATGATTGGCCTATAGTAAAGTTGGCTAAATGTGAATCCGCTTCTTTATAAGCGTGGTTTCTGACCACGCCGAAAGGGAAACGGTCGTGATGATACTTTACTAGAAGCAAATAAATAAAAAATAAAAAGTTGTATTAAAGGAAGAGCGAAGAATTCTGTCATGATGCGAACCGAGCAACGTGAAGCTGTCATGATGCGAACCGAGCAACGTGAAGCTGTCTTTAAGGTATTTGGGGGTCGCAGGCTCGTGTAATATGGAGTTTAGTAAGCAGAGCACTCTGCTATTCCTCCTACTCACTATTCATTAAGGTGGCTCTATTCGGTGTTTGACGGATAGTGACGACTGTCCCAAATGGGTGACGCTGTGACTACGAAAGACCTGTCTTAAAACAAATTTAGAGTGAAAGGAAGGGATAATTTGTTTTAAGACAAGTCTTGTTGTGAATTTTATCACCCTCTCTTCATCATGTAAGTAGTTTTATTTATGTTATATTAGTATATCTATAGTATGACTTATTTATGTATTAGTATGTAAATTGTATGTAGATACTGGTATGTACGAGTCTAAATGTCCTAAAGGTTTGGCTGTCAGAGAATGCCTAGCGGCATTAAGTCCGCCTTTGTAACTAAATAAATAGAAAGGACGGTTGTGAGGATCGAAGAGTTCTGTCGTGAAGAAGAAGTGAGGAATAAAAAAATGGAATTTTATTAATCGTTGGCCCAAAACAGTGACGCTAAATTGTGCTATAGGACCGGTCGTTGATGTCTATAATGACTTCTAATTATAGACGAGAGTAATTCACAAAGATTCCGCCTAAATGACACGGCTACCTGTAACTTTGCCCCTCTACTGCGAACACACAAAATATTTTAATTACAGGGGCAGTGTCGACATTTATTAACGATCGGTAAATCGTAAAAAAAAAGTTGCCACTTACATAATCTAAAAAGCTGATATATTATGACAAAGCCTTTTTTCAGCCGCATCTTAGCTGGAAAATAATTTAAACTAAACTTATTTAAGTTTATTTTAGGTACCTATACTAATAAATTTTGACAAGGCCCCTTTATAGCCGCATTTAAATTATTTTAAGTGTCTACATTATAAGGTACCTAGTGCCAGTTTCGTTCTTTGCTCGAATATTCCAGGCACCATAGATATATATAAGAGTATAATAAATTATATAACATAACACTCGTAACGAATTTCTAGCTATATTTAACAGTAGTTGAAAGACTATTAGTTTAGCTAGCAGCGACACATTTGTCTAAATTACTAGTTTAGATAGTATTTATAAAAGTGCCTACCTACATCTTCTGTAGGATTATTTTTTGTGAAACCCTAGTAATAAGTATTTTTGATTAATAAACTATTTGAATTTGAATTTGAATTTGAATAAAATTATGTACTTATTCATAGACTTAACCAAATTCTGGTGGGAACGTACGGTGACAAAATAAAGAATAGTCAATATAATTTGTTCCAAAGACGGTAACATTATAATATGAGAACTGCTGGAATTTAAAACTCAGGCAGTTCCGTGTAAACTCATTTTTATGAAGATATGTGTTGATTGATTATATCAATATTAATATGTATTTTTTCTACGAACAAGAATTCAACTAGATTAATAGTAATAGACAAAATGAGTGCGAGAAACTGGCAAGCGGACCTCTACGTACATGCTATCTTTTTCTCTCAAAAGTATACGACAAACAAAGCGATCGGTCAGAAATAAAATAACACAAATATTACATAATTGTGTATTCGAAGTAATATACTAACAATATAAAAGAATTAAATTATGAAATAAAAATAAAAACTAAATTAGAAAACTAATTATAAATAAAAATACTCACCCATGATTTGTTCCTGTGGCAGTGTGCCAAGAACACTTGCAGCGTTTCCCCGCTGCACAGCAATGCTGATTTGCTGCGCGAGAAAACTGCCAGCCCTCTTGTCACATACAGCATTAACCAGGCGCTTAGACAACTCTTTAAAGAACTTCTTTGCACTCGGCCCCCACGGACCCATTGTCTCAAGACCAAAAGGCACAAACACGTAGTCGTTGCTAATCGACTCGTATTTGCGACTTTTGGCCTTTTCAGCCAAGTCCGCTGCAGCCCCGGCCCTGTATATTGTATGTATAGTTTAATAAGTATGTATCTAACAGTCTTTTCCAAGATTTTTTTTCACAACACGAAAGGAGAGTGGCATGGGCGCGCAGGCATGGAGTCGCTACTATAGTAAAAGTAAAGTCTCATCACGACCGTTTCCCCTTCGGGGTGGTCAGAAACCACGCTTATAAATAAGCGGAACTTTACTACAGGCCAATCATGACAAGTGGCAAGCTCGTCGATGTCTCCAGCGTACCAAACTCGAGAAATATCACAACATAAATTAAATATTATTTAAATGTATTTATTTACATTAATAAATATTTTTGTTTCCCGACCAGGAATCGAACCCGGTACCTCTGAGTCTAAATCCACGGACTTAACCGCTAGATTTCTCAATATTTTTGCCGATGGAACCCTTGGGCTTGTATTTCTCTTTTTAGTTTTTATTTAATATTAATTTGAATTCTTTCCAGATTTTAATTTTAATTATTTTTATACGCAGACGGGGTTTTTATTTATTAAATATTTTTAAATTCATTTTACACCTGCACGGCAAACTTGAATGGAATGATTAGAAATTTGTCTTCTCTGTCTTTCTAATTGTGAAGTTCAAATAATTGCAAAACTGGCATTAATTAGTCCCAACTGTTAAATTTGTATGCACAAGTTGGTATTATACGTGATTCAGTACCCAAACCACTTTCGTTGTGGCCTATTTTTTTCCAACACCAAGTTATAATTTAATAATCACACGACTTGGCATTTAAAACATTATTGCTGGCAACATTGCATGTCTAGTTGCCATTCGTTAAAACTATGCCGGCTGCATTAAGGTCTCATATAGAGGTAGATAAATATCTTTGTAATATTTTGCATTAGTGGTTTAAAACGAACTACCTAAATAGTATGATTCCTGGTTCAATCAATTACTTGTAATGAGTAATGAGAGTAAAGTTGGCTAAATGTGAATCAGATTCTTTAAAGCGCGTTTATTAACCACCCTGTACGGGATACGGTCGTATTAATACTTTTTTTTAAAATAGTACTAGTTCCGTATTAAAACGATCTTCACCGATGAAGTATCCGAATGAAATCTACATTCCTTGAAAAAAAATGTACGTAAACATTTTTTTTTTATAACACGACGTGGAATTACGCCCACAGCAGTCCATGAATGTTAGCAACTTGAATCAGACACCCGTGACTGACATCAGTCCCTAACACTATGACGGCTGGACTGAGCATGCCGGCAATTCGAGCCTGATCCCGAAACGCGAGAATACACTTTACTGGGATTATTCGCACGAACGGTGGATACTTCCCAGCCTCGGCAGACTGAGCAAATTACCACAATCAGTCCGCCTACCACCTAATAAAATGCAACGGTTGCCTGATAAAATATGATGTTTTTTTTAAGTGGGCGTTGGTGGCTACTTTTTAAACTACGAGGAATAGGTATCGAAAATTGCAAAAAATAATCTCGGTGCGATTTTTTTAAAACTTTGAACTAAATCTATAATTTCAAGAAAATAAATAAATTATATTTTTATATAAGTAAGATATTTCTGAAGTTTCCTTAAGTTTTACGTTTGACCTTACTTCCCAAAAATCAAATCTTTATCGACACGACATTACATACAGTTGTTATGTTTTTTTTTTAAAGTTAAAAATATTCCAATTTATAACATTACTTTTGCATAGTTTATTATAATATAATCCTCGTCTAATTGTCTGCTCTGGTGACAAGAGGGCTGGTTCTTTCCTCGCCCAGAGAATCAGCATAGCGATTCAGCGAGGAAATGCGGCCAGCGTTCTTGCCACCATGCCGCGCGGATACGATTTATATTTAAATTAGGTTTAGTAGGTAGGTTTTTTTATTTTATTTTTTTGTTTGTAAAAATAATTTAGTTTTAATAAATAAATATTCATTATTATTATATTTAGAAAAAGCGATACTCGATCGGGGAAGATCGCTCTTAGATATATCTTAAACTAAAAGGTTTTACACTTATTTTAATTTTTACTTTAACCATTGTTAATACCAGTTTTTGTCTTTGCAGGTAAACATTTCAACAAAATGGAAAGACGAAGAAGTTGATAATACTTGTTCCAAAGTATGCACCAGTTAGGTATTCTCAGAATGTATTAGCAAAATACAATGTCCACAGAACTGTGTCTTTGAGCCACGCAATATATTTCCTAGGAAGCTTATTGACCATATTTTTTAAAAACAATACACAGATATAAAAATAAAGTGTGACATATAATATATATGGTCTGGCGATTAAATGGACTGTATTAGGATGGCTGGCTGGCCACCAGAATTGAATAAATAATGTCTTCTAGAGCCAACTCTTGCATACACGATTCCCTATGACAATAAATAATATCTAAAAGCGGAGCGAGGGAAAGTATCCAAGAAAGGAGGAAGAGAAAGGTACTCACGGCGATGATGATGTGCAGACGCGAGAGCAGTCCAGAAGTCTCGGGGTTTTTCGGCTAAATCAGCCGGGAAACCGATAGTTTAAACTGCTAGGAACACAAACACAGACCCAGGGCACGAGTCACCACAATTATAATATTTAGTTTATTAGCGTTTATTATCCAAAAAGGCGGTGCGGGCTTCACAACTTGTCGATTCAGCGAGTCGACGAACACTAATGGCGGTCTTCGGCGGCTCTCAGTCGTCTTCGTGAGTATGAAGGAAAAGGGTATAGCGGAGCGGATAGGAGAGAGAGCGAGATGGGAATAGGGAAATGGAACATTCTAGATTATTATTATTACCAAATTGGTAAGCGTGTATGCAAGTGACACTTCGAATGCATTAAGCGGTAAATTTAAATTCCATCCTACGAATTTATAGGTTTGGCCAAACCAATATATTTGAAAAAAAAAACTTTTGTTTTCTGGATTAACGTTTCGAATTCTATTTTGAGCGACCTTGAATTTCTGAAAAAATAAACCAAAGTAACTGAAATTAGGAAGCTGAACTGGTAATGGGCCGGACACAGTCATATGCCGCAGAACCGACGACCGATGGGGTAAACGGGTTCCAGAGCGGAGACCACGTACGGAACGAGGTAGAGTGGGACGTCGCATCGCCAGATGGACCTATGATCACAGGCACTTTTTTGCACCACCATTGCTTATGTTAGTGATAAAAACTCGACTGCGTAAAATTTAATTTAATTTAAAAATTTAACCATTTTTTATTTAAAATAAACCAAACTCAAAATTAACTTTAAATAATAAATACAAGCCTAAAAGTGACGTCGCCAAAAGTAATTGAAATTTCATGTTTGATACAAATAAAACAGATGATAAATTCTAATACGACACTTAGCGACTTTAACAGTCGGGACCTTAGAATAATGACAGTCGGGACCTTAGAGTAATGACAGGCGGGATCTTAGAATAATGACAGTCGAGACCTTAGAATAATGACAGTCGGGACCTTAGAATAATGACAGGCGGAATCTTAGAATAATGACAGTCGAGACCTTAGAGTAATGACAGTCGGGACCTTAGAATAATGACAGTCGGGACCTTAGAATAATGACAGTCGTGACCTTATAATAATGACAGTTGGGACCTTAGAATAATGACAGTCGGGACCTTAGAATCATGACAGTCGGGACCTTAGAATAATGACAGTCGTGACCTTAGAATAATGACAGTCGGGACCTTAGAATAATGACTGTCGGGACCTTAGAATCATGACAGTCGGGACCTTAGAATAATGACTGTCGGGACCTTAGAATCATGACAGTCGGGACCTTAGAATAATGACAGTCGTGACCTTAGAATAATGACTGTCGGGACCTTAGAATCATGACAGTCGAGACCTTAGAATATTGACAGTCGGGACCTTAGAATAATGACAGTCGGGACCTTACAATAATTGTTGGGAAGATTTGAGCCGCTCTCGGTTTTTAATGGATGCTATTAATGCAGTTTTCGAACGAATATTTATCTAAAAAGAAAACTTGCAGCAATTTTCTCGGGTATTAAAAGTATGATATAGTATCCATAGTATTATTTAATAATTATTACAGGATTGTTCATACCTGATAAATTTGTGGGCGTGCTGGGGAAATTACTGGCATTGTCCACAGTATTCAAGATAATGTTTTAAAAGCATTAATAGATTCAAAGCTTTATTATTTAATTTCCAGTACGCTTTCTTTGGTTTAAAAGTAGTAATAAGATAAACACAGAGAAAGATAAGAATGTTTTAAGAAATGTTAAAAAGACGTGATGTTGTGTCAGGAGCAGCCGGTACGTTTGTGATAAGGCTTTAGTTTTCCCAATTCCATACGTTTTATCTTTTGCGATTTTTAAACAATATACACAATAATGAACTTCTGGATATGACATCATTATTATTCTACATTTACTTATTTCATCATCATCATCAGCCTGCGTCTTTCTACAGTTGCGTTTTTTTTTTGTTTATACTGTACGGGTGATCCAAGAATGGGAACAACTGACGCCAGCCACAGACATCAGACTCTACCACTATTCTGGCATATTATTGTCATGTCGATTACCATCACATCCCCTAGAACACAGAGTCCTAAAACTTCAGGAGGAGATGGGTATTCCAGAATGTTCTGGAGAACTAGGCCAACACTCGCCACGTTGGTCAGACGGAGTTGGCGAAGGTCTGATGTTAATTTATATTTTTAAGGCACGGGAACGGTGGTGTTGTAAATCTATGGTAAATGTACGTAAGGAAAGTGTATTTCTCATTGGTACATGCCGGGATTCGAACCCACCTTTTTAGGATGTTACGGAAAGCGTTCGTATAACCCAGCCACCACCGGTCTTTGTATATAGGAGAATATTACTTGCACATATAGTTATACGAGTATAATTATTGACACAGACAGACAGCGGAGTCATCCAAGCGCGGATGTTCAATGGGCCTGGGTTGGGGATGGGGTAACCTCTCGTTTTCCCCGGCAGGATCTCGGCGGCTAACTACCCGCCGGTGATTCAGCGCACCTTTGGTGCTGGGCGCTGTTCCTACTACAACACCGCCCTTGTGGCTCACGAATCTAGTCTCGACTTGTCTACTTTAGTTCTTCTCCAAGAGCGCCTCCCTAGGTAGTGGCCTCCCCTCCGGGGCCGTGAGAAAGTAGGAGCGATATCTTGAAGATGCTTGTAGGAAAAACCTGGTAAATTAAAAGTAACAATTAAATTAAATCAAAAATGAAAACAAGACATATTATCTTCGTGACCGCCTGATGACGTGCCTGCAGATTGATATCGAACCAAAATTGCGCAGTCAAGCAAAACACTTGCAAAATGTGCAATGAACACATCGGTCACGACAGAGAATTAAAAATTTCGTGTTCGCATCCATTACATCGCAACACCAGACTTTTATTATAGGCACTTCTACCAGTACCGACTAGTTAGCTAGCAACTAGCTATCGACTATGTTAATAACGGACTTCAATTAATTAAAATAATAAAAAAACTCGACTGCGTAAAAACGTGATCGTGAGTTAAAAAGAAATAAATAAAAAATCTAAAAAGAATAAACAAGCCCCAAATTAATTTGCCAATAATTTTGATAACCGCTAAGTACATAATTGAAATTATTTTATATATGTTATTACATAGCAACTTTAAAAGTCAGGATCCATTGTATTGTGCATATATGTATATGTGACGGAACCCTTGGAATTGTTTTTTTCTTTTTATTTTAGATTAAATTGATTCACGAACATTTTTTACGTAATCGGGTTTTATTTCATACAGAGTGTTTGTTTGTTTGAAAGTGTTGTTTGTTTTCTGGAACAGGTAGATGGCGTACGTGTTTGTATTTAAATCTTAGTCTCTATGACAGAAAGTTGTCATAGAGACGTTTAACAAGGTGATGCTATGACAAAATGTAGAAGATGTGCTAGACCAGTTAAGCCCTAGATTGAATCGTGGAGGTGCTGAGTTCGATTCCTGACCAAGAATACAAAAATAATTGCGAACTCATTCCTTAGAGAAGCGTGGTTTCTGACCACCCAGCACGGTACGGTCGTGATGATACTTGGAGTTACAGTCTTAATTTCTTCATACAGAGGCTGCAATGGGCTTTTTACTCATCTTTATTATGCGACATATGTATGAGTCCCCAGATTTATATGTTCGCGTGGTGACTACGGTATTTAGGTGCCTATATCTAGAGTAAAGAAACACCACTTGATGATGATGTTATTCAATTTATAATATAAATAATGAAATGCCGACTTTCAATATTTATTATTACAAAATAATAGATATAATATTTCAAAAGTCATAGACGCGTTACTATACTTACAAGGATTGAAATGGAAATGGGCTGGTCACGTGGCACGTCTGAAGGATAACAGATGGATTGTAGAAGTACTACATGGAAGGGACAGAAGGGCAAGATAAATAGAGGAAGACCTAAGGAAAGATGGGATACTCGTCGTGATAGTAAAGGAAGCAGGACAACATTGGATGGACGAGGCACAGGATAGGAAGAAATTAATAGAAAGGGAGGAGAGCTTCATCCCACGAGGGGTCCTTAATTAAATCAGAAATAAAAAGAAACAATATTATAGTTAATATTAGATATAATTATTATAATAACATTTTAAAATTGTATTGATTATGTTAAAACTAATTTGTGTAAATAAATAAATAAATAAATGGCTTTATTATTATTGTTACAATCACGTTCTCTATTAGTTTGTCGCATCGACTATAGCTATAACTGATGTACAAACTTGATAGCCTTGTTATTAGCCCCACTCGCTTCTCGCTAATGGTCAGCAGTGAAACTTATGCCTTAAAGAAAGAACATTTTTCATTAAAAAAACTTTCATAAATTAATGCTAGATTTAGTTTGAAAGGGGGCATTTCTTGCGACCACAGGGGTAAGTCATTGCATTTAGTTGCCAGGGGAATATGGCTTTAAGTTTGTAGAACTAGGGATGAACTTAGGGCGGTTTTCGTATGAATTGTGTAATGACATTCGTGGCAATGGATACTTGTGGAAGGTAGCATTTAAGGCGGGTCTCCTGTGCTCTAATTGAAAGCGGCTCTTTGAAGTGAAATCACAGAAATTACTAGTAATATTGCTCTGTAATTTCTTATACAAGTGAAAATTGTGTGTTTTATTTTGCGAGCTGAATGCGGAAAGAATTTTGTTTAAGTATCGCAGATTTTGCTTTCAGACTTGGACATATAATAAGTTTAAGAGCGAGCCATTCTGTACAATTTTTGCTACCTGTTTAGGGCCAACGTTATATCATTTTAAATAATCACTTTCGACGCCGGGATAAATCGCTAGGTGTCGCCAAGGATATTGCGAGTGCAGGTAGGTTTGCATTTTCCGCCCATTATGTACGAAGGCTACAACACACCAATGCAACTTTACCGAAACTTAAGAATAATCTCTCTAATATTTCTAAGGTAAATCGAGTTGTAGATACAGTTAAAATTATTTTAAAAATAATTATGATTGTCGAAAAAATTATGTCTATGTGTGATAATAATCTTATCAGGTTTGAAAACCAGATTCGAGGGCCCGTCAAGGCAAGATTTAAGAAAGTCATGCTTGCCGGAACAGCAGGTAGTGGCAGGAATCGAATCAAGGACTTAACCGCTAGACCACAGATCCAGTAATATAATATTATTATTAAACAGATCATTATCTATATTCCTAAACATGTCTCGACATTTGATAGCGATTTAAGGTGGTCATTGACGAGCCTTCTAACATGACAAATAATGTGGCCACATTCTAAAACCCGTTCATTATTGTCGTATATTGACTTATACAGGCGTTTTTTTTTGGTGTTTCAGCCTTGGATTATATTTTTATGTCCATTTTTAGTTTAAAGTTTTTACGTGTATTTTTATATAATCTAAAACTACTTAAAAAGTAAATATTAATTTAATAATAAACTAAACCTGTCAACCAACCCGTCTGGACACCGTGGCGAGTGTTCTCTCTCATTCTCCTGAAATATGTTCTAGAAGGACAGTCTCCTGCAGTCAAGGACTTCGTGTTCTAGGGGCTGTAATGATGATAAAACCTATTAAAAATAATAATTCAAATTCAAATTAATTTATTCAGTAAATTGGCAATATTACAAGCACTTTTACACGTCAGATACATTTAAAAGTCTATACAATTATATGAAGCTATATTCAAAAGACAAAGTTCTTATTGGTAATTAAATAAAAATTAAACATGATATCAACTGAACAACTCTATACTAATGTATTTACAAAATACATATAACTCAAAACGCTACTGTCTAAACTCTAATGGCATAGTTATAATGATATTTAAAACAAAATAAAATTATTCAAATAATAATAATAACAATGTCAAAGAATTTTATTTAATAATATAATGTTGCAGCTGTAAATTGGCGTTGTCATACTATATACTAAAACAAACATATAAATAATAATAATAAAAATAAAATGTCAAATACAATATATATTATGTATATATTCCTTCTATGTATACCTTCTAAACTAACCTAAACTAAACAATGTCAATACTAATTAAAAACATTAAATATCTTTTATCAATAATAATGATAATAAAAATATATAAATAAAATATGTCTAGAGAAGACGCTTCAGAAATAGTCCTTAGGAGACTAGCAACATTTCCTTCTGTATAGCAGGGTAATACGTTTGCAGAAATAATTGCCAGCTTTCCTGCCTCCAGACTTTTCGGTTAGCTATTTTTAGTTTATTATTTTATTTTTATTATTTTTTATTTTATTTCCTGTGAAAACGATGCCCTTTTTAAAAGAGGGTCGAGCTTTATTTAAAGTTTGTGAGATACGATAAAACAATGAGAGAAACAGGCATTGTGTTCACATTCATATTTTTGTTTCGCTGCATTCTAGTTTGGTCGCCGGAATAAATAAACTGGCCACACTGCCTTTGTACTGCGAAATCATTCTAAAACCAGATAAAACTTTTTCATAGCTTTTGTTTAGATTTTAAAGCAAGTCGGTGGATTTTATGTTAAGATTTTTCTGAATTATTGTACGTGCGCTTTTTGGAACTGTTATTTACTTAATGCTGTTTATTTTGTAAATAAGACACAGAGGGTTTAGTAATAAATAGATGGATCGTATCATATCGTACTATAAAATATATTTATTTTTGAATAATGCTTATTATTTAAAATTCTATTAAAAATTCACTGACTGCTTGGACTAGCGATGAAGTCCGTGGTAAAAATTAAATTTTATTAATATTTTATATATAACGACTGAGTAACTATATATATAATAAGAGCGCTAGGGAGTTTCAGGTACCTCTCGGTACCCTCGGTCGGTATGCCCCACAAATCAGCGCTGATGCGCGCCATCTGTCGGACAACATTAAAACTATGTCAGAAACCTTCACCGATGTTCACACAACATATTCCCAAAGTTTCATCCCGATCGGTCAAGTAGTTTTGAAATGCATGGGAACATACATACACACAGACATTGATTTATATATATATAGATAAAAGTCGTATTAAAGTTGCTTTCACAAAAGCGTTACTCTACGTACCAAGTAATTCTAATACAAAAAAAAACAACGTGTGCGCTGTAACGCATCAGGAAACCAAACCAGGTATCTGTAGGTGTGCGCTAAACCTTATAGGCGTCATTTATGATTTTCGAACTTTACTCCAATCTCTCTATGCTTTTTCTCCCAGTTTGTTTCTTGTTTCGCAACAATTCTGTGTTTTTAAGAAAACAAATACTCATTAATAAAAAAAGTAAAATATCACCAACGATGGACAGAAACCACGCGTTTTATAAAAACGTATTTACATTTAGCCATCTTTACTATAGGCCCATCATGACATGTGGCAAACTCGTCGATATCTCTAGCGTACCAAAATCGAAAATAAATTAAATAAATGATTGTGTCCGGTCGAAGGAGCGAGTTTATTACCTAAATTATGACAAATGATCACCTTCAGCGATGCCTTTAGCAGACTCGAGAAATAACACTTTTTACTGGATCAGCAGCCCTATTCTGTTACTTAAGCGTATATATATATATCACGCTAATAAATTAATATTTGCACGGACGCTGTCAAGGTCGAGGGCTTATAGAGTTAAGAATTGAAAAAACATTTTGTAATTATGAGGTAAGCTCCGACGTAAATAACGAAATCCACTAATAACATTTGCGACTCAGTAACATAATAGGGCTGCAGAAATCGAACCCGGTACACCCGCGTCTAAATCCAGGGACTTAACCGCTGAACTACGGAGGGAATGTATTACTGTTTTATACAATTTTTTTTTATTTTTTTATTGTAATTTTCTAAAACAATAATTACAAATTGTATAAGAAAGCTCCGTTGGATCGCTTGGCCCGGTTTTTAGAAATTAAATAAGGTCACGGTTATACCGGTGCCAATGAGAACTGCACTATTCTTAGGTACATTCGATTTGTAAAACCACCATACCCGTGAGGAGGAGAGTACGTTAAGCCGTTGATGTCTGTTCCAATTCCTTATGGAATCATTAATAAGTTGTTATTAAAATTGGCGTTAGACCCTGGCTAACCTGTAAGGCCAGCTACAGCGTGGCGAGAGTAGTAACAGAAGAGTCTAAGACTCTACATTCAATGGGCTGTGATTATGATGATGTTAAAAAAGGCGCAGAGTTATTATTATTTTTATTATATAAATTAATTTAAAAAGTAAAATATTCGTCTGCGTATAAAATAAACTTATATTAAAAACTGAAAATAAATATATAAAAGTTTAATAAAACAAATTGAATAAATTAAACTTTAAAAACTAAAATGAAAAAAACAAACCCAAGGGTTCCGTCGCCAAAAAGTATGAGATCCGGTGAACCATATCATTAAAATAATGTTTTGATTGAACCTAAGTACGCAGTGGACATAACCCAATTGGAAAATATACAAAATAAATTACTGAAAGCATTAGAATACCGCACTGGGAACGAGTTCTTAAGTTACAAGGTTGCGTCTGAACGCCATAAAGTTAATTCTTTGCAAAGTCGCGGTTTTTTAAACGACTCCATGTTTCTGTACAAAATAGTGAATATCAATGTAACGTTTACAGTGCCTCGTACCTTAATCACGGATGCAGATATAGAAAGAATAGATAAAGAAAAAGTCGCGATCATACCAAAAATATTGTCAAAATGACTTTCTAATATTAACCGGGAGAAAAATCGACTGGGGTGAAACAATCACTCCGGCGAATAGTTTTGTCAGGGAGATAAGCGAATAATATATTTTTTATATGTCGCTTGGGTATTGTGCGGGCAAAACGTCTTTTGTCTCGGCCATTCCATCGTTAATCATGGCGTGGCGGACTTCACGATAAGCGAGGCGGGCAGCGTTCACGCATTTGTTTCTCCCGCACTTTCGCCGGACTTTGGGGACTATTGGGAATTTTCATGACACTTTTGGTCGTCACATTATTAATAATAAACCTTCGGCTGTTGAAATCTTTGCTTCTTTATTTACTATTAAGATAGACGTATTTGGTTTTGTGTTATCTTTTTTACTTTGAATATGTAGAGCATCTTCACGACCGTGTCGCCTAGCATATCAAAGAAGAGAA
Source organism: Tinea semifulvella (assembly GCA_910589645.1). Lineage (NCBI taxonomy): Eukaryota > Metazoa > Arthropoda > Insecta > Lepidoptera > Tineidae > Tinea > Tinea semifulvella. The sequence goes on from OU342610.1 coordinate 11,404,257, forward strand.
GTATTACAAATAAATTATCGTTAAAGTTTGCAAATTATTTACATGCATTTGCATTTTGGACGTCATCACGCATTGGTGAAACGACTTTATGTAAAAAGTTTATTTTTTATTTTTTACTTTTTATTTATTTCAATATTTATTGCACAAAGGTAACTATGACAGTCAAACCTTCGGGACAAAAAAAGCAATCAAACAATGAGAGGTAGGTGCAATTACAGGCTTAATTAGATAATATAATGACGTATATAAATTAATACATACTTAGATACCTAAATAAACAATATTTACATATCTACATACAAATACATACATATAAACAATAATAATATACATACATATAAATAAATGTGATACCACCTATAACCATATCAAATACTGTGCTTGGTATTTGATATGGTGGTTCAAATCTCGGCTTTTATACATTTAGTTATTAAAACGTCATTCCTGATCAACCTTGTGAAATTTATGACGATCACGACCACTCTGCCAAGGCTGTCTCAACTAAAAAGGGCACCACTGGCTTTCTTCTGCTGGAAGTGCTGCCTGCATTCCTCGTCACGCAGCTCTTAACGACATCATCCGAAGGGCTCTTGTCACTCCTGGAGTACCTGCAATCTTAGAACCCTGTGGGATTGTGCGGAGCGATGGCAAGAGACCCGACGAAATGACTGGAAACTTGGCAGGTCTCTGGTGTGGGATGCGACGTGTGACATTAGCTCCATCTCATTTTCAGGCGACCTCGTCAGTGGGAGTGCGTCGTCATCTGCCGAGAACCTCAAGTTGAGCAAATGCCAACCTTTTTACGTTACGAATTTGCGCCGTTTGGGGTCGAGACGATAGGCCCACGGGGAATTTCACCAAGGACCAAGGAGTTCTGAGACAGGAAGGCTGGCAAATATTTCTGCCAAGGTATTAGCTTTGCTATACAGGGGGAATATTGCCAGTCTTATTGGGACTATCTGGGATGGGACGCCTCTAGAGGGCATTTTTTATTTATAGTTAAGAATATTTTTAATTATATTATTTAGATTTTTTTAAACCATATCATTTATGCTACAAAGTAGTTACATAAATTTCATAATATAAAACAAAAAAAAAGTAGTCATTAAATAACTTGTTGAAATATAATTAGTGCTACTAAAGGCTGAGCTAAAAAAGAAACATGGCTAAATAAATCTGTAAGAATTTATCAAAGTATTTTGGTAAAAGTAAAGTATCATTACGACCGTAATACTTTGCTTTAATTTCAATGAGTTCATATTTACACAGAAAAATAGATATGTGTTAATCGTTTTTTTATTAATTTTTTATGAATACAATACCGTTAATACTAATACGTACCACAATGCTGTGGAAATATTAAAGCTTAAAAATCAAATTGGCGTCTGTCTAAATCAATAATTCATCTATTCTCAGTGTAATTTAATCCTTACTAATATTTAAAAAAAACTGCATCCGTGGTCCGATTCCTGGTCGGGACACAAAAATATTTATTAATGTTATTCAACGAGTTTAAATATTAGTTTTAAAATAAACGAATTACAATATAAAAGCTACCTAAATAATAAAATTAAAAATAAACTAAACTATAAATAAAAAATGTCCTCTAGAGACGTCCCATCCGAGATAGTCCCAAGGAGACTGGCAACATTTCCCCTCTGTATAGCGAGGCTAATACGTTGGCAGAAATAATTGCCAGCCTTCCTGTCTCCAGACCTTTCTGTCAGCCGCTTTGACAACTCCTTGGCCAAGCGCCTCGCTGACGGTCCCCATGGGCCCATCGTCTCGACCCCAAACGGCGCAAACTCGTAACCGGAACTAAGGTTGGCATATTTGCGCAATTTGAGGTTCTCCGCAGAAAAAGCCGCTCTCCCCGCACCTGACGAGGTCGCCTGGATGTGAGATGGAGCTAATGTGTCTACACACGTCGCATCCCACACCAGAGATCTGCCAAGTTTATTAATGTAAATAAATACATTAATTTAATATTTAATTTATTTGTGATATTTCTCGAGTTTGGTACGCTGGAGACATCGATTAGCTTGCCACTTATCATGATTTGCCTATAGTAAAGTTGGCTAAATGTGAATCCGCTTATTTATAATTAATGAAAACGATCGTGATGATACTTTACTTTTACTAATATAAAAAAATGTGTAAAAGAAGAAGAAAGATTATCTCGTCTTCACGCTTTAACTACTGGACGGATTTTGATAAAATTTGGCAGAACTCAGTGACGGACACAGGCAAATATGATGTCACGGTCAAACCACATGTGACTTGTAGTTAAGTTTCTCAATCTAGCCTTCACGCCTATACTATAATACGTAATTCGAATGTAAATGATAAAGTTGTCATTGGAAACCAAGGCTGAATATATAGCCAGCCAAAAGTGGATCTGCTCGTAACATGTGACTGAACGACCAACTGAAGCTGTTTTTCCGACTACTTTAGTTTACAAACAAAGCTGGGTAAAGCTGATAAATAATCAAAGTGTTCGTGACTAGAAATCGAACCCTGTAGCTCAGCAGTCGTAACCGCTTGACCACGGAGGCAAAAAGTATTTTGGTACTGTGAGTTATTGCCGAGCCCTAGAATTGGGGGAAAGGGGGCAAGGACGGGCGCAGGGGAAACAATGCCGAATTACAAACTGTCATGTTTCTCTTTGTACAAATTTATTTTTTAATTTGCTCCTAAATCCAGATTGTCAGTCTAAATCGAAATTTATCGAACTTACTCCAAAGATTTAGAATTATAATAATTTATATCGATGTCCATGAACGTGTTTACGAGTATATGACGTATTATAAAAATGTTTAACAATATTGTTTTAGAGCAGGATTTCATATCAATAAGTCAAATTACCATTTTAAAAGCTATAACATCGTTATCGTTTAAAAAGACGAGCGGAAGCAAAAATTGTTAAATATTATTTTTTGTATTTGGTACGGTAGAAACATCGACGAGCTTGCCACTATATTTGGCCTAAAGTAAAGTTGGCTAATTGTGAATCCGCTTCTTTATAAGCATGGTTTCTGACCACCCTGCAAGGAATACGGTCGTAATGATACTTTTACTATTTTCGTATTTAATTCGTTTACAATAGATATTTTTATTGTATTATTTTAAATTGTCTGTTGTTGTTAGTCATATTCTCTGTACTTAATTTAGGTATCCCATCAAATCCTCTCATATCAACATAACTCACAAAACACTGACATTTTATACAAATCCTTTTATACGCCCCAACAAATTTATGTTGAAAATTAATTCCGGATTTGTGAGAACGAACAACAAAGTAAAAATATCAATTCGTACGTTATAATGAAGCGGTTGTAATAAAATTACCCGCGTCATAACTGACATCGGTGAAAGAGTTGTTGACACTTTATTTTTTACATAAATGGGGCAAAGGAAAAAATTGAATACATCCAGCGGGGACGTCAGCCAGTCGTCACGGCCTTTTGTCTTGGTCTACAAAAAGATACCATTAATCATAGTCCCGCGGGGGGTGATAAGAATAAACAGGCCTTATCACTAGCGGACCCCGCTCAAGGTGCTCCCATACCTTTTCTCAAACACTACGGAAAATATAAAACATTTTAACTTGACTTTACCTCGCATTTACTATTTATACAATTGAGTTATTTTTATGAAATTTGTGACCTCGCTCCCAGCTGGTGATAAGAATGACACAAACATCTGTCTAGCTCTTTGCCACATTAACGGATCTTACTTAACTCTTTGCAATGACCTTTAAGTATAAGGAAAGCTCAAAAAACAACCTTTTTAAAAAAATTTGTTTACAAATACTTCCTTTCTAACTAAACTGTCCTAAATTCATGTCTCTTTTCCATTTCCTCACTACCCTGAATTGCAGCAACATCCTTTTTTACTTCCCTTATCATGTAAGTAGTTTTATATTGTAATGTAATGTATCATCACGACCGTTTCCCTTTGAGGGTGGTCAGAAACCACGCTTATAAATAAGCGGATTCACATTTAGCTAACTTTACTATAGGCCAATCATGACATGTGGCAAGCTCGTCGATGTCTCCAGCGTACCAAACTCGAGAAATATTACAAATAAATTAAATATAAATTAAATGTATTTATTTACATTAATAAATATTTTTTGTGTCCCGAGTCTAAATCCACGGACTTAACCGCTAGACCACGGAGGGAGTTTTATATTATTGTGTATTTATGATGTACGTTTTATTTATATTTATATATATTGCTTATTTACGTATATGCATACATATTGGTATGTGATATTGTTATGTATGTATTAATACTGTTAAGAATAACTTAATTGATTGCACGTAAAGGTTGGGCTGTCAGAGAATGCCAGGCATTAAGTCCGTTTTTTTCATAGTGCAATTAGGATTTTTAATAAGTATTAACTTACCTTGAATCGCATTTCTACTTATTCTGATCTGATCTCCACTCAACCATTCCTTCCAGCTGTAATACGGAGGGACGGTACTACGCTCGAGAAATAGAACTGCCAACTCAAGATACGTCGCGACGAACTTTAAAATCGCCTTATGATTTTTATGTTATTAAGTATATATGCAAATTCCATATTTTAGTTAAAGAACGCATTGTTAACATTTTAAACTAATTTAAATCAGATTTCATTCCTAAATTATAAATAATACAAATTTAAAATTCTTTATTGTCTAGGTTATTGTAAAGAGGTTATGTAGATTGCTTCTTAAATTTTAAACAATCTGCCCACAATAGGCATACGTGTTAAGGAGTTTGGGAACGGCAGACTTGTGCCTGCACCAAATCATACAAACCCGTCCGTAGTCAGGCCATTTATTGCTCAAAACATTTACAATCTTAAACTAGGACATGCACAAAACATAAACCTGACTTTGTCGCTTGCCGGGAAGACTACTTACTCTACTCCGGCTGCAGGCTGACCCAAGTTCAGGTGGACACCAAACGGCCTGCAGAAACCCCCAAGCGCCAGGCCACAACGACGGTGAGAGCTCCACCACCACAATCGCCGAACTGGGCAAGACCCCAGCTCCAGCCGAATGCCCTGGCAATGTGCGCTCCTCACTCCATTCCTCCAATCCTCGGCCACAGTCAACGCTCTCCAATCCACCATAATTCGGTAGAAGAACCCACCGTTCGTGCCGATAAACCCAGTAAAATGTATTCACATTACATTTCGGGATTAGGCTCGAATTGCCGTCATACCCAGTCAAGCCGGCATAGTGTTAGGGACTGATGTCAGTCAAGAGTGTCTAATTCCAGTTGCTAAGGTCACATGTCGTGCTAGTCTTTAATAAAATAAAATACAATAATTTAAGACTATAAATATAATTTATAATAATTTCGTCATTACAAATACATTACATATAAATTTTAAACTAATTTTATTTTTATTAAATTAGAATGTTACTATATACAGTGTTATTATTAGTATTACTATTAAAAAAAAACCTAATTCGTAATGATCATACTAAATTTAACATAATATTATTTGTTATAGAATTAATAAGCGAACATTACTTATCAAAAGTTACCCGCAATCCACTTAACGAACTTAAAAATACCCTCAAATAAATTTTAAAAAAACCCTCCAAGCACCAATCAAAATACAATAAGCCCATGTTTACTGAAGACTTTATTCTTACAAGAATTTGTGAATTTTTCATTCACGTGGAAACTGGCCACAGCTTCAGCTGCATACTGCTGTAGTAAACTAACTCTTAATCTGTTGTGTTAAGGGTGTGTGTATTGCTTGGTTTGTGTGCTAACTGTAGGGCAGAGTTTAAATCGATTTCGCCCGGAGCGGAAACGTTTGGACGAAGCACGTAATGTTACAAAAAACTTGCTATAACTTCATAAAATAAGCGGACAGGTACTAAAGAGTTCCTCGTAAATTTACCGGCAAGAGTTATGAGCTATAGAGTTTGCCAGAGATATACACAATATTACAACCAACTATTTTGTTAACTGTGCGCGATTTTAATTTGTAATAGTTGTAGTAATTAGGACTCAAACTCCAAGAATGATAAGTGACAAGTTATTGACAACTAACGTCAATCCGTATCAATATGAAAGCATGGCGGGATATGGCAACTTTAGTCTGATCCAGAAAAGCAATTTAATTTGTCAAATACGAACTCGTATACCATTTTTTTTATTCTTAGGAAAATGTTTCAGCCTTTGTTATAGCAATATTTAAACTTAAAACTTTACATTTTTTTTACTGATACTATTAATTCAAATCAAATCATTTATTTCCTTAGGTTAGTACACAACACTTGGATATTGTCAATACATACATTTTAATACAATACAAGCTTGGCTGGACCGATCAATGTAAATACAAAAAGGCAATACAATTTATAATAAATAAAACATTGTTGCCATAAGCGAGGATTTTGTACTTATTTATAACTAGATACTTAAAATTTAATTCGTGGCTGTAAAAAGGCCGTGTCAGCTTATAATCTAATAACATTTATGTCCATAAATATAAATTCGTGGCCGTAAAAGGGCCGTGTCAGCTTATAATCTAAAACAATAATTATAATTATTAATAATAATATTTAGTAATAATTAATTTAGTATTAAACACAGTAGAAAAAAAGTGTTAAAATAATGCACTTTAAATATAAATATAAAGCAAATACCAATACAAATATTACAGTATTATATACAAACAAGTTAGTACGTTAACAACAATAAATAATTCCATCGAATATATATATAATTAATATTAATCTATGATTGTATAATTCTTGAAGAAGTAAAAATAACAAAGCAACAAAACAAACGAAACACAATTAGTACCTAAGTGGAGCACCTATCCAAACTTGAAGTTAAATATAATAAACTGATAGGTACATGAAGCAAACAGTATAATTTGCGTTGTCGAAGCAACTTAAGATGCTCATATCAGTACTGGGTAGTCTTCAACATCTGAGAGTCAAAGAGTAAAAAAATTAAAATACTTTCTAAATCTAAAAGTTAAAATATTTAACAAACAATAGAGTAGGGTCTAGAGTGGATGCAGCGTAGAGAAAGACGCAGAATAGGACTACCTCCGAAAGAACGGAAAACCAGACGAAGGTCTCTAAAAGATGACTTTATATATAGCCGTAAAGAGACATATATAGAAAATGAAGACGCTGGCAATAGGTAGTAAAACATGACATGTCTGAAAGCAGTAAGTTGGAGTGATCAGGGATGTATAAATCAAAAAGTTGGAGCCCTCGATACCGGGTTTATGACTCCGGTAATACAGCCTGGGGACTTCGCTAACTATATTGTCTTATAACGTAACATCTGATGTCACTGAGATGTATTATTGCTAATTCTTATAGTTTTTCTGTAAATCTCAATATTTACTTTATTTATACATGCTATGCTAATTACTGACTGTGCTTGCGGAATAGGTTTTAATTATACAATATTGAAACTTTTTTCGCATTTACAAATATTATATTTAGTTTAGTTAAGACCGTAGATTTAGACGCGGACGTACCGGCTTCAATATCTGGTCGGGACAAAGTAATTATTTAAAATTATTTGTGATATATTTTGAGTCTGGTACGCAAGAGACATGAGAATATTTTGACAATGGACATGATGGATCTATAGTTTGCCAACAATTGAATTAGCTTCTTTGAAAGCGTGGTTTCTGACCAACCGTATATAATACTTTATTTGGTAAAGCATAAAAAATGTTTATAGAATGTGGCGCACGTTAGAAGTTATTAGATACTTGGTTCCGTTTGTTCCCACAGTCTCCTTTAGTTTCGGATTTTAAAATCATTTACAACTCGGATCAGGCATCTTCAGAATTCATGTGTCTCGTTTTTGAGGAAATCAATAAAAAATCAAATCGTGTGTCTTATAATGATTTATCATCATAATTACCACCCCTAGGACACAGAGTACTGTTGGAGATGGATCTTTCAGAAATTTCTGGCGACTTGCGAGGTGGATGGTATTTTTTTGATGACAATTTATTACCGATTCCACAAGTTGGTATTAGTGCAACCGGGACGGACGGCTTAACGGCTCTCCGAGGCACGGGAACGTTGGTGTTATTAATTAATGTCAAAATTTCACTTCCACCTTTTTAGGTTATGGTGAGTGCTCCGAAGAACTCTATAACCTAATCCCTCCCTCTCCATTCCGCAACCGAACCACACGCACAGGTCAGAATATGCACCCACATACCGTAGTCACCATCCCTTCGCGTACATATAAATTTGGGGACTCATACATCTGTCGTACGATAAAGATGTGGAATGCTCTTCCAGCCTCTGTGTTTCCACTTTCCTATAATTTGGAGTCCTTCAAGCGAAGTGTGAAAAAGCATCTAGTCAAGCCGGCATAGTGTTAGGGACTGATGGCAGCTACGAGTGTCTGACTTCAGTTGCTAACATTCATGGACCTTGCGCGCCACTTGCCATCAGGTGGGCCCAAGGTCACATGTCGTGCTAGTATAAAAAAAAAAAAAAAAAAAAAAAGGATGTTAGAGCGTTATTACGACCTAGCCACCAACGCTCTTTAGTTGATCAAAAACATAAACATTTGATATCTTATTGTTTCCCTCAGAGGTTAATCTCGTGGGAATGTCATCAATGTTCGATTTAATAGGAGTTTTGATGTGTAATTATTTTACTGCCAAACGATCTGTTGCATCTTTAAAGAATCAGGTGAAACTTAGATACGATTTGAATTAAAGAAAAGGGATTCAGCATAAGAATTTTCAAAAGCCTCATACATCATACTAGTAAAGAAGAAAACGGTCGATTCTTGAAGTTATACTGTAGCACATGTTGTAGGTATTGTAGGAGTGCAAACAAGTTCCAATCGCACCTCTACATTCGACCCCAATGGGGGACAAACAATACTTTTACGATTACTTTTAGTATATTACATACATAGCTTCAAGCCAGATCCCTTACGGGGTGACCAGAGACAATTAAACTTTATTTGTCACTATCACCACATATCTAAATTTTGCTTTGTCGATATTTATCAACTCTTCATACTTGCCCTTTATTTCTATGGCTTTTTAATGCACCTTCAGCCAGCGTTTTATTTATTTGATCGTGATATGTGAGTTCTGGTCAGCCAGTCAGTCAGCCTCTTTTATATATCTGCTTCGTCAATCTTTCTTCACTCATACTTTCAACATGCCCGAACCATCGGAGCATACCTTTCCATCATCAATCTTTATCGTCACGTTTGACACCCTTCTTCTTTCAAACATTAGTACCTTGGATTTTCTTGTATTCTTAGTATATTACACACAAAAAACACTATACTGCTTCAAATTTGTATTTATACTGGCTGTTTAACCCGGAGCATTGCAAACTCCAAAATTAATTATTATTTTTAAAATATAAGTGGTTCATAAAAAAAATTCGTCAATCAGTTTTTAAGGAAATAAAATTACAAAGATTTGGGGATATATTATTCGTAGATTTGTTTTTTAGTAAAATAGAGGAAAAACGTTTTATTTGTATTTTTCTATGTCTAAAATTAGGTATATTAAAGTGAACAAATGTCCAAAATGTCAGTAATTTAATTTCCTAGAAAGCTGATTGACTATATATCTTAAAAGTACACTTTAGACTTAAAAAATCCATTTGGAGCATAGAGTAGTGGTGGTGGTCCCCCAGGGGGACCGTGAATGGGGTCTATAGTGTATTAGCAGCTGTCAGCGGAACATTTCCCGCGCTATTTATTGAGCGCCAACTTTTGGTGCCGTGACCCCTTTCCTCGTGACATTCACACCTCCGCAGCTCCGTTCAAACACTAAGAAAAACTTATACGATACAAAATTTCCATAAAACCAAAAAAGTTATATATTCTCCAATCTCTACGAAAATTTACTAAAATGAACAATTAAAGAAAAACAACATTAAATTCGGTCCTACCGTTTGAGACTCCATAGAAAACGTAAACACATTTTTGTACATATATATGATAAATAGATGCATACATGATAGATAAATACATAGATTAATCTCAGTTACGTACTAAGAAATTTATTATTTTAGTGCTAAAGATGTTATAAACTCGACGATTTTTATAGCTAATTATTTTCGTTTCAAAATTCGTTTTTCCCAAAGTCCAAAAAAATAAAGTTTTAACAATGAAATTAAATTTAAATTAATAAAATACATATGTTATGAAACTGTGAGGTAAGTACCTACTCTTATGGTGTAAATTATTTATTTATATATATAGTGCACGCAGCAATACGAGTACATATGTTTTTACTCTCTTAACACAATTATAACTTTAGCTAATATACTAACCATTTAGGTGCACACAATCACCTTAAACATAAACTAAGTTTTTTTTATCATCTGTAAGTTTTGTGTCCTGTTTTTTATTATCAAATAATTTTAATATATCAAGAAACCCATTTTTTTTTAAATAATACGAATTTAAATTAACTTAAATATGACTTTTAAAATAAAATAATATAGGTAATATATACAAAATATAACAAAAAACATAAATTAAATAATAAATTTGGTACTTGAAGACAAAACAACACACTTGTTACAAATAATAAACTACTCGCGTTCTGATGGTTTTAAATATACGAAATCTATTTTTATGAATACAGGGCCAGGACCGTGTTTAACTAATTGGAGGCCTTGGGCATATTCGACTAAACTATGACTCTGACTTAGTATTTAATTGAAACGGGCAAAATAAGAGATACTTATGCAAAATATGCGCGGTGGTGACTCGGTTGTAAGAACGCGTACCGTAAACCAATGAGAAATACACTTTTCTTACGTACATTTGTCATAGATTTACAACACCACCGTTTCCGTGCATCGGAGAGCACGTTAAGCCGTCGGTCCCGGTTCCACTAATGCCAACTTGTAAATTATCGTAAAAAAATTACATCATATCTTCGCCAAGCCTTCTGGCCAGTGTGGCGAGTGTAGGCCAAATACTCCAGATATGTTCTGGAAGGCCAACCTTCAACAGTGGAGGTCTAGGTCTAGGAGCTGTAATGAAAAATGCAAAATGCATCATTTATTCAACTGGTTCTATTATTTCTTCTGAACATCAACATTGATTATCGGTATCTGAAAAGAATTAAGATGCCCCCATCGATGAGGCTCGTCCAAAGTTCCCAACGGGAAGAGAGGCCTGGCGGCCCAAGTGCCTCGACAAGTCTGGCAATTATTGTGGCTCAACTATGAATATGACAAGCGAACTACCAATCACCTGACGTATAACAAGATAAACGTTTGATATCTTATTGATCCCTACACAAACCCAGCCAATGAACAGATGTAATAATGAAATAAAAAGAGTCGACACTCGAAGCGCAAATCCGGATATTTTCCTAATTATAAAGTTGTTGTAAATCTCGGAAAAGCACTTGCGTATCTCATAAGGTTCACGTATTCCAATATGCAAAGTATCATCACGACCGTAAACAGAATATACACTTTTATTTTAAGGAAATCTTATTTTATGTGCTATTTGTGCTTGAATTGTTTGTTTGTGTTTACCATTATAATTGGTTTTTATTTTTGGTGTTCAAATTTCCATTTTTGATTTATTATTGAAGTTTTGGTTTTGTAGAAGAATAGGGATTCCTTATACTATTATATTGTTATTTTAAGTAAATGTAAATATAAACTGCCTAAAAATCGTAGTCATACATTAACAACACTATCGTTCTTGTGCATCGGAGAGCACGTTAAGCCGTCGGTCCCGGTTCCACTAATATCAACTTGTGGAATCGTTAATAAATTGTCATAAAAATTGACATCATATCCTGGACCAAGCCGTCTGGCCAGCGTGGCGAGTGTAGGCCAAATTCTCCAGATATATGTTCTGGAAGGCCCATCTCCAGCAGTGAAGGTCTAGGACGCTAGCCCTAGAGGGCTGTAATGATTGCGGCATGGTCTTCGGACCATATCTGTTTGTAAAGACAATTAAGGCGATTTAAAAATCCAGAATGCATGTTTACGTTAGTGTTACTATTTGGTTGAAAAACAAATCCTTAATATGGAAAATGTCAGAATATTTAAATACTCATGTTTCATTTTACTCCGATAAACACTAAACATCCTGACTATTTGCTTAACAAGTTTGACTACAAGTCATACAAACGTTTCTTCAGACACAGAGGTCTTTTGTTGTGCTCGGGGCTGCTTCAAGCATGCCGCTGCCAAAATATGGAATGATATTTCACCGCCCGTTCGAGACGCGATAGTTACAACGTTACCCACTTTCCGTAAAATGTGTGCAGCATGGCTGCTTGTGTAGCAGGCTGGGGCAGCTCCCGTCCAAGTTTCTATTTTTTAATATATTTTGTCTTGTTTTTTAATTTGTTTTATATTTAATAAATATAGTTAAGTTATTTTTTTATAACTTTTATTCATAAAATTACTGTGCCACTAAATTTGAATGTTGGCTATGGTATAATAACAGAGGTTGTTGGAACCCTCTTCCAACACCATTTTCTGAACTTAGACTCTTTTGTCATATATCTTTTGTCATATATCTTTTGTCATATATCTTTTTATTTTTAACTTTATTTTATATTGTTACTAGCTGAGCCGGCGAACTTCGTACCGCATGACAGTAAATATCGTCTTACATAAGTAAGTAAGTAATAATAGCTGAACTAAATTTATGATTTTATGGAAGTAATACAATGAATATAAAATTAATATTATGATAGGAACACAAAAAATATATAAAAAAGGAACTTAATATAAATTTCTGAACGCACCCATATAGTCGTATATTTGACAGCCAACATTGTTTGACAGGTACGAAACCCACATTTTTTTTGTATAGGAAAATATTTTTTCATAATACAACAACAATAACAATATTTTGTCCAGCCGTTCTCGAGTTATAAGTGTTCTAACAAACCCGACTTTGTTTTATATATTAAGATTTCCTTATTATGCAATCTAATATTTTTTATTTTATTTTATTTCATATAATATGTGAGAAACCTTCCCCGATGTTCACAGAACATATTCTCAATGTTTCATCCCGATCGGTCAAGTAGTTTTGCAATGCATAGGGAACACACACACAGACATTCACCTTTATATATATTTTGCATTCTCGGAGGGGAATCGAACAGAGTCAAATTTACGGCCTAAATCGCTATACTACGGAGGCTGCGTATTCTAATATGATGTTGAGAAAATTACTTATATCATAAATCAGACTCCTGAGGGGGTTATTGAGAAAGTTGGGAGCCACAATCTCGAGGGGTAATTGCTCCTGATTGTGGATAAACTTTTATCTTCACGAACTCGGATAGTAATTGCAAATATTTCATTATCTCTATTGTTTCCCGATAGTTGTGTACTTGTGTGGAGCTGATGAAGACTTGTGTGGAGTTCTGGGAAAGTCACCTACGTAGGTGCTCAAGCCTTCAATACACGTGATTCTAAATCTTTATTTGCTAAATATATCAAGTATGGTCATCAATTTATAACTACTTAAATACAAAATAAAACATAGTTACAAAATCATTTTTTTACAAGGATTTTTGAGACAGTCTAATAGGTGGTAGGCGAACTAAAGGTGGTAATTTCCCCAGTCTACCGGGGCGGAGAAGTATCCACCATTAGTGCCGATAAACCCAGTAAAGTGAATCCACTGGAATCACTGCAGCTTCGCCGAGATGTGGTTTCTCTGAGCGTGTTCTACCTATAGTGAGTGCTCTGAAGAGCTCTATAACCTAATTTCTTTCTCTCCATTCTGCAACCGAACCACATGCACAGATCAGAATATGCACCCACATACCGTAGTCAGCATCCCTTATTTGGGGACTCATAGATCTGTCGCACAATAAAGATGTGGAATGCTCTTCCAGCCTCAATGTTTCAACTTTCCTATAACTTGGAGTCCTTCAAGCGAAGTGTGAAACTAGTCAAGCCGGCATAGTGTCATGAGTGTCTGATTTTAGTTGATAACATTCATGGACCTTGCACGCCGCTTACAATCAGGTGGGCGTAAGATCATATGTCGTGCTACAATGAAAAAAATAAAAAAACTGTCTTACCCAGTCAAGCCTGCAGTGTTAAGGACTGATGTTAGTCATGTGTCTGATTCTAGTTGCTAACATTCATGGACCTCGCGCGACACTTACCATCTGGTGGGCGCAAGGTCACTTGTCGTGCTAGTATAAAAAATAATATGAGCAGGTTGCCTTAACCGTTATAGTTAAATTGCTTTAATCTGCAATTAAAATAACAATTAAGTCTTAAGAGGTTATTTGGACCAATTTCCTTGTAATGCGATAATAGGTGTAAATATTGTGTGGAAACAGCATAATTATTGCCGGACGCTGTTACCTGCTTGTAACTCTAATTACCTTTTTATTGTCGACGCGTTTCAAAATACTATCCACGTTTACACTTTGCAAGTTAACTTGTTAAAGAGAAAGCTGAGTTGCATCAATATAAAGTCTCTGTAAATTCAACGATTAATACTGGTATAATGGACGCCATTAAAAAAATCTAGAAAATATTTAAATATTTCTAGACAGGTCACACAGCGTCATCTAATTTCCGTGGTAAGCTACGAGGCTTGTGTTACGGAAACTAGATGGTTGATAAACTACATATTATACTTTTTTTTTTTGTAAATATATACATATTATACATATAAACACCCAGACCGAGACAAATTATACAATGTACAAGTTGCCCCCGGTGGGAATCGAACCCACGACCTCCCGAGTTCACGGCAACGTTTGTTACCACTAGACCACGGAGGCGGTCAAATTGCTGGTCTTCTGCTAGCAGTTTTACTAGCAGAAGTAGAATCATTCAAAATAATGACGTGTTATTAATGCCTGTTATAAGTTTACGTAAATAAAGATATTTTGAATTTGACGTCGGCCAGGGTCTGCTAGGGTCTGATGTTTTTTTAATTATTAATTCACATGGCAGGTTTGAACTGTCCATGGGTTCTACTACCCTTCCTTGTGAATATTTATAAAAAGTCGAAATAATTAATTATAAAATAAAAACATGACAGCGTAATAAAAATACTTTAATTAAAAAGTGAAAGAATTAAATTAAAACTAAAAAGAATAAAAACATGCTTAAGGGTTCCGTAGCCAAAAAGTTTGATAACATAAAATAATTTTATATGTTTTATTACATAGCGACTTTAACAGTCGGAACCCGCAAATTCTCTACCACAATCCTAGTGGTTAGTTATTATAAAATGCCGGAAGGCAATAAGGTTGCCCTTGTACATTACTTTTAAAGTTATTTTTGCAATATAGAGTTTAATTTTTTTCTACAATATAGCGTTTGGTTGTCGCCTTACTGTAATTTGATTAATGACATATCTTCAGTGACACTCACATGATTAAGACGAATCGATTGACGTGAGAATCAAAATCGGTCCACGCGTTTGGTCTCCAGTGTGCCACAGAGGAACAAACATTTAGGCCGGCCGCATACACACGTTTTCCGTATTCGATTTCCTAATGCGAAATTTTGATTTGAAATTCTGTGAGACTAGCGCAAACGTTCGTTTTTCTTCATTCGGAATGTATACAGTCAGTACGGATAGTGATAGCGTGGTGAACGCACGACGATGGAGGACGACGATTTATTAGCTGTTGTGGTAGTCGTTGTCATGAATATTCCACAGGTAGGGGTATTTTTCAACAGCCAATAATAATGTTTCTGCCTCACACATAATTATCGTGTTGCGATTCTAATACCAAACACGAGAATACGCCCAATGCGCGAGGCGCGGGCGCGATACTGAATAGAAATTTCCGAACGTGTGCGCCGGCACAAACAAAATGTATGCAAGCGCTGCGTTCCGCATGACGTCATTAGGTTCTATCCAGATGGTTTCTCCGAACGCGCCGGCTTGCATTGGAAACGTACGTAAGGAATTTATTCCGTTCGGAAAAAAAACAAACATGTGCGTCTGTAAATGCATTCGGATATAAACTGATTCAGAAATCGAATACGGAAAACGTTTGTATGCGGCCGGCCATAGGCTGATAAACTAATAACCCTTCTTTGCGTCTCGCAGTCGAGTACAAAGAAGATAGCAATTCCTTACGGGGTGTTCAGAAACTACGTTTTTAAGGTGAGGGTGAGGGGAGCCAACTTTACTGTAGTAAATATTAAATGATGTATAAAAAATAGCAAAATATTTTTCCCCGAACATGATTTGTAAAGTTGAACGAGAAGTTGAATGGTGTAAAGCAATTCGGGCCAGAATTAATTGAGCACTTTAAGGTAAACATCGAAATAATTTTCACGAGGGGTATTCATTTGTGAACGTTTTTTATGATTTAAAACGGCCAGTAATCTTGGGGTTCAGTTTTCAGCGGTAATGAGTTCTCATAAGTACTTTTCATTTAAGCAACCCCATATTCAACAAAACTGTATTTATAACCAAACACTTAGTTGTATAATATCGCTTACCATCAGGTGGGCGCAATGTATCATATAGTGCTCTGTATGGAAACTCCGTGAAATGCCTGGGCTGCATCATTAACAGGACGTTAACAATGGGTGAAATGGCCTGCAATGAATTCTAGCTTGCCGCTGAGGTTGAAGGTTCAAATCCACAAAATGTTCAACTGTTCCCGACTCACCTATGCTGCGCCAGTGGCCAAGACCAATAGGGACAAGATCCAAAGACAGCAGAAAATATCGCTCAGAGTGGTCTCCCTTGTGCCGTGGTTAGTGCGCAATTCCGTCATAGCTCGAGATCTGAAGATGCCTACAATTGAGGAATATGTCGTCGGCTAGACGTATGTACTATCGGGCCTTTAAGCATCTTCAGAATATTGCTCCGTCTTGCGCTCGGCCTCCCAACGGGAGACCACTTCCTAAAGAAGTGATCTTGGAGAAGAACTGAAGTAGTCGAACCTAGACCCCCTGGGTTCGTGTGTCACACTGACAATAACAATAACAATAGCGCCCAGCACCAAAATTGCATGAAATACCAGCGGATGGTTGAGAGGTCCGCTGAGATCCTGCCGGGAAAAACTTGGGAATGTTCCCATCCCCAACCCAGGCCCATAGACACTACCCTTATAATTACATAGTTCCGATCCCGCCGATTTGAAATCGAATGTTTTATCTATATTAAAGTATCTGGTCTATGAAAAGAACCTAATCGTATAAATAGTGCTTTGTAACTATTTCATACATATTTTTTAACCAATTGAGAGAGTCCTGCGCGCCATTTGCGTGGACATGTCAAGTGCAAGTTCTTGTTTTGTAAATTAATTTACTGTTGATATTATTGGTTCAAAGTGGTGTTGTTTTGTTTAATAATGTGCTACAATGTGAATAATTATGGAAAACAATAAATTGGACTTTAAATATGGGGCACAAGTTGCAGTTTATTTTTTACGGTTTTCCCGCGCTGTCAACTCCCATATTTTACCCGACGTGTTTGAGCTATGGTGCCGCGAGTGACTCCAAGAAAAGCGTCAAAGATGACCTCATTAATTCATAAAAAAGAAAGATATATTACGTCAGACTTGGCTGTATGGGCTAGACCCTTTGCCTTTTCTATCATCTTATTCATCATCCATCGGAAAAAGAGAAACCAAAAAAAAAATTTTAACCAATAGACTATTTAATTAAATTATATTTTAATGCTGGGGTAAAAGAGATATTGTAATAAAATTTAATAAAAACACAATTAATTGTTATGATTATTGAATTGTATTTAGTTGAGGCACGCTGAAAAAATGTTGAGGCCTGGTTTTGGGCAATCTCTTTTACGGATGGTTTTTGTACTTCATCAGGAATATAAATTATTCCAAAAATCCGCGTGATGTAACTTTGTGATGAGTTAAATGCTTCTAACAACAATGTAACTAATTAACCAATCTCTTTATTATTCAACTACAGTGTGGCGAGACATTGATGAACATTACAATGTAGTAACTGTCTGCTGTACACGATGTAGTTTCTTACTTGTTCTTCTTTAATTATAGTTTTTTATAATTTTTCATTGAAGACATATTTCTCCCGACGTTTCAGCCAAGTTGCATTGGCCGTGGTCACGGGTCGACTGGAGCTGCGCGGTGTAGTCACGTACATATTGGGCGGTAGATGTAAATCTAACCACCTACTTATCACTTCAAAAGTTTAGTTAAATCACGACACACGACACCAACAATATCCTTGGCGACACCGGGCGATTTATCTCGGCGTCGAAACCCATTGATTACTGGATTCCACGATGAAGATATCTTATAACCCCCCTCTCGATAAAAAAATTTGTGTTTGTTTATTTTATTCTTTAATTAGTTTATGGAAAGTCGCTAACTGCACGCCTCTATGCTCTAAATACGTAAATACGTCTATAATAAAAATAAAATTATATCACAAGTTACACAATGTTAACAAGAAATATCACGTCAATAGTAAAATAATAAAAACAAATAAATTATTAAATGTCTATTTAAAGTATCATTAATAAAGTGGTATACCTCTCGGGGTGGTCAGAAACCATGCTTATAAAGAATCGGATTCACATTTAGCCAACTTTACTCTCTACAAGTTTTATCGGCATGAACGGTGGATACGAGTACTTATCCACCCCGGTAGACTGGGCAAATTCCCACCATCATTACCACCTATATAAAGGATTATTTTTTGAGGACACATTTCAAATGTATTGCAGCATTTACGTGGATGTGTATTTTCTTTCATTTTAAATTAAAAAAGAAAATGCATATTCTTAAACCAAAAATTACAGGCATCATTAATGTACAGACATGCCAGTGTTAATAGTTTTAATTTTATTTGAATTTTCCAACAAAAGTAATAATGATGGGTCGCTAATGAAATGTTCTTTAGGCTAAAATATAAAGGTGTAAGAGAACTTCCTAATAGTGGTTCTGTCATGATGTAAGGGATCCTTTATCGCGGACAAAGTATCTAGATTTACAACTTATGCACTAATTCCAGTTTTACTATCAGCTCCTGGTTTAATGGGTGCGCTAAGTGGCTGACTTCTGACGTCTGCGTTCACTCTCATTACAGAATTACTTTACATATTACTTGGCTTAACAACATTCTTATGGATACATGGGCGCTTCGTGTATATCATTAAAGGATTTCAGATAAACAAGTTGTAGAAATCATCAGGAACATATTCAAGACCGGAAAAATCTTTGCACCACTTACTAAAATTATTGTTTTTTTTTATGGTTTTTAGACGGAATCACAAAGTCATCATTAGAATAGAAATGGCCAATGGATCTCAAGAGATGTCCCCATAGTTCCTACGCTTTGCTTCGCTGTTGGCCTGCTGGCCTTTACAGCTAATTCTGAATCGTAGCTACAAGTGAAGATACTCGGTCGCCGTATTTTGTGTGGCAACTATTCGATGGTTACACAGAACAAGGTGAAGCGGTTATTCCCGCACAATAAAGATATGGAATGCTCTTCCAGCCTCTGTGTTTCGACTTTCCTAGTCGACTTTTCCTTTCAAGTGTGAAAATGCATCTAGTCGAGCAGCTTTCTTTACAGCCATCGACGACGAACTGGGGAATTAGAGACCTCAATCTATCGGAGGGGGGAGGGGGGGAAGAATCGTCACCTTCTGATACTTTTATGGAACGGCCTTAAACCCGAGACAATATATATTTTTTTCTCTATCCACTCACATATCTAATGGACCCGGCATCCATAAAGTAAATCCATGGAATGCTAATAAAATTATCTTCTTAAGTTGACGAGGGTCTGATGTCAATTTTTAATTACAATGACAAAAACGATTCGACCCGTTGGTATTAGTTGAACCGGGACCGACGGTTAAACGTGCTCTCCGAGGCACGGGAAGGGTGGTGAAGAAGACAAATTTCTAAGATTCACCGTGTGGGTGCTAGGTCTATCGTATGTGGGAGAGAAGAGAGATGAGAAGAACGTTGTCTCCGGCTTGCGACCGGCAATAGGTTGGTTAACAAAGGAGACCAGCGCGTTAAGCCGTCGTTCCCGGTTCTATTAATACCAACAAGTGGGATTGTTAAAAAATGTAATTAAAAATTTACATCAGATTCTCGCCAACCAGTCCGGCCAGCGAGGCGAGTGTAAAAAAATAAATTCTCCGGATATATGCTCTGAAAGGCCAATATCCAACAGTGGTCTAAGACACTGTGTTCTTTAGGCCGCAATGATAATAATGATGATAAAATATAATCATCATCATCATCGATGTGCTTGTATCTCTCTACTGCTGCATACATCCAGGTCTACAGACCTCCTCCAAGGCTCGCCACTTAACGCGATCTTTCGCTAACCTCATCCAACCCCCACCAGTGACCTTCTTTAGGTCATCTGTCCATCTGGCGGGGGGTCGTCCCACTCTGCGTCATCCCGTACGTGGTCTCCACTCCAGAACCCGTTTGCCTCCTCATCGTTCGTCGGTTCTGCGGTAGATGTGTCCGACCCATTGCCACTTCAGCTTGCTAATTTTAAAAGCTATGTCAGTAACTTTCGTTCTCTGACGAATATCAACATTTCGAATTCTATCCATTAGAGATATACCAAGCATAGCTCTTTTCAAGGCTCGCTGAGCGACCTTGAACCACCGTTAGTGTCCATGTCTCTGCTCCGTACGACATCACCGGGAGGACGCACTGGTTAAAGACCTTCGTATTTAAACATAAAATATAATAATAAAATAAAATAATAAAAAAAGCAATAATTTAATAATTATTCATTACATATCGTAAGTGTGTATCGCATGCTTGGTTATGGGACATGTGTTAATTTGTGTATGTGTGTATGTTATATTACTTTATGATATAGTTTTAAACAATTCCTCAGTGTTATCATGATACAATCCTAAGAGCCACTTATCTATTATTTAAATTATCTTACATTTACTGAGATATCAAAAGCTGAGTCTTAAATTCGTTACTATTTATAAAAAGCTCATGAAAACTGAAGCGTTATAAACTCTATAGCTAATCGTCCGCCTCCCGCCCCCACTATGCCGGCCGGATCTAATCGCGGAGAGTGGAGCGTGTCCCCAGCGACCTCCATTATCAATAACCTGGATGTTATTATCTCCATTGTTAGTTCCTCTTACGCTCTCAACTACAAATTGATTTCCCAAGATCGTTGTGCTTCTTATTCTTCTTCCTGTACCCGTACTCTTAGAATAACTACATATAGAAAGAACAATAGTTGTATAAAAAAACTGTTAACTTTGAGGCAATTTTAGCCTCAGTATACGTTTGCGTAAGCTATCTTTTATTTATTACATTCGAACATTTCTTCTATTGTTTTAATGCATTGTTACACCCATTGATGCACACGGATACCCTACGCACGTTTGATTCATGAGCAACGTGTCCGTGGGTTACAGCAGACGTTAGTACATATACAAAGCGATGGTATATAAGTCAACGTGCGTAGCATATCCGTGCGTAGGAGTAAAATAGCGCCTTTTATTACCAAAAACCGTAAACATCAAATAAAAATCCTGTAAACACGATGGTTTGACCCTAAGACTGAGACGGGTTGTTTAGTAACCAAGTCATCATGGCTCAGTAAAGCTCTCCTCACTTAACGTGCGCGTATATCGTTTCTAGTCATTATTGGTTTAAGGTCGTATATATTTAGGATGTATTTAATGTTATATTAGCTACATTTAGTACATAAAAAGTAAAGTATCATCACGACCGTCAGGTCAGCAACCTTGCTTATAAAGAAGCGGATTCACATTTAGTCAACTTTACTATAGGCCAATAAGTGGCAAGCTCGTCGATGTCTCTAGTGTACCAAAATATTAATTTCGTTTATTTATTGAAATTAATAAATATGATTGTGTCCCGACCAGGAATCGAACCCGGTACCTCCGAGTATATATTTACGGAATTAACCGCTAGACCACGGAGGCAGTTTAGGACAGAGTAAGATTTAGTACAAACTCGTATAAAATTGGAGATTCCCACATCTATCGCGCGCTGAAGATGTGTTTAGCTCTTCCATCCTGTCTTCCATCATTCCTGGAGTTCTTTATGCATATTGTCAAAAAACAATGTTCGGTCTGTACAGTGGTAGAGACTTTTATCGGTCGTCGGTAGCTTGTGTCAGTTGCTATCAGATGGAGGCGATGTCATATGTTGCGTACAATATAAACATAGAAATGGGCTCGGAGTGTTTACTTCTTCCTATATCCTGAGGTCCTTTATCATCAATTATCAAAATCGAAAAAGACGTTTTGTAAAGCCGGCATAATGATATGCACTGATGTCAGTTGCTCCAATTCTTAGACCTTGGGACGTTCACGATTAGACAGCAAAGAAAAATGGCGTGTTCAAAATATATGTTTTAAAAATTTGGTTCTTGTTTATACACAGCAATTTGCAAAATAAACATGTCCAAATTTAATTACTATGGGTTAATCATAGAGTTATGTGATAGGTTCTGGTCATTTCAATATCATTTATTGGACGTAGACAAAGGCCTTAATTGCATTAAAGACGCACAATGGTGCTTTACTCTCGAATCGACAATTTATAAAATGATCCTTTTAAAAAACTAAGAAAGAAAATAATTTTATTGTCTTCACAAAATATATAATAAGTACTTAGTAGGTTAGTAGAAAGTTGTTAATATTATATAGTACAACACATTTTAAAAAACAATATTGTAGGTACAAATAAGAAATCAGCTCAGTATAAGCTACAAAGTTGGTTTAGCTTCAGCTGCAGCACTGATTTTCAGCTGATACGTTTTCTGAAATGGTCACGGTCGCGGTTGAATACGAATAATTGAAGAGATAGATAAGGTTCGAACCCTGCCATGTACCAATTAGAAATACACTTTTCTTAAGTACATGCATTTATTTACAGCACCACTGTCTCCTATGCCTCGGAGAGCACGTAAAGCCAACGGTTCTGGTTCCGTTAATACGTTTCCACAAGTTGATATTAGTGGAATCAGAACCGTTGGCTTTACGTGCTCTCCGAGGCATAGGAGACAGTGGTGCTGTAAATAAAACATTAGAACCTCGCCAACATGTCTGGCCAGCGTGGCAAGTGTAGGCCAAATTCTCCAGAATTTTCTAAAGGGCCCATCAGTGGGGGTCTAGGACTCTGTGTTCCAGGAGCTGTGATGATGATGACATATATAGTGGCAAGGTCGTATCAAACTCGAGAAATATCACAAATAAATTAAATATATTAATTTAAATTATTAATTTAATTTAATAAAAAATATTATTATTATGACGCAACCAGTAATTAAACATGCTAATTTTACTATTTTTTATACAAGCGCGACATGTGTCCTTGCAACCACCTGATGGTAAATGGCGCGCGAGGTCCATGAATGTTAGCAACTGGAATCAGACACTTGCCAATTGCAATGCTGTCAAATGCAATTTTTTTTTAAGTAAGAAATCCACAGAATTAACTGCTAAACCACGGAGGCAGTCAGTTTTCTCTGGTATGTTACAGATTTCCACATAAAATGCCCGGTCATTGCATGTAATTCAATGTTGCAAACGAGCGGTTGTTTTTTTTTAACCACAAATTATTAGGATCTGATTACACTGAAGGAAGTGGTCGTTTGTTATTGCTGGTGGGTCTTAATTACAGGGTTCAGGTGCACGTGAAGACAAGGGGGTGGTCTCCACCGCTTCAACTAGAGTCGGATTTATAAAGAAAGTTAGTTTATAAACTGTAAAGTAGAAGCAATGTTGAGCTCTTTCTTTTTTTTATTAACCGTGTTTACTGATTACCATACAAATATTTTTTCAAATAAGCCTAATGCTTTTGGTATGCGACGGTGGTCCGGCCGGTGAAACGCTTTTCTTCCATCCAAAATATAAAAATAATAAATTAAAACACAACGTATCTCGGTTAAACTAATACCAACTTGAGGAATCTTTAAAAGAGTAGTTAATAATTAAAAGAGTAGTTAATAATTAAAAGAGTAGTTAATAATTAAAAGAGTAATTAATAATTAAAAGAGTAGTTAATAATTAAAAGAGTAGTTAATAATAAAAATATTTTTAGGATTCAATCCATAATTGTTAGTAACATTTCAACTTCAAAATCAAATCAAAAATGTATTTATTTATTTTAAAATAGTTTTTTTTCAAAATTGACACCGAGGCTCCCGTACAAGGCCGGTAAGGACCCGTGCTACAGGCAGCCCTGCTCCTACTTCCAGAGTTTACTCGTGTATAATGAAAAGAAAATAAATAATAATAAATTCGACTTAAAAACTATGGTTAAATAATAATAAAAAAATTAAATATATATACTATTAATATAATAATAATATACATAACATAAATATTAATAAAGTAATAAAATATAATAATAACAATAATATAATAAAATGTACTCGTATTTATAAATAGTTTATATCATATATATTTTCATGTAAGCACATTAGGTAGCTGTTTTGTAGCTTTATAGTCAAATGCCTTAAAACAATCTGTTATTTTAACTTTTGCTTCTGAGTGCACATTAGGGTATATATTCAATGATTGGTTAACTTAGAACTATGTTAGTAGGTATGCACTTACACATTAATTAAAAAGTAAACGGAAGTAAAAAAACAAATAGCAAAAAATAATAATAATATGAACTTAATTAAATTCTTGCGATAACGGAATCATACAGTTTTTGGTTGGGTAGGGAGAGGAGCAGAATGGTGGATGGTGAGCGTCTTGATGCGTAATAAAATAAAAAAGTAGGCCTCCTTTATAAACCAGCCTATTGTCGGTCGAGACACCATTCTTCTCATCTCTTACCTCACACACGATGGACCCGGCACTCGCACGGAATTCATGGAATGCTTATAAATTTGTCCTCACACATCTATACCATACGACCACAAAAATAATGGAAGCTGGCGACACTATTAATATGCGTAGCGATTTAAGCTACGCAAATGCTGTTTAGTTTTAGCTTGACATACCTCTCGCTCGCACATTCCAACATTATCAAATATATTTTAGGTGTGAGTGACCTTTTGTGAAATCTAGTCAATCAGCTTTCCAGGAAATAAAATTACTGACAATTAATTATATTGAAAATAATAAAAAGTAAAAAAGTAAAGTATCATCACGACCGTTTCCCTTTCGGGGTGGTCAGAAACCACGTTTATATAGAAGCGGATTCACATTTAGCCAATCATGACAAGTGGCAAGCTCGTCGATGTATCCAGCGTACCAAACTCGAGAAATATCACAAATAAATTAAATATTAATTAAATGTATTTATTTACATTAATAAATATTTTTGTGTCCCGACCAGGAATCGAACCCGGTACCTCCGAGTCTAAATCGGACTTAACCGCTAGACCACAGATAATGTTATTCATTTAATCTTCTAGAAAATCTTACACAGAAGTGTATACTTTGTCAATTTCGACTTCTGGTCGGGACACAATAATATTTATTACTTTAAATAAATAATTTTGATTAATATTTAATTTCGATTTTTGATATTTTTCGAGTTTGGTACGTTAGAGACATCGACGAGCTTGCCACTTGGCCTAAAGCTGTAAAGTTAGCAAAATGTAAATCCGCTTCTATGTAAGGTATACGGTCGTGATGATACTTTACTTTTTTACCATACCATCGTATAAAAACCTATTGTTATAAAGACATATATCATAATTTTAATTCGAATTAGAAATGGGGAAACATAATTTACGAAAAACAAAAAAAAACATTCGGCTGGGAGTAAATATTTTTGTAATATTATTTTCCTAACATAACGTACATTTACCAATATATAAAAGCAAATTGGTATTTGAGAAATAAACTGATAAATGAATAGTGAAAGAGCTATGCTATATGATACCGTGTCGTGACTACCCGCAGTTACCACTATCTATTGTTGCCTTTTTGACCTAATGTAAGAGACCGGCATTTATTCCAACATTTCAACGTATAACGTGCTGATTTTAATCAATACTTAAAAATCTAATAATTTATATTTAAACCTAATTGAAAGAAAGAAAGAAAAATATTTTATTTGTCACATTAACAAAAAAAGTAGACTTAAAATTAAAAAGTGTGTGGTGACAAATAGGGAATCAGCTCAGCATTGAGCTGCGACGCTTTAAGAGTCACAGCGCAGATTTTCAGCTAATCCCTTAATATACGAGTATAATGCCGCTAGACATTATATAACGGCCCAACCTTCTTGGGGTATTTCATATTTTTTTCTTAGTCAGATTATACATTAGCTGCTGCAATTCTGTCAACAGCTTACTCTTTGGACCGCTTTGCTGTTTACTACCAGGAGAGAGAATTATTTAAATAATGATTTGTCACAAACGCCTCCGTAGTCAAGCGGTTACGTCAATGGATTTAGACTCGGAGGTACCGGGTTTGATTTCTGGTCGGGACACAATCATTTATTTGTGATATTTATCAAGTTTGGTACGCTGTCATGATGGGTCTATAGTAAAGTTAGCTTAATGATGACTCGCTCCTTATAAAACGTGGTTTCTGATCACACTGTAAGGTATACGGTCGTGATGATACTTTTTATAAATGTAATTACTGTAATAGGTTTACGGGAATAAAGTCATTTTGACTTTAACTGTTACGACTTTACTTTTGTACTATTGTGTTTACCGCATTTTAATATGGCTTACGATTAAGATATATTATTCTATATACATTGGACTTACTGATAAAAATATATATTTGTTGTAATTAAAAACCGTCGGGATAAAAATAAATTGTAAGTTTTAAGCCGTTTCATCACGACACTGACAGTGAGGTGTTGATAGTAAAAAAATAGCATAAAGCCTTATCGTTTTTTGAGAGGCTAGCGAGCTTTTTATTCATAATTAAAACTCATTTTCTTCAGTGCAGTATTGGAATCGGCAAATCGCCAACCCATCTGGCCAGGTCTATGCCACAATTCTTCAGATAGATGTTCTAGAAGGCCCGTCTCCAACAATGGAAGTCTAGAATTTTGTGTTCTAGGGGCTGTGGTTATAATAATAAAGCATCATTTCTATATCTGGAGTTGTGCTTAGTGTATTTATATCAAGAGAAAAGAAGCGGGGCGCTGGGATCTTTGGGAGAAAGGGCAGTCGGAACCACCTACACGTGAATCTTTTACCATCCTCTATAACTTCCAATACGGCCTTCAGGTAACCAACTTAGGACATGGATGCATCAAATTCCTTTACATACGTTTTACTATATAAGGAACAGAATTTGACTACAGTAGTCGTAGATTAAGTGACCAGAACCTTGTATATAGGTCAATTGTTACCGCTCTCCTTTCCGTATTAATTCCAAATTGCTCTTTTTCTTACAAATTCGCCGGTGGTATTATAAATTTTAATTTCGGTCAGTTTTGTGTTAGTTCGCTATCATTTCGCTTAGTTTCTGCACGAAGTATTCTTACGCTTTTCGTTTCTTGGATTTAAGTTGTTTGTTATTTGTACTTTTTTATTATCACGTGATTAATCTAATGTTTGTAGTTGTTTGTAATCTTCAAACTTTGTGTTTCATATTTTCAGTGGTGTCTAAAAACCACTAATATTTGTGGCGTCTAACCTTTTGTAGTTCTTTTAGCTTTTTTAAAAAATGCTGTATTTGCCAAATCTTGTTATTATTATGTAACTCAATTTTTTAGGTAAATAAAACTAATGTAATAATATGTACGCGTAGAATATATTATGGCCCGTGCGAGCGGGTCGGTTGAGAAATAGAGAAGAAGGGATAAGGTTGTGGAGCTCTTCAGAACACTCACCATAGTATAGTCAGGGAGGCCGGAAGCCGCAGCGAATCGCCCGTGTCTACAGGACATTGAGAGCATCTACTTAGCGGAACCATCCCGGAGGTGAGAACAGTAATTCACGCATAAACTTATATATGTTATGTAGGCGGAAAAAACAGTCTCACCTTCATCAGTATACCCAGTTTTTGGATGCTATTTTGGTGATGCTCTCAATGTAGTTTCGGTGGTCAAGATCTAAGCGTATTTCAACCCCAAGTATGTTGAAGATGGATTCTAGTTCCAGCACGGTATCCTGAGGAATAGAAAAAAGAGTGTATGTATGAGACTTATATCTTATCTTTATTTAACGTTTGCGCTCTAAGAAACAGAATCGCGCTGAATCAAAAAAGAACCCATTTCTTTAAAAAATATCTCCTACCTCTAGAATGCAATTAAATATTCTTGACGAAGTTAACAATCACAACAATGAAATGAAATTATAAATTCATTGATTAAACAAACGGAGCCGGATCTAATTCGGCAACCCTTTCTGTTCCGGATCCCGCGCGCGCCCGCACCGCACCGTCCCGCGTCGCCGCCGCATAATTTGGTCACTCTCTAATGATTCAGGAGATGTCCCCACAAATCACACATTACACCCTTACTAGCTGCATATTGTCAAAATTGACTTAATTTCTCATTATTATTTAATTAGTCGGGAAACTTCGGCACATCCTTTCATCGTCCATACAAGAATGATAAAAGACGAAGGTCTTTAACCAGTGCGTCCCTCTGGTAATGTCGTACGGAGCAGAGAAGTGAACATTGACAGTCTGGTCCATAAATTCAAGATCGCTCACTCATCCAAAGGTTAGCTGGTAGAGGATACCTTTATGATATTATACTTGCATATGTACTTATTATTATTATGCTTGTCTGTTTCTACTTTATTAGGGATTAACCTGTTACTATTTCTACGGTTCTTGAAGGTTAGTGAAAAATAACTAATATCTGGTGAACGCGTAACTAGACCGAGCCGCACTGTCCGCAGTCATCACATTTTGTGATCTAAGATAAGAAGCGCGACGTTGCATACGATTTCATGTAAGGATCACAAAATGCGATGCATCATCATCATTACAGCCACTGGAACACAGAGTTCAAGACCTCTACTAATTCTGGAGAATTTTGATACTCTCGCCATGCTGCACTGGCCAGACGTGTTGGCGAGGGTCTGACGTAATTTTTTAAAGACATTATTAACGATTTCACAAGTTAGTATTAGTGGAACCGAGGCATGTGAACGGTGGTATTGTAAATCTATGATAAATGTACGAAAGAAAAGTGTATTTTCTATTGGTACATGCCGAGGATTCAAACCGAGAATTTTACAGTTTTCTGATGGATTTTAAGGAAAGCTTTCTTATAACCGTTTAATTCACCATAAATGTATTAGTATTATAATATATTATATTTCGTCCTCCTCCTTAGTCGGTACCTCACTGATAGGGATCGTGACTCCGTCGCATTCGCAGCTCATCCACCAACCGTCTTCAGCGGTATGGTCATCGCGTTGTGGATGGCCTGGTGTAAAGGGATGTGTAGGTGGTTGTTCCTTTACCGTTTGCCTTGCCCGTAATTAGACGGTTTTCTAGATTATCGTTACCTCTTGTTGCAATGTGGTCATAGTTTTGAGAAATTCGAGCTAAGCAGACGGCAGAGAGTCCCTGCAGCCTGACAAGCTTAAGCTCTTTAAGCATGTTCGATTTATTATATTTATAAAATAGTAAAGAGTCAATATAGTTTGTCACTAATTTGTGTAATAATAAGTGCAATTGTCTAGTTTTATTTTGTGTTTGTGTCGTCAGCCTATTATTTCAATAAGTATTAAAACTATGTAGGTATATGATGTATTGCCTGTTCCCCTGAATATACTATATAATGTTGTCACGTTTTGCCGTAGCCCTGCAGTATCGTCCTCGGGCCATCCATCTGGTCTGCAACTAATAGTCACTTCCTTCATTGTCCCCCTCGATTATCTGACCACCGTGTTGATTGCTCCACCATCCGATGAAGGGGATTCTCACCCCGTCCGTATCAAATGAATCCTTTAGATTTAATTTCTTTAACACTAAGGCTCTTGGACTTATCATATATAATTAACATTAATGCTATTAGAATATAAGATGACACGACCCATTTATTTTTAATTGACGTATCATTATTATTATTTAAATTATAAGATGACAAAAAAAGCAAAGTATTATCTTACGGGGTGGTCAGAAACCACGCTTATAAAGGAGCTGATTCACATTTAGCCAACTTTACTACAAGTCAATTATGACAAGTGGCAAGCTCGTCGATGTCTCTAGCGTACCAAATCTGGGAAATATTACAAATAAATTAAATAATAATTTTATTTATTTATTTAAATTAATAAATAATATTGTGTTCCGACCATGAATCGAACCCGGTACCTGCAGCTCTAAATCCACTGACTTAACTGCTAGACCACGGAAGCAGTTTGTAATCAAATTATTAAGTATTTAGAATTTAAGCTGACACGGCCTCTTTACAGCTACGATCTCATTTAAGTAGTTTCTAAGTTAGATTTAATTGCTTATGGCAGTAATGTTATGCCTAACATACATAAATATTATTACCTCCAACCATTATGACCAATTTGTTTGCTTTTTTTTAATTGTATTGATTTTATTAGTGCTGACTATATCCAAGTTACAAGCGAACCGATTTGGTTCATGGTTCATCGTGATCACGACCGTAATCCTTTGGCTATAGTAAGGTTTAAGGAGCGAATTTACTTTTAGCTTTACTATATGACCATCATGACAAGTGGCAAACTCATCGGTCGAGGTTTAAATATTAATTAGTTAAAATATTATTGTGTTCTCGACCAGGAATCGAACCCATCTTCGCAGTGAAATGCAGTTCAAAAGGCTTTATTTATCGCATAAAATTTACAAGCGTCGAAAAAAATTTTTGTTACCAAATCTAGTTCCTCTGCTTTAGGTATATTAGTTTATTCAATAGAAATTGAGTTAATTAAATTTTGGTGGCAACCCAATTAGTGATGTTAGCATAGACATATATCATGAAGACTATAACAGTCAAACATTATCGTGATCAGCCTATGTACTTTCACTGTTGGATATAGGCCTTCTTCAAGGCTCGCCACTGCACAGGGTCTCTATTTGACAGCCCCGACCAGCAACCTTATTCAGATCATCTGTCAATCTGGCGACAAATCATTTTACTTCGCGTCTTACCTCTAGAACTCGTTTGCCCCATTCACTATTCAGTTTTGCTAAAGCTATATTAGTAACTTTGGGTTTCTGATGAATATCAACGTTTCTAATTCTATCCATCAGAGAAATACCAAGCACAACTCGCTGATCGACCTTGAATTTGTGGACTAGACCCACTGTCAGTGTCCACGTCTCTTCTCCGTATGATGGCAATGGCAAGTTTTTCATATAGTTCGATTCCAATTTTTATGCAATTCGCACAGTCGTCCATTTCGCTCTTCTTAAAACAATCAACTATCTATCCCTCCACACATTCCCAGATATATTCAAATTCTCTCACTGTCTCGGCTGCTCGCCATTGGAATAAACTTCCATTGGTTATCAGACAAGCTCCTTCTATCTCCATCTTTAAAAATTTGGTCTTTAGTCATTTTCTT
This sequence comes from Tinea semifulvella, assembly GCA_910589645.1. Classification (NCBI taxonomy): domain Eukaryota; kingdom Metazoa; phylum Arthropoda; class Insecta; order Lepidoptera; family Tineidae; genus Tinea; species Tinea semifulvella. The sequence goes on from OU342610.1 coordinate 11,435,690, forward strand.
AAAAAGCAAATTACTTAACGTCGCTATTACTTTGTAATTATTTTATATATGTATGTATATTAGGAATACTACTGATATATGTTATATCAGTATTTATTTATATTTATGAATTATTGTTGCATATATTTATTTTGTATTTTTTCTTATTATCTGCACCAGAGGTTTAGAGGTTAGGTGTTACAAATTGCCTACATAATTTATCTCGCCCCTGTAAAATACTATTGTAAACAATGTGCAATAAAGTAATTTTTATTATTATTATTAAACTTACAAGAGATAAAACGAGTAGCCAAAAAAAAAACGGACACTTTCAAAGTTAACTGCTATGTTGACTGCACGAACTGAGCTGATATCCTGCAGGGGGGAAATAGGGTAAAGTTTGCCCCAACCCAGGCCAATTCATCCTGGTCAGGACGACCCTACTACCAAATTATATTATGTCTACGTTGGTGAGATATGTGTGATGTGCCTGGAGATATTATTTGATGCGGAATGCATTTAACGCCTCCGAGAATGCGCATTGTTGTTCCTGACTACATATCAACTTTATCCACTACACACATAATATACCTGTTAGTATTTATGCAATACTATGTTAATTATTAAGATGTATTTTGATAGAGCAAATGTCATCTTCATACCAATAAGAAATACTTTTGTTGTGTACATTATTGTTTACAGATTAACAACACCACAGTTCCTGTGCCTTAGAGAGCACGTTAATCCGGCGGTCCCGGTTCCATTAATACCCACTTTTGGAATCGTTAATAAAATGTTATTAAAATTGACATCAGATCCTGGCCAACCCGTCTGGCCAGCGTGGCGAGTATAGGCCAAATTCCCAGGCTCATCTACAACAATGGAGGTCTAGGACGCTGTATTCTAGGGACTGTAGTGATAATTAATAAATATATATTTATCTCAATGCAACACACATACAATCCTACAACTATTACATTTACATTTAACTATATTACATTTTCCCATTACCAAGAAAGAAATACAGAAAAATTCGGAGGACTAGTCGTTGTTTTGAGACCTTTTCCTTTCTATATATCTGATTATTAAACATTAACCATTATTATTTATTATTTTATTTGTTTCTAGGTTTGATTCCTGGACGAGAACACAAAAAAATAATATTCAAATACATTTATTTGTGACATTTCTTGAATCTTGTAAGCTAGAGACATCGAGGAATCGATTAAGTGTGACCAATGACCTTCCATTGAGTGTGACCTTAAAATAAAAATAAAAATATGCATGTTTTCTGACTACCCCGCTGGTGATTACGGACGTGATAATACTTTACACATTTCTACGAAAACTTCTGAAAATTTGATAGTTTTAGATCACTAAATAAATTATTCATTTGATAACAGTCGACGCCAATGAAAAGTGTAAAAGTAAAAGTGACGACAAGTGAAAAACACATAGTGATAGATATCGCGCGAGATTATATTAAAAATTTCGCGGCACAAGACAAACTCCCCAGAAAGTTGGGCCAACTTTCTGCAGCGCTAACTCCCGACAAACGAGCCGTGGAACTTTTGCAGACGTTTAAAGTATAAAAATTGGTCAAACTATTCCCCACTCTTACTACTATATTTCTTGACAGTAAAAAACGTACCGAAGAAGCCTTAGTTGTTCATCACTGTTCCAAGAATAGAAGCCATGCGGTACCCAGACAAAATATAAGACAAGGCACTACTTATAAAGAAAGAAAGAAAAGAAAGAAAGAAAAGAAAGAAAGAAAAGAAAGAAAGAAAAGAAAGAAAATAATTTATTTATGGTTAAAAAAAATATATTCAAGTGATAAATCCAAATATATAAATGTTAGTCTATTCTCTATACCGAAACATACATACAGGTGTGGCGATAAATAGGTGGTCAGCTCAGCATATGCTACAGCCGAGGCTTGTCATTTCCATCATCATCACAAAGTTTTAGACCTCCACTGTTGAAGATGGGCCTTTCAGAAATTTCTGAAGAATTTGTCCTACACTCGCCACGCTGACCCCCCGCAGGTTGGTGTGGGTCTTATGTCAATTTTAATGACACTTTATTAGCGATTCCACAAGTTGCTATGAGTAGAACCGGGACCGACGGCTTAACGTGCTCTCCTCACACGGGAACGGTGATGTTGTCAATCTATGACTGCAGTACGTCAGAAAAGTGTATTTCTTATTGGTAAATGCCGGGTTCCAATCGACCTTTTCAGGAATTTAAGAAATGCATTCCTAACTGCCTCCGTGGTCTAACGGATCCGTGGATTTAGACTCGGAGGTACCGGGTTCAATTCCTAGTCCAGACACAATAATATTTATTAATTTAAATAAATTAATATTTAATTTTATTCTGATATTACCCGAGTTTGGTACGTTAGAAACATCGACGAGCTTGCCACTTGTCATGATTGGCCTATAGTAAAGTTGGCTAAATATGAATCAGCTTATTTATAAGCGTAGTTTCTGACCACCCCGAAAGGAAACGGTCGTATTGATACTGATACTGCGTTCTGACAACCGAGCCACTACTGCGTTCTGACAACCGAGCCACTACTGCGTTCTGACAACCGAGCCACTACTGCCCTTAGTTTATTATAATATTGTTTAACTTTAAATTTATATGTGAAAACCTTTAATAGTTCTTAGTCAATTTACTGTATATTATTTATTAAAATATTGTCAACTGTTGGTTTTCCCAAATAAAAAAATAAAGTTGGTAGGCTATATTGTGATTGGTTTTTGATTCAAGCTATTGTTAGATTGATCATGTTAAGCAATATTTGCTTGGCATTATTTTTGTCGACAAATTGTAAGAAAAAGTGCGATGAAGCGTAACGTATTCTTCTGTCTACTGCAGCTCGGTTTTAAGAAGAAAAGATATAATTCTCTAGCGAAGCAGTTTCCTGTACTAAGCCGACCAAGTTTGCTCATAATTTTTATTTATAGTTTATTCAGGTAAAAATATAGAGATTTTATTCACATCTGTTTTATAGTTTTGGTCGTTTCATTGCTTTAGTTTTTCTATACTTTGAGGGATCATTGATCCGCACTCCCAATGCCTAAACGTTCACGACAACTTAAGTGGACGCCATGCACGTTACAAATTAGTGGAATTAACACTACGATGGATTTTATGTTCCCTTAAACCAAACCTGTGTCATTTTCATCGTCTACCACACTCCCAAAGGTTAGCTAGTATAAAATGCGGAGAGGCATTAAGTTCGCCCTTGTACTCAACTGTTAAGTTTTAAAGTGCAATAAAGAATTTATAAATTATAAATAAAATTTTACTGACTGCGATTCAAGGTGCGTAATTTTAGTCTGGAAAAAGCAACCGGATGACTTCAAACAGGAAACTTTTTTGAAAAGTCCCTCATCACCCCAAAATGAACGGAATCGGAGAAAAATGGTGGGAGCCAAAATGTAAAAAAAAATATGTTTAGTAACCGAATGGGTTATAGGTTTCAAATAGGTGGCAGGCGTACTGACGGTGGTAATTTGCCTAGTCTGTCGGAGCGGCGTCACTTTGGCGGACCGCATACGTAACGTCGAAATACGAAATAGGGTAGGTCTAAAAGAAAGCATAGGGACAAAAATAAGGAAAGGCATGCTACGATGGTTCATGCATCTTGAAAGGATGAGCGAAAAAAGATTGACAAATCATATATATAATGCGAAAGTTGTGGTAAAAAAGAAAAGGTTTATGAATGTCGACGAAGCGAAAGAGCTATGTGTCGTCATCGTGTCAAATGGCGCTCAATTGTCTCTGCCTACCCCTCAAGGAATCTGGCGTAACAATATGTATGTATGTTTGTCGGATCGGGGTGGGAGCAAGGTCACATGTCGTTCACGTATTAAAAAAAATAAAATAAAACAAAATTAAAAGATGATAGCATTAAAGTAATCACTATTGTTTAAAAAAATGATATACGCGGACGGACGTCCAGACGGTTTGCGAGAGTATTTTTTTATTAAAATCTTTCTGCTGGACGGTTTTAAGAAAAGTTAATTTAATAGTTATTTTGGCGAAAAAGTATTTTTTTTTTTCAAAAATGATAAATAAAATGTTAAAATTGTTAAAAACTGTTAACGTTCTTGTATACATGTTCTCAGAAGGTCCAACTATGATATGTATCAATATCATCCGATTATATAATATTTAACCCAATTTTTCATACGAATAGCGTCAATATTATCAACCCATTTAGAATATATATCATATATAATTGGAAAGATTAAAGTCTTTTTTTTATATTAGCAGACATGTGACCTTGCGCCCACCTGATGGTAAGTGGAGCGCGAGGTCCGTGAATGTTAGAATGGAATCAGACACTCATGACTGGCATCAGTCTCTAACACTATTCCGGCTTGACTGGGCATGACGGCAATTCGAGCCTGATCCCGAAACGTGTGCGTTCACTTTACTGGGTTTATCGGCACAAAAAGTGAGCAGTTCCTTGCCCCGGCAGACTGGAAAAATTACCATTATCAGTCCGCCTACCACCTATTTGTTGTTCTCGATGAAAATATGAGCTATTTACAATGTCAAATCCCAATTTTTACTTTTAAGGTGAATTAATATTGTAAACTTGCTATTTGACATTTCTATAAAAATAACACCGCTTGAAACAAGACTTATGGAAATGGCGTCAATTGTACCAGCTGACGGATTGTTTAACTTTAATCGTTTCAATTTTGGTGCAACTCAGCCTTAGATTGTAATGCCCGCCGTAGGCAATATTAATTTTACTGCGGTAACTAAGTTTAAGTAGAATTAGCATTCTAATTCGTAGTTACCTCCAATGGTACAAATTGCATGTTTACAATTTTATAGAAAACACTAAACTAGCCACTTGATATGCATGAGGCGGTATTTATTAACAACATCGACTTTGTTACCAGGTTTTACTATTTTGTTAGACTACTAACTGTTAAATTAATTCTTCGTACGGGTGCCGGGTCATTAGTGTGTAGCACAAAGTAACGTTATTGAGATTATTTTGAGAAATGAACCTGTTTCAGAATTATAGCATATACAAATATAAAAAACCCGACTGCTTAAAATATAAACTTAAATTTAAATCTGTAAATAAATAAAAAAACATACATACATATCTTCACGCTAGATCCCTTGCGGGGATCATTTGACACGATCACGACATACTTCTTTCGCTTCGTCGACATTCATTAACCTCTTCATACATGCCCTTTTGTTACGAAGGCTTTTTAATGCACCTTCGGCCAGTGTTTTGTTTATTTGATCGTGATATGTGAGTTTCGGTCTGCCAGGGCCTCTTTTACCTACAACTTTCGCATTATATACATGGTTCGTCAATCTTTCTTCGCTCATCCTTTCGACATGCCCGAACCATCGTACCATGCCTTTCATTATTTCCTGCGTTCACTCTTCTTTTAACATCCCTATCGTACTTCCCATCCGCAGTGAAAACATTGCCCAGATATGTAATTTCATTTACATGTTCTAGAGTTCCATGATCAATCTTTATCGTCACGGTTGTCATCCTTCTTCTTGCAAACACTAGTTATAATCTTTATATTAAATATTAAATAAATAAAAAATAAAAAATGATAAATTATAAATATTTATGTATATATTTATTCAGTATTAGTAAAATTAGTAATAGTAAAGTATCATCACGACCGTCGATGTCTCCAGCGTATTAAACTAGGAAAATATTACAAATAAATTAATTAATATTATTGTGTCCCGACCAGGAATTAAACGCGGTACCTCCACTAAATCCACGGGCTTAACCGCTAGATCACGGAGGCAGTTAATTTTGGCATACAATAATAGGTATATAGCAGGCAGGCTTGAGGCATGTAATATTAGTATGTAAGTCTATTATAATCAATTGCAGCCTTCGTCATTAGCTCTCCACACGTTACTAAATGCTCAGTCATTAAGCCCGCCTTTTTGATTTGTACAATAAAGAATTTATGAATTCTAAAGGAAATAGAATTTGACTCACGTCTTTATTATTTCAGTTACGTGAATAATAAATCTGTACATTAAAAGTTGAAGCTAGACTAAACTGTAATGCAGTAAACATATTATTTCTCATGTTTTACGACTCGCTAACCCAAAACTGACGTATAAAAAAGTTTTGCGCATAAAAGTCTATAAATAGTGGTGTACCATGACACCTTTAGTTTTACGTCGTAAATATAACGACTATTTTCTTGTTGATAGTTTTTTTTATATAAGTCCACATATACTGTCTCCGTGGTCTACTACCTAGGTACCGGGTTCGATTCCTGGTCAGGACACAAAAATATTTATTAATGTAAATAAATACATTTAATTAATATTTAATTTATTTGTGATATTTCTCAAGTTTGGTACGCTGGAGGAGGAGGAGCTTGCCATTTGTCATGATTGGCCTATAGTAAAGTTGGCTAAATGTGAATCCTCTTCTTTATAAGCGTGGTTTCTGACCACACCGAAATGGAAACGGTCGTGATGATACTTTTTACTTACTAAGTCCACATATAAAAATACAAAATTCTCTCACATTACAGCCTTTAAAGCACTAGGCCTTCGAGTAATTTCTTGGGAATTTGGCCTACAAGATGGCCAAACGGGTTGGGGAGGAAATGATGTCAATATATTAACGATTTCAAATGTTGGTATTAGTGGAACTCCGAGGCACGGGAACTGACTGAATTGACTTGGAAATTTTATCCCAATAATTCCGTACATTGTACCACCGTACTGTACATGGTATTTAATAAGTGGTGGGCGGACTGATGGACGTAATTTCCCCAGTCTGCCGGGGCGGGGAAGTATCCACCGTTCGTGCCGATAAACCCAGTAGAGTGTATCCACACGTTTTGGAATCAGGCTCGAATTGCCGTCATGCCCAGTCAAGCCGACATAGTGTTAGGGACTGATGTTAGTCATGAGTGTCTGTTTCCAGTTGATATCAGGTGAGCCAGGTCACATGTCGTGCTGGTATATAAAAAAAATGTACGAATATACCTAGTTTTGCCATAAATATTGTTACATTTTATTCGTAGTAAATTAAAATACATTAAATATCAATTAAAAGCTACCTAAATACAAATAAAAATAAACTAAACTATACATAAAAAAATCCTCTAGAGACGTCCCATCCGAGATAGTCCCAATGAGACATTTCCCCTCTGTATAACGAGGTAGAACTAATACGTTGGCAGAAATAATTGCCAGCCTTCCTGTCTCCAGACCTTTTCGTCAGCCGCTTTGACAACTCCTAGGCCAAGGTCCCCATGGGCTCATCGTCTCGACCCCAAACGGCGCAAATTCGTAACCGGTATCAAAGTTGGCGTATTTGCGCATTTTGAGGTCTCCCCGCGCCTGACGAGGTCTCCCCGCGCCTGACGAGGTCGCCTGAATGTGAGATGGAGCTAATGTGTCTACACACGTCGCATCACGTTTATTACATAAAACATGTATTATTCCACGTGCGTTAGTACTCGTATATACATTAATATATTATATAACTTTTTATTTATTTTGAAGCTCTTTAATGATCTCCATTGGCCTCAATACACTCCTTTAAACGTTGTGACCAGTTATCGATGGAAACACGCACTTTCTCCATGGACCCTGAACTTTTAAGAGACTTTAAATATTCCCATGGAAAATGTGCGTGTTTCAATTAATAACTGACCATAACGTTTATTAGGGAGCGTCGTGTCAATGGAGATTATTTTGATTGTGCATATTTATTTCTAAAATGCTATTATAATATTGTATATACTAACTGACTCACACTGCAGTAGTAAATGTATATTTTGGCATGTGTGTGAGGTTTGGTTGCGGAATAAAGATTAACACTTCTTTATTTAGTTATAGAGGAATTTATTCAGAGTAAAGTACAAAGATTAAAAAATAAAATAAATTAAGAACTAAATTATAAAAACTAAAAATTAATAAATAAAATTACGACTATTTGATGGGCGCAGTGTGCCGAGGACACTCGCTGCATTCCCCCGCTGAACAGCGAGGCTGACCCTTTGAACAAGATATTCTCTACTCAAAGGGTCACCCGTCGCCAAGTGAAGTTTCTTACCAAGCTCGCGGGAGAACACAAGAGCCTCCTCGGACTACGGGCCCATCGTTTCAACTGCAAATGGAATGAAATGGTGATTGATGATGATCTCCGCGTACTTGTTGCGCTTAAGGCGTGCGGCTGATTCTGCAGCGGCACCAGGTTTCTTATGGCTGGATGTCACATGTGACTGACAGAGTGTGTCAACACATGTGGCATCCCAAACCAATGCGCGGCCTCTAGTATATGGAATTAATGACATCCCGTCCGGACGTACATGTTATAGAGTACTTTGGAACACCCACCGTTTAGTATGGATAACAATAGATAGTGTTGAAAATAGTTTGTTTTATTTTTTTTTATTTTTCCTTATAAAAAATAATTGTCAAGTTTGTTATCTTTGATGGATTTGTTTATACTGAATCAGAAAGAAAGAAAAAAGTTTATATGTCACAAAAAACACAAGCAGTAAAAAAGAAAAATAATAATACAACAAACAAGATAGTGTGGTGACAAATAGGGAATCAGCTCAGCAATAAGCTGCAACACTCGGTCACAGCGCTGATTTTCAGCCAATCCCTCACAATGATATACCTAAATATATAAATTATATAATATACATAAAACTATGGCTATATAATTTGGCTAATCCTTTAAATAAATAATGTTTAGATAGTATTATAACCTAGTTTTCTTGATTAGGCGGCTGCTGCAATGATTGTTGAGATGTGAACAAATGTTTGTTTTTGAAAGCGATCACCGACTAATTAGATGTCATTGTTTAACCACTAGCGAGTTTTCTTCTCCCAATATTATTATATATTTATTTCTTTACAGATAGTATTGTTGTAAAACAATTTTAAAATATTGTAAGACTTTGTTATTTAATGCAATTCCCCTCGCCTACCGGTGGTGGTGAGAATGGGGCAGTAATGACAAAGTGGCTCGAGGCACGCTGTGGATTAATGTTTCAACTAGTCGGCCAGGTATTTAGGTTCCCCAGGCCGCGATTAACTTATCACTATTAATTGCTCATACCCTTCGTGTCGATGTTCATGCCACGGTAATGGATGCCGCGGTTAAGGCCGGTTTATACACACAGACAACTAAAACGACAGACATTTACCAAAGCAAACAGTCAGACATACCTTTAGCAAGTGTAGAGAGAGAAGGCGTATTCATAGCATTCCATGGAAACTGCCTCCGTCGTCTAGTGGTTAAGTCCGTGGATTTAGACTTAGAGGTACCGGGTTCGATTCCTGGTCGGAACACAATGATATTTAAATAAACAAATTTAATTAATTCTCGAGTTTGGTACGTTAGAGACATCGACGAGCATGACACTTGCCATGATTAGCTATAGTAAAGTTGTCTAAATGTAAATCCGCTTCTTTATTAGCGTGGTTTCTGATCACCCCGGAAGGAAAATGGTCGTGATGATACTTTATCTTTATTTTTATTCATTTTCATGGATACACTGTGCGGGTGGCTGGTTTAACGTGTGTGAATAAAAGAAGGAAAATAATGGTGTCTCGGCTTTGCGATCGACTAGGCTGGTTTATAAAGTCGTCTTTTTATTGCGTAACAATACGCTCACCATCTTCCACTCTTCTCCCTAACCCTACCAAATACTGTATGATTCTGTTAATGCCGCCTTGGAAGCACGTTCCATAAATGTATTGACGGAACCTGCTTAGGCACAAATCTTTCATTAAATGCTGTAAAGAAGATTTTACTGAAACTCCTCCCCACCAACTTCTACTGCATAAAGCTGTTTTTTGACTGATCTGAGATCATAATATTTGTTTGACAGTAAGTTTATTATTATTAATAATTAATAGGCGAGCAGCGCATTGCTGATATGCCTATATCGAGCACTGGTGTAAAGTTCATAAAATAGTTAGTTATCACCATAGTCTGTGTCTCTTGTCACTAGCCACTTGTCCAGTTTGTTTTTAAAAGTGTTTACAGTTGAGAACTTCAATATCAATATACGAATAACTTTTTTCATGTTCCGAGAAAACACTAAGATGTCTGGTCTGTTGGCTGATTCAGCTAGTTCATTTAGGATGTTCAAATGTCTATAAGGATTTTCCAGTCTGATGCGGCATTAAGGATATACAAATTTATCTTTGTAATGTGAATAGTCATAACAAATTAGCCTTTTTGTGATAATACGACTACATGCTCGTATGTGCCTCGTTTTAAAAATTTGTTTTTAGTAATTGTGTGAGCCATATTATTTACTATGAATTTAAAATTATAAAGGATAGATTTCAAAAAAGAAAAAACGTTTCGTATTAATATTTTATGTGGATAATATACCACTATCAACTGTCGTGTCTGTAAGTATGAATCGTCTTTATTCCTTCCAGTCTGATGTGTATCATTAGATTATCTTTCCTCGCTGGTGTCGATGACCTCGCACTTCCTCTTGCTTTTCCGTTTAATTACTATTGGTGGTAGATTGCAATCGCCTTCTTCTGATGTACTCGTATGTACGTAGGTAAGTCTTGTTTCAAGCGGTGTAAATAACACCATATAAATATCACCATGGCTTACAATATAAGTTCTCCTTGAATGTAAAAATAGGCATTGCAAATGGCACACACTTTCAACGCTAACATCAAATAGGTGGCAGGCGGACTGATGGTGGTAATTTGCCCAGTCAGCCGGGACAGTAAGAAGAAACCAATATACTCGTAGTTAAACAATTCCTCCGAGGTCTAGCGGTTAAGTCCGTGGATTTAGACTCGGAGGTACCGGGTTCGATTCCTAGTTGGGACACAAAAATATTTATTAATGTAAATAAATACATTAAATTATTATTTAATTTATTTGTGATATTTCTCGAGTTTGGTACGCTGGAGACATCGACGAGCTTGCCACTTGTCATGATTGGCCAATATATATATTTAGTAAAGTTGGCGAAATGTGAATCCGCTTATTTATAAGCGTGGTTTCTGACCACCCCGAAAGGGGAACGGTCGTAATGATACTTTACTTTACTTTAAACAATAATAGCAAAAAGAGTATTTTGATGTCAAATTACAAAAAAAATGACTACTTAGCACACATGCTTAAGTTTTTTCTTTTTATACTAGCACGACATGTGACCTTGCTTCCACCTAATGGCAAGTGGCGCGCAAGGCCCACGAATGTTAGCAACTGGAATCAGACACTCATGACTGACATCAGTCCCTAACACTATGCCGGCTTAACTGGGCATGATGGCATTTCGAGCCTGATCCAGAAACTAGAACGGTGGATACTTCCCCGCCCTGGCAGACTGGGAAAATTACCATCAACAGTCAGATACGCGAATGTACTTCTATTAATATTATGTACATACTTATCTTCACGCTAGATCCCTTGCGGGGTAGACAGAGACAATTCAGCGCCACTTGACACGATCACGTCATACCTCTTTCGCTTCGTCGACATTCATCAACCTCTTCATACATGACATTTTGTTGCGAAGGCTTCTTAATGTACCTTCAGCCAGCATTTTATTTATTTGATCGTGATATGTGAGTCTCGGTCTGCCAGGGCCTCTTTTATCCACATCTTTCGCATATCTGGTTCGTCAATCTTTCTTCGCTTATGCTTTCAACATGCCCGAACCATCGTCGCATGCCATTCCTTATTTATGTCCCTATACTTTCTTTTATTGTTACGATTTTCCGTATTTCGATGTATCGTATGTATGTGTGTAGTATATTTCTTAAAACGGACTAATAAACAAAGAATAAATAAAGAAATACACTTCGGCTGCAGAAAAAAAACAAATTTACAACCTGCATTGAAAATTTGCACTTGTATTAAAGCGAGCATGTAATTTGTTCACTTTTACATACATTAATGTATAAAATAGACGGTTATATGTTATTTGGGTGCGTGGCGAACATCGATTGGCCTCCATACATAATGTATTAGTTAGCGGAGTATAGGAAACCACCTCCGTAGCCGCAAGCGCTAAAACCACTCCTAAAGGGAATTACTCTTACTTTATACAATACGATCACCTGCGTGTGTTCCCAGAGATGATTGCTGGTTCGAGTCCGGTCACGGTCGCCATATGACAGGAAAACATCAGCCGTTCAATAAAATCAACTTCACCCTGATAGTTTATTATACGCGTCTACTGCTCCGAATCGTAGGTACAGATCGCATTGAACGGATCTGTAAAAGTAAAGTATCATCATGACCGTGTCCCTTTCGGGGTGGTCAGAAACCACGCTTACTAAAGAAACTGATTTACATTTAGCCGACTTTACTACAGGCCAATCATGACAAGTGGCAAGCTCGTCGATGTCTCTAGCGTACCAAACTCGAGAAATATCATAAATTTATTTAAATTAATAAATATTATTGTGTCCCGACCGGGAATCAAACCCGGTACCTACGAGTCTAAATGCACGGACTTAATCGCAAGACCACGGGGAGGCAGTTAACGCATCTGTAATAGGTTTTTTTATGTTTTTATTATATTTAGTAAACACAATCGTATGCACAGTATTTATTTATTTATTAAGGAACACTATTGACATTTACTACACAAATATTTATTTATTTATCTAGAACTCCAACAGTATTAACCAAAAATACAACATTATCAAATTTTACACAATACATAAGGCCATGAATGGGTTCACAAATTATACATAAAAATATAAATCCACTTTGAAGACAAATCAAAAAATCAATAAAAATAAAGTGCATAAAGCCAAGAAAATTTACAAAACCAAGACAATATTTACAAAAACATAAACAAAACAATAACCAATAACATACAGTCTCATAGGTACTGATAACTAAATTTAAAAGGTTATTAATTGATCGTTGTGGTGCAGTTCTGTATATGTTTTATTTTGTAAATCTGATATAGCTAGGCTTTCGTTGCAGATTCCTTTCAAATTTTCGAAAACATTAACAATAATAAAACAAGACGATACTAAAATTAAAAAGATACCTACTTATAAATAAAATAGCAAATAACATTGTATTAAGGGTGACTATACAAAATCAGTCGTAGTACATACATACATATCTTCACGCCAGATCCCTTGCGGGGTAGGCAGAGACAATTGAGCGCCATTTGACACGATCACGACATACTTCTTTCGCTTCGTCGACATTCATTAACCTCTTCATACATGCCCTTTGGTTACGAAGACTTTTTAATGCACCTTCAGTCAGTGTTTTATTTATTTGATCGTGATATGTGAGTCTCGGTCTGCCAGGGCCTCTTTTACCCACAACTTTCGCATTATATATCTGGTTCGTCAATCTTTCATCGCTCATCCTTTCAACATGCCCGAACCATCGTAGCATGCCTTTCCTTATTTTTGTCCCTATGCTTTCCTTCATACCAACCCTTTTCCGTATTTCGACGTTACGTATGCGGTCCGCCAAAGTGACGCCACATATCCGCCGCAACGACCGCATTTCTACTGCATTAACCCTACTCTCATGCGTATTCTGACGTATCCACGTCTCGCTTCCATACATCAGTGTTGGTACCAACATGGCATTGTGTATGGCGAGCCGAGCTTTGTCACTGACATTTCGACTGCCGATCAGTGACCCCAGGGCACCGTTAACACTATTTCCCGCGTTCACTCTTCTTTCAACGTCCCTATCGTACTTCCCATCCGCAGTGAAAACACTGCCCAGATATATAATTTCATTTACTTGTTCTAGAGTTTCATCATCAATCTTTATCGTCACGGTTGTCATCCTTCTTCTTTCAAACACTAGTACCTTGGTTTTTCTCGCATTCAAACGGAGTCCTTTTTCTGCACATCCCTCCTTCATTCTTGTGACTAGTGATTGCAGTTGTTGTTCGGACGATGCCATAAGAACAGCATCATCTGCATAAAGCAGGCAGTTCACCACTAGATCACTCGTCGTAGTACTCCTTTAAATTAAAAAAATCAACATCATATATTTGGCGAGTGTAGGCCAAATTCTCCAGATATATGTTCTTGGAAGGCCCATCTCCAGCAGTGGAGGTCTAGGACTGTAGTTGACAGACTGTGTTCTAGGGGCTGTAATGAATATATATATGCCTTTAAAGTGACTCATTGACTAGTCTAGAATATCAACTTATCTCATAGTGAAAAAACATATTTCCCACAAAATTCTTATGTTTTAATGATAACCAAAGCAATATTGTTATTACGTTACGGATGGAGCCGCTGGCAGTTCCTAAGGAAAGCATAATTTTCATTTGTTAGGTTTATATTTAGTAATATTGTAAAGGATCGTCGGCAGTCCTTTGTCTTCGAATATTAATTTGGCAACGCACGAGTAGCTTGCCTCAGTTACTGTGCAAGCCCAAAACATAGTGAATCCTTAGATTTTCCAGCATCTACGAGTCCTCACTGAGAGAAATATACCCACTATTTTATTTGATTTCACCACCCGCTACAGCTCTTCAAAAATTACGAACTAAAAATTCATCCGTATTCCTTTTTTTTTGTAATAAGGATTTGTCATATTTTCTCACTGCCAGCACCTCGTAGTATACTCGTAGTGTCAGTTTATGAAGTAAAACTTAAAATTAACAGACAATTTTCAACTACATCAAATATTAGGAATCAGAGATGATGAATAAGGAACAACTTCTTACTTCTTAAAATTTCATTTTTATTGTAACCTTCACAAAATACATTACAAGTTTTTTTTTTGACAGTATTTTGTGGCAGGGGAAAGAGATCACTACTTTTAATGCAATGCCTTTTATAGACTCTGTAACCCCACTATTCAGTACTCGCTGCGGATTGTCAGTCAATTAGCGATAACACTAAATCATCGTAATTTATTAAATAACAACATTTTGCAAGTACTGGAGATTAACAATAAGTATCAACACAGAATATTGTTAAAACATTACTCTTTAATATGGTTTTAACCTTAAAATCATACGATGGCTAACAACACCGTTACATTTAAGTTACTTACTAAACCAATTAAGTACAAAATAAAACAAAAAAAGTATCATCACGACCGCTTCCCTTTCGGGGTGGTCAGAAACCACGCTTATAAATAAGCGGATTTACATTTAGCCAACTTTACTATAGGCCAATCATGACAAGTGGCAAGCTCGTCGATGTCTCCAGCGTACCAAACTCGAGAAATATCACAAATAAATTAAATATTAATTAAATGTGTTTAATTACATTACTAAATATTTTTGTGTCTCGACCAGGAATAGAACCCGGTACCTCCGAGTCTAAATCCACGGACTTAACCGCTAGACGACAGAGGCAGTACAAAATAAAACAAAAACATAATTACTTAACAAAAAAAATATATCATTATACAAAATTAACCTATAAGTACACCATTGTGTAAAAGGGCTATAAAGTCATAGCAATTTGACAATATTTACCATTTCTCTGAGGTTAGACTCAACATATACTCAGTGTACTCGTATAGTAGTAAAAATCCAAAATAACTTTTCAGAATAAACCACTAGAAGATATACGAGTATGCTGGAATTTTAACTGGAAAATCTTAGCATTCATTATAGTTCGAACTTTTACAGTAACATATCGAATATTTTTAGGTTTATGTTTGCCCGAATATTTTTTCTTTTAATGTAAAAAGGTTAGTATATTGTCTCATTTTGTAACTTCCGCAATAAAATCATTTTGCTAACCAAAAATATTGACATCAAGGTAAACGAAATCCACACTCCTTGCTACTCGGTTTTCACAACAACTCATTTAATTTCCATCCTTAATACATTAGGAATTAGGTTGAATTTATTATATTCATGAGGCAGGTTATTTGTGAATGTTTTTCATGATATATTTTGCTTTCCAATACTTGAGTAAATGTAAGGGTTGGAGTGTATTAGGACAAACAAGGGTGAAATTAAATGCCAACCTCTTGGCATAAATCTGAGAGAAAAACGCGCCCAACGTTAACTTTCCTTTAATATAACTGACAACAAACAAACCAGTATACCAGGTACACTTGTATATTGACAAGACAAGCATTAAATTAAAAATAAAGAACATGTTTTTTTAAATACCTATTATTTCGATAGATTTATTCAAACAAAATAAGGTACAATAAATAAATAAAATAAACTTAATTAATTATAATAAAGTGCTGGCCGCATTCCTCGTCACGCGGCTCTCAACGACATCATCCGAAGGGCTCTTGTCACTGCTGGAGTACCCGCAATCTTAGAACCCTCTGGGATAGTGCGGAGCGATGGCAAGAGACCCGACGACGGAATGACTATTGGGCCGTGAAAACTTGGCAGGTCTCTGGTGTGGGATGCGTCGTGTGTAGACACATTAGCTCCATCTCACATCCAAGCGACCTCATCAGGCGCGGGAATTACGGCGTTTTCTGCTGAGTACTTCAAGTTGCGCAAATACACCGACCTTGGTACCGGTTACGAATTTGTGACGTTCGGACAAAATGGCTGACGGAAAGGTCTGGAGACAGAAAGGTTGGCAATTATTTCTGTCAACGTATTAGTCTCGCTATACAGATCCTCCGATGGGACGTCGCTAGAGGATATTTTTAATTTATATTTTAGTTTATTTTTAATTTTATTTGTATTATTTAGGTAGCTTTTATTTTATATTTTATCTTATAAACAAGGTAAGTCTTTGGTTTGGGATGCGACGTGTACTGACACCCTTTGTGCTAGTCGTGTTGGCGCGACACGAAAACGAGCAGGTGCAGCGGCTGAATTGGCTGCAAACGGCAAACGTAATAAGTACATAGAGTTGGCAAACCGTTACTATTTTGTGCCGTTTGCCGTAGAGGTGATCCTTTGAGTAGGGAATATCTTATTCAGAGGATCAGTGTTGCCATTCAACGAGGCAACGTCGCCGGAGTCCTCGGAACATTGGGTTCATCTTCTCCTGGATTCGATGACATGTAGATTATAATCAAGATATTTTTAAGTATTTAGTTTTTATATTAATTAGGTTTATCTTTTAGTTTATTTAATTTAAGGTTTTTTTTTAGTTTATTTTTAACTTTATTGTTTAGGACATGCGTTATGTCCGTGATCGGGTGCTGCTGTGGGGGCCTGGGACCTCTGCCGAACACGTTCAATTTATTGTTCTTAAATTAACAGAGGTTTTTGCGTTTTGTCGGCTTTCGGGTTGCACATAGGCATGTAGTCTACCTTAATTCTGACTTGCCTGGTGGGTTACTGCTGTACCAGGTATTGTATTCTCATAGGTACTGATAACTTAATTTAAAAGGTTATTAATTGATCGTTGTGGTGCAGTTTTGTATATGTTTTATTTTGTAAATCTGATATAGCTGAGTTTTCCTTGCAGATTCCTTTCTCAGTCAGATTAAACATTAACAGGTCACTGGAATTTGCTAAGCTGCTGGTCTTCTGCTAACAGCTTACTTATTGGACCACTTTGCTGCTTAGTCTTCTACTAGCAGGAGTAGAATCATTCAAAATAATAAAATTAATGACGTTTCATAAATGCCTGTAATAGGTTTACGTGAATAAAGATATTTTGACTTTGACTTTGAGGTAGCTTTAATGGATATTAATTATTTTCGAATAAAATTTATAATATATAGTAATGTTCACCCATGAATTAATCATGTGGCAAAGTCAAAGTCAAAATATATTTATTCACGTAAACCTATTACAGGCATTTTTGGCACGTCATTAATTAAATTATTTAGAATGATCCTACTCCTGTTAGTGAAAGACTAAACAGCAAAGTTGTCCAAAGACAGAAGACCAGCAGCTTATCAGATTCCAATGACCTGTTAATGTTTAATATGACTGAGAAATTCCATAACTTTTCCAGAACATATTCTCGTATATCTGGAGAATTTGGGCTACACTAACTCTGATGTAATTTATTTAATGACAATTTATTAACTGATCCACAAGTTGGTATTAGTGGAACTGCTGGGACCGACGGCCTAACGTGCTCTCCTCCTTACGGGAACTATGGTGTCGTTGATATGACAAATGTACGAGAGCAAAGTATAAATTTTTAATATTTGAAAGCTTTCTTACAAACGAGACATTCCTCCTCTCCTCCTTAGTCGGTACCCCACTGGTGGGAATCGTGACGGTACCCCACTGATGGGAATCGTGACGGTACCCCACTGATGGGAATCGTGACGGTACCCCACTGATGGAAATCGTGACTCCTTCGCAATTGCAGCTCATTCACCAGCCGTCTCCGGCGTAGTGTATGGCCTGGTGTACATGGATGCTCAGTCACCTGACTGGACCATATCGCTTGGGGCTTCTTTCTCTTGTTCTTTACGAAATTAGAAGTTTGTTTTCTAGATTATCGTCTCTTCTTATTGCAGCAATTTCTTACCGCTCGTAAAAGTATCATCACGACCGTTTCCCTTTCGGGATGGTCAGAAACCACGCTTATAAATAAGTGGATTCACATGACACAGACAAGTGGCAAGCTCGTCGATGTCTCCGCGTACCAAACTCGAGAAATATTACAAATAAATTAAATAATAATTAAATGCATTTAAATTTATTAATAAATATTTTTGTGTCCCGGCCAGGACTCGAACCCGGTACCTCCGAGTCTAAATACACGGACTTAACCGCTAGACCACGGAGGCACCTCGTAATATATGTATATAGTGTGTACAAAATTTTGACCCTCGAATATTTAGCAGGGTCACTGACCGCGGCTCGAGATACCATAAAAAACTGCATAATGATAAAAGAGATTAGCCCCGGAGATTTATAGAGGTGATGTTTATAAGGCCCTTTCCTGCGTGAGGCAATAAAAAATTATAACTTCACGGCATTTTCATATTAAAATGTGCCCTGAATAATTTCTTTACGCCCATTATCATCGCCATATTTTTTTACTCAATGGTCTCAAAGTCAAAATATCTTTATTCTCGTAAACCTATTACAGGCATTTACAAAACGTCATTAATGTAATTCTTTTGAATGATTCTACTCCTGCTAGTAGAAAACTAAGCAGCAAAGTGGTCCAATAAGAAGGCTGTTAGCAGTAGACCAGCAGCTTAGCAGTTTCCAGTGACCTGTTAATCTTTAATCTGACTGAGAAAGGAATCTGTAAGGAAAACTGCACCACAACGATCAATTAAAATGTAGTCGTTAAAACCGAATATTTAGACGCAGGTACCGGGTTCGACTTCTTTCCAAAAACAAAAGATATATTTAATTTATTTGTGAACTTTCTCATATCTAGTACGCTAGTGACATTGACGAGCTTGCCACTTGCGATGATGGGCCTATAGTAATGCTAAATCTGTGCAAACGAAACGAGTGGTTTCTGACCACCCCGCAAAATTAACTTTAGATTATTTATTTCTATAACTAAACTAGTAAATCGTATTATCACGATTTTTGAGTTTTCAGAATTCATCATCAGAAGGCGGATTCACATTTAGCCAACTTTACTATAGGTCCAACATGGTGGATGTCTCTAGCGTACCAAACTCGAGAAATATTATAAATAAATTGTTGTGTCCCGACCAAAACATAATTTTGAATAGCAGGTTATTAAGGTCCCAATGTTCTTTCATCAAAATTATTACTGATAATTATGGCAGTGGAGTTACATGTCGTGGTCATATGATGACGTCATAAAGCCGTCCCTTGGTTCCAAGGAAATTATCTGAGAAATTTCATCAAAATCAGTCCAGTAATGAACGTGACAGGCGTGAAAGACAAACGTACACACAAAGTTTTTATATGAATATTATAATGTAAGTACACGAGCACGATGAACCAACATTAATGCAATAATGTAGGTAATTTAAAAAATTCTAAATTTCCTAACTGTCCTAGCTTTTGACAGCAGAACACAAAATGTAAAACCAAGTTTTAACCTAGATAAGCCAAGTTTAACTCCTAGACAGCGCAAAATGATGAAGCGGCTGTTCGTGACTTAAAGAATGATATTTTAGGATTCCACGAAGAATTCTTTCCTACGAAACCAGAACGGCCGGACTCCGGTACTATAAACGCTAACGTTAGAGTGATTATAGTGAATTTTGTTATTTGCTATCAATTTTAGCGCGGGTTTAATTAAAAACTGCTTGTGTAGTCTAGCTTTATTTTAATTTATTTGTGATATTTATTATTATACAGGGTTACAGGGAAAGTCGACCTAGATCCGTTAAGGGCGTGTAGTGTGCATATTTTCTGACTGATTCGACTATGGAACACCCGACCCCAAACTTAACCGTGATCGAGGTATTCGACTTTTTTTTTTTTTACATTGCCGATTTTTTGGCTATTAAATGACATATTTGAAATTTGTAAGTCTAATTATTATTATTATTTGATTTTTACATATAAGATAAGACGCCTTATGACCTAAATAACCTAAATTGTAACCTACCTTAGGTCAGGTCTACCAGCTAACCTTTGTGATGATGAAAAGTGTTGCACATTGGGTTCTTCTATTCTGGGTCTTCAATAATAACACAAGGACTGTACGCAATAACTGTTTTATTATAATAAAAATACAATTAATTACGGAGCCATTTTACAAGGTCTCGATCCAAAATGACAGAAGGAAGAGAGAGCGGGACAGCATGATTAGTGTTGTCACAATCTCCCCTGCTTAATCTGAGTTCACATTAAGTTAATTTATTCTCATAGCAAAATATTTATTATCTAAATAAAATGTTTACTTTACAGACATTAGAGAAATTGGATTACCAAAACAAGTTAACGTTAAGTTAGGTTAAACATTGATTTTTAGCTTTTTAAAATTGGTACAAACAATGTATTTGTTACATATAACAAATAGTTACAAACAAGATATTAAAGTTTTAAAGTTTAAGTATATAGAACAATATTTATATTGTTTTTTTTTTTTTTTTATTTTTTTTTTTTTTATATTTTTTTTTTATTTTGTATTTTTTGTTTTTTTTTTTTATTTTTTTTTACATATAGTTAAATTTACAGTTGCTTAAGTCTAGGTTTTACAATTTACAACATTTACATAAGTAGTAGGAAAGTAGAAAATATTACAATGTTTATTGTTAAGGTTCTATAGTCTGATTACATTTATTTATTTGATCTATATGCCTCTTTAATTTAATCCCATCTACATCTATAAAATAGCTAACACCTGGTATCGACTCTCCAATTATAGTACCCAAAGTCCACGGTTTTGTTCCCTTCCTAAAATCTCTAACCATAACTTTTTCTCCTACTTTAATTTCCACTTTCCTACTTCCTTTGTTATTATTTTCTACCTTACTTTGTTTGTTTATTAAATTTTGAAAAATAGGTGTTGGTCTAAACAATGAAAATCTATTTCTAATTTCCCTGCCCAACATTAATCGAGCCGGAGACACACCTGTTGATTTATGTATTGTTGATCGATAATCTGACAGAAATATTCCTATGGCATACTTAATAGATTTTCCACTATCGACTATTTTAGTTATATTTCCTTTAAAAGTCTCCACAAACCTCTCTGCCGCGCCATTGGTGGCAGGGTGGTGGGGGGGTGTAAACGTATGCTTAATATCTAATAATGTACAGAAATTGTTAAATTCACTACTTGTGAATGATGTGCCATTATCAGTTACAAGTTGTACTGGATAACCAAATACCAAAAAGAGTTCTTTAAATTTTTCTATTGTTAAATTACTTTTAATATTAGACATTTGGAAAATTTCTGGCCACTTACTGAAACTATCCACCACTACTAAGAACATTTTACCATACAAAGGTCCTAGAAAGTCTGCATGTATTCTATACCATGGAGATGGAGGAATGGGCCAACATTTTAGTTGAGTTTTTTGTGGTGTTTTTCGATAACTTAAACATATTAAACAACTTTTACTTAACTGTTCAATGTCTTCATTCAACTTGGGCCACCAAAAGTAGGATTTGGCCAAATCTACCATTCTAGAACTACCGAAATGGCTTTTATGTAATTCATTTAGTATATTGGTTCTAATAATAGTGGGAATAATAATTCTATGACCCCAAAATATACAACATCTATCTACGCTAATTTCATTTCTTCGAATATAATAGGGTTTAATTTCATCTTGAATTAATTTCCTATCTGGCCATCCATCATAACAGTATCTCATTATGCAAGCTAAAACTTTATCCTTTCTACTCTCTTTTTGAATTATTTCCCAATTAATTAAACAATCTAAATTTATATCCGCTATATAATTTGTACAAACTAAGCTAAGATTATTTACATTGACTTCCTGGCCAATATTATTTACAGAAATAGGTGACCTGGACAAGTAGTCTGCAGGATTTCTATGTGTAGGTATATGTCTAATTTTATAGTCAAAAGCTGACAAAAAAATTGCATAGTGTTGCAATCGCTTCGCAGCCATCAACGGAATCCCCTTATGAGGTCCAAAAATTCTTACTAAAGCTGCATTATCGGTTTCTAATTCGAATGACCTGCCATAAACATAGTTATAAAATTTTGTGACACCGAATATTATAGCCATAGCTTCCTTATCAAGGGCACAATATTTTTGTTCAGTACTATTTAGTTTTTTACTAGCAAAAGCTATTGGTTTTTTTATTTTATCATGACCATAGTTTGATATTATTGCACCTAATCCATAGGATGAAGCATCACATGTTAGTATTAATGTAGTATTTGGATCAAAATGTGATAATTTTTGAGTTGATATTAATTTTTGTTTTATTATTAGAAAAGAATTTTGACATTGTGAATTCCAATTAAATTTACCTTTCTTTGTGCAGTCATAAAGTGGTGTCAAAATACTAGCCATATTTTTTAAAAATCTGGAATAATAATTTACTTTACCTAAAAAAGATCTCAACATAGAAATATTTTGTGGTGGGGGTAACTGTAATAATGGTTCTATATTTTGTCTATTCATTTTTATTCCATTTCTATCAATTATAAATCCAAATATTTCTATAGACTGTTTAAAAAATTTGCATTTTTCTGGCTTGAGTTTAAATTCAGATTCTTTTAATTTATTTAATACACAATCTAAAGTCTGACACATCTCTTTCAGATTTTTACCACACATGTAAATATTATCTATAAACACAATGACATTAGGTATATTACACAGTTTTTTACACATTAATCTCTGGAAAGATCCAGGTCCTGTACTTACGCCATATGGTAAGTACAAGTACTTAAAGGTTCCCAACTCAGTCACAATCACTGTATAAAGTTGTGACTCAGGGTGCAACGGAGCTTGTAAGTACGCTTCCTTTAAATCCAACTCACAGAAATATGCACCTCCTTTTAACGTTTGGAAAATACTTTCAGCTTGTGGCAAAGGATAATGATCTATCTGTAAGTACTTATTTATGGTTACTTTATAATCTCCGCACAATCGTACGGTACCGTCAGGTTTTAATATTGGCACAACTGGTGTTCCCCATTCACTATAGGTAACAGGTTCTATTCTTTTATTTTGAATAAGTCGTGAAATTTCAATTTTTACCTTGTCTCTCAAGGCAAATGGGACTTGTCGGACTGGTAGGAATTTAGGTACAGCATCACTTTTTAATTTTAAAGTAATATAGTCCCCCTTAAAATTTCCCCAGCCCGGCATGAAAACCTCCTTATACCTATTTTTTATTTGTACAATATCATTATTTATATTTACATTAAGGCTATTTACACTATACAGATTTAGTGGCCACAATTTGAAAGTATTTAACCAGTCTCTGCCCAATACAGATGGTTTTTCATTACTCACTATATACATATTTACATTTTGGGTGATGTTATTTAATGAAACTGGCACATTTCTCACAATCCCTAAAGGTTTGGATACACTTTGGTCATAATTTTTAAATATGACATTACATTTTTCTATTGTTTTGTTAGGAATATAGTTAATTTTATCTTTTAATGTTAAAGTTGTCACTTCAGAACCTGTGTCTAACTCAAAATTAATTAAATATTTACACACAGATACTTGTATATATTGAGGTGGTACTTTTGAGCAAATTAAGTTATTTGTGTACATACCATATTCAACATTGTCCTGTTGATCACCTACAAATAGGTTTTGTATACAATTTTCTGCTTCTGAATCACTTTGTTCTGTATCTAGTTTATAAGTTCCATGTTTACGTTGGTTGCACATCTTAAAAATATGTCCTTGTTTACCGCATTCTGAGCAAAATTTTTTCTTTAATGAGCACTGTACTTTAGTATGGTTTGTTTTTCCACAGACAAAACACTTCATTTCACCTTTTTCACTAACTTTATTTGGATACACTCGGCCTTGACTCCTTTGCATCAGTTTCCCCTGTTTCCTGAAACCTTTATGTGACCTTGCTGTGAAATCCTTGCCACCTTGTTGCATATGGAACATCTCCTTTGATGTCGAAGCTACTGGAGTATCTGTCTGGTCTATATCAACATTTGAATGAGTAACCGCCATCTCCACGGATCTAGCTAATGTTATTACCTTTTCAAGTGACTGATCACCATTTTTTAAAAGTTCAAATTTAATTAATGAATGTGACACGCCATCTATAAACTTTTCCTTTACCTGGTCATCCTCATCTGCAAACTTGCACCTCCTGGCCAAATTTTTGAGCTGTATAATATATTCTTCAATTTTTTCTCCAGCCTTTTGTTTCCTTTGCCTAAAATGTGCTCGGTCTAACGCTGTTGAGGTAGATTTGGTGTACCTTTCTTCTAAAAGTGTAATCAAAGTTTTATAATTTTTATCTATGGCCTTTTCTGGCGAACACAAATGGTTTAGGGTTTCAAATACCTTTGAGGAAAGATTTGTAAGTAAAAGTGGGGCTTGCTTCTCTTTAGGAACATCATTTAGGGATATGATGCATTGCAGTCTTTGCACAAATAGTTCCCAATTGTCCCCATTGTAAGGTTCAATCTGACATTGAAAAGTGTTAGCATTCATTTTAATGATAGAAACGTCCTGATCCGTGCTTACCGATGTGTCGGTCAATGGATTTTCCATAAATTTCAATAATTTTCCTTTTTGCAATAGTTTTCGCAGCTTTTTTCGCAATTTTTCGACGCTATAGTCCTCCGATACGTTGACATTTATTTCGTTTAGCAATTCCAAAAGCGATGTTTTATTTAATGTTTGGATCCAACCTGATCTTCCAGACAAAATTTCGTTTTTATACTCATCTATAATCATTTGAATTATAAAAATGTAGCAAACACGTGTTTCTAAAATATATTTTTCTTTTACCAATTTCTTCAAAAAAATCCTCTTCCTCGTCGCCAATTTGTTGCACATTGGGTTCTTCTATTCTGGGTCTTCAATAATAACACAAGGACTGTACGCAATAACTGTTTTATTATATTAAAAATACAATTAATCACGGAGCCATTTTACAAGGTCTCGATCCAAAATGACAGAAGGAAGAGAGAGCGGGACAGCATGATTAGTGTTGTCACAAAAAGTTAGGTAATATAGTGATTGAGTTAGGACATAAGAACAGTATAGATACAACACAATTTTATAAATATTTTTTTTAGAGAATTAGATTTACATTTAGCCAACTTTACTATAGGCCATGACAAGTGGTAAGCTCATCGATGTCTCTAGCGAACCAATCTTCGAAAATATCACAAATATATTAAATAAATCATTGTGTACCTACGGATCAGGAATTGAATCTGAAACCTCCGTGTCTAAATCCACGGACCTAACTGCTAGACCACGGAAGCAGTTTTAATTTAATTAAAATTTAAATACTTCATTTAAATTACAAAATAATATACTAATATGAACTCCAATATCTTTTGAAACTGACAGTGTCAGTCCGAAAATCAACCCTAATCTAGTTTGACATTTGACAGTTTCCATAAATAATTTTAATTTGAGCTTTCTTACGTTCGGATAAATTCCGCTAGCAATAATCCATTCTCAGCATTTTGATATTACATTTTTTTATACTAGCACGACATGTACCTTGCGTCCTCCTGAAGGTAAGTAGCGCGCAAGGTCCATGAATATTAGCAACTTGAACCAGACACTCATTACTGGCATCAGTCTCTAACACTATGCCGGCTTGACTAGATGCTTTTTCACATTTCGCCTGAAGGACTCCAGGTTATAGGAAAATGGAAACACAGAGGCTGGAAGTGCATTTCATATTTTTTTTGTCCGACAGATGTATGAGTCTCCAAATTTATACATATGTGTGGTTCGGTTGATAAAAAGGTAACCAATGATGAGTCTCATCAGTTTTTTTTGCCAAATCGTATCTGCAGGTGGAAAGCTCGCACAGTCTAACAATACAATAGGTGGTAGGTGGACTGATGGTGGTAATTTTTCCAGTCTGCCGGGGCGGTAAGGTATTCACCGTTCGTACCGATAAACCCATTAAAGTGTATCCACACGTTTCGGGATCAGGCTCGAATTGCCGTCATGCCCAGTCAAGCCTACATAGTGTTAAGGACTGATGCCAGTCATGAGTGTCTAATTGCAGTTCCTAACATTCATGGACTTCGCGCGCCACTTACCATCAGAAAAAAACAACTTACAGTGAATAAAAAAATCCACTATTTATCCTTTTTAATGTTTTCGCCTAAAGAAGGAGACTTGGGCCACTCAACTGCTTTACTAGACTAGAAATATTTACTTGCACTGCGGATCTTTCGCATTGTTCTGCAGATCGCAAATAAAATGATCTATCACCGTACAAATTGTAAAATATTTGTTAGATACACAAGTATTACAGTGATAGATCATTTTCATTTTAGGTCGGCATACGCTTCAAATTTCACTAAATCACCATTGTAATTTCTCGCTTTTAAATAAATCGATCACACTGTCCTCCAGTGGCATTACGAGTACATAGCATAACAATGATCTCTTACTTTATTAACTGAGATTTATTAAATTTGACAAATCAATAACAAAATAATCATAAAATAAAATAATGTACATTGTTTTTATAACAGACAACATAAAAATTATGAGATATTTTCTGTAATCCTTATGAAGGATAAAAACACATGCAGATTTATACCTTTTTCTAAATTATCCTGAAAATTCATACTTGGTAACTTAAAATACTTATAAGATTGGAAACGAAATACATGGAGCGCCTGCAGCAGATAAGTGATGCATAATAGCTTAATCAACAATTCTATTGCACCGCAAATAATGTGACACGATAATTAAGTAATTTTATTGATAGCTACTCTCTACACTCTTTATAGTTATGTATATAAATTGAAAAATATATAAATTGCAAATAAAAAACCCAAAATTAAATAAACTATACTACATAAAAACTAAATTATACCTAAAATAACTCATAATATTAAAATTAAAATTTACAAAAAAATAACTCCAAATAACTGTGACTGTGGTATGGTACCCAATACGCTAGCAGCATTTCCCCTCTGTATAAAAATTTATATATTTACTTAATTTTTGATAGAAAATACTGCCAGCCCTATTGTCACCAGAGACCGCAAGAAATTTTTTTGTTTATTTATAATTAAACGGATGTTTATGCTATTTACCTTAGAGACATAGTTCTCCTGTCAAGTTGCATTTACCTTAGAGACATAGTTCTCCTGTCAAGTTGCATTTACCTTAGAGACATAGTTCTCCTGTCAAGTTGCATTTACCTTAGAGACATAGTTCTCCTATCAAGTTGCATTTACCTTAGAGACATAGTTCTCCTGTCAAGTTCCATCTACCTTAGAGACATAGTTCTCCTGTCAAGTTGCATTTACCTTAGAGACATAGTTCTCCTATCAAGTTGCATTTACCTTAGAGACATAGTTCTCCTGTCAAGTTCCATCTACCTTAGAGACATAGTTCTCCTGTCAAGTTCCATTTACCTTAGAGACATAGTTCTCCTGTCAAGTTCCATTTACCTTAGATACATAGTTCTCCTGTCAAGTTCCATTTACCTTAGAGACATAGTTCTCCTGTCAAGTTCCATTTACCTTAGAGACATAGTTCTCCTGTCAAGTTCCATTTACCTTAGAGACATAGTTCTCCTGTCAAGTTCCATTTACCTTAGAGACATAGTTCTCCTGTCAAGTTCCATTTACCTTAGAGACATAGTTCTCCTGTCAAGTTCCATTTACCTTAGAGACATAGTTCTCCTGTCAAGTTCCATTTACCTTAGAGACATAGTTCTCCTGTCAAGTTCCATTTACCATGGTCGGCTTTTCAGTTATCGTCCTCGTGTCAGTACTGAAGCTATTAGAAAAGGACACTATGTAACATAGATAGTTCTCAAACTATCTACTAAGCTTCGCGACGATCGCTCGTTTTCTACTAAAATAAAACTATTCACTTTTCATAACACTGACGCAATATTAATGTTAGCTGAAATAGTTGCATAGCGATCGATGAAACCTTTGGACTTTGCTACCATTATGCCGCGTTAATCTTTTGTTTTTAATTTCTTTTTTCAAATTAAAACTTAGAATCGTTCAAAAAGGTTTAAAAAAAAAGCTTTCTTCAAAATAATTTAAAACTGGCCAGTATTTTTCGAGTTTAAGAACTTTATACAAAATATCCCTAGACACTGTTGATGTGTGTATCTTATTATTGTTGTATAATTGGGAACGAGTTCTTAAGTTACAAGGCTGCGTCTGAACGGCATAAAATTAATTCTTTGCAAAATCGCCGTTTTTTAAACGATTCCCTGTTTCTGTACAAAATAGTAAATAATCACATAGACTCTCCTACTCTTTTAGACAATGTCACGTTTAGAGTGCCTCGACTTACCTCACGATCTAAAGACTTGTTTATTTCCTCCTTTAGCAGAACAAATTATGCAAAAAACACCTTTTAAGGCGAGCAGTAAAACTATATAATGATTGCTTGGTTGACGTGGACATATTTGCTTGCTCTAAGTCAGTGTATAGGAGCAGAGTCCGTGAGATAATTAGAGTTAAGTATTCGATTAAATAGACTTAAATTTGTTTTTTACTTTCTTTTATGGTTTAATTGTATTTTGAAAATTTAATAAGTATAGTTCTCTTTTACAGTTTTGGTACTCCAGGTCTAATTATATGTATATTGTTTGTTATATAAATTGTATTGTGATTGTTTGTTACCATAATAAAATAAAATAAAATAAAAATAATTTTAATGTCTATAACATTAATATGTATGAAATTAATAGATTGAACAGGGATGTCATATTTAGCAGCTGAAAAGTGGCGTTGTCAAAAATTATAAATTATTATTATTGATTATGTCATACTCGCACATCAATCAAATGTCGGCGCAAAACATTATGATAGGTAAATTCTTTATCTAATTTATTTACATACTTATTTATTAAATAATAACTAACAACAAAATTTGTAAAAAAGATAATAGAAATAGAAAAGGTCAATTAGAAGTTACTGCAAATGGAATTTGGAATATTACATAACATTTAAATGTACATAGGCGAGCTTAATGTCCAGGCATTTCCTAACAGCTAACCTTTGCGTACCTTATACAGCATTATATTGTAACTCGTTAGCTACTGAACCATTTATATATGAAATTAGTCCACCCTTGTCCTGTTTCTAACGATTCTTGTTTTTTGTAATAGGATTGCTCATCCCGTATTCCGGACCCGGCTGACCCGGCAGTAGGCGCCGCCGTCACAAACGATCCTACATGGCGACAATTTGTTGAAGATTTTTTCTCTTGACCCTTTCACAAATAGTTCGGGTTTCTCTCTTACTACCAAACACTATATTTAGATATTTATCTTTAGCTCAAAAGAGCGTCGTATATTTTTTTTTTTTCAATTTTTTTTTTAATTAGCAGAGGTTTTTGGGTTTTATTGGCTTTCGGGTTGCACATGGGCAAGTAGTCTATATTAATTCTGAGGTGCCTGGTTGGATACCGCTGTACCAGCAATTAAAGTAATCAGATGTAAACTTAAAAGGTTAATAATTGATCGTTTTGGTGTAATTCTGTATGTTTTATTTTTTTATTTCATATTTTACTTGTAGATTTTTTTCTTAGTCAGATTAAACATTAACAGGTCACTTGAATCTGCTAAGCTGCAAGTCTTCTGCTAACAGGTTACTCTTTGGACCACTTTTTACTACTATTAAGAGTGAAATGATTCAAAAGAATGTAATTAATGACGTGTCACAAATGTCTGTAATTGGTTTACTTGAATAAAGATATTTTGACTTTGACATTTTCGTAAAACTTTTATAGAAATATAGATAAACATTTTGCTGTACCAGGTTGCTTAATAATAATAATAATATCTTAATTGTCACAAAAAACGTAACAGAAGTAAATAGGTGAGCAATATAGGGTTATATTTGTGATACCTACACGAGGTTACCCAGTAGTGCGTAATATCGATGCTCTTCCGTGTTATAATGTTACAACAATACATGATGGTATATCCTCTCTGTGTATGAGCGCATGTGAGAGGCAATGTAGGAGATTTTTTTAAATAATATCCATACTATATTCAGTGAAATGTTAGGGCAAATTGGGGTAATTTGGAACGCCTAACTTTAAATGCTCTTAAATAATAAAATAGAGTTTTAAATGTATCAACAGTCACTGCAAAAGTGACGTTCGTAATCTATTAATAGAAAAATATTATAAAATAATAAACACTGTCGTTAATTTTTACCCGAATGCATGCACTTGTTAAGGGAAAAATGGTACCAAAGAAAATAAAGAAAAAACTCCAAGAATACTATATTGAAAAAAAATAATGAAGGTACTAAGAAAAAAAATGATGTTCTACCCGAGGGTCGTGATTATAAAAAAGAGGTGGTCAGTACAAGAGCTTTTAGAGCGGTACTCCCCTGGCCAACTCGCTGTGCCGCGCCGAAGTGAGGATCTGGGCGCTGGGCGTAGTGCAGGTAGGGGCTGGTCGTAGTGCAGGTGGAGAGGCCGCTCTGGATCCAGGCGCGTAGTACAGTTGCAAAGTTGTATGTTGAAAGTTAAACGTTGAAAGTGGATTTACAATTTTAGTAAAAAGTAAAGTATCATCACGACCGTTTCCCTTTCAAGGTGGTCAGAAACAACGCTTATAAATAAGCGGATTCACATTTAGCTAACTTTACTGCCGGCCAATCATGACAAGTGGCAAGCTCGTCGATGTCTCCAGCGTACCAAACTCGAGAAATATCACAAATAAACTTAATATTAATTAAATGTATTTATTTACATATTTTTGTGTCCCGACCAGGAATCGAACTTTATTTGTAAATAAACCTAAATTGTACATAACTTATATCCTATTTTAATTTATATTTCTCATCTTGGTTAGGCTTCCTCTAATTTTCTTTTTCTTCTATCGCTTCTATATCTTTACCTAACTTTTTTCTTTTTTAGAAATTGATGGGATGTGAAACCAGTATGGACAAACTGAGGGTACCCAAAACGAGATGTGACGTGTGACGCCGCTATCTCAGGGATTTTGTAAAGAAATTAAAGACTCTCGGCGACAGACTCGATAAGCGTTTAAAAATAGTTTTCATTTTAAGTGAAAATTATGCTCAGACAGTTAGACAGTTACTTTGCACGGCTACTTTCCATTATATAAATTAAAAAATATATCCACCATTACATTACATCTTAAAACCACTGCAATGTAAAATATAATTAATTTACTTATGTCATTTATTTATTTGAAAACTTTATTGCACACAATACAAAAAGCGGATATAAGATAATCTCTGACAGCATAACCTTAGGGACAAACAAATATCCTCCTCCTCCTTGGTCGGTACCTCACTGCTGGGGATCGTGACTCCGTCGCAGTCTATCCATCAGCCGTTTCCAGTGATTGCGGTCCCCGGCGCAATGGTGCGAAATTTAGGTGGCCAGTCACTTGACCATCGTTTCTTTTACCGTCTCCTTTTACCGTTACTATTTTTTTTCCCAGATTGTCAGCACCTATTGTAGCAATGTAGCCAAAATATTGCAGAATTCTGGTAAATTAGATGGCAGAAAGTCTCTGTCCTGCAAATAGCTTATTTAAGTACATTTTTTACACGATGTTTTTGATTTTTCCATCTTTTGCCAAAACATAAAGATTTTGCGGGTTTGATGCACGTGAGCCCGTGGGAAAACATTTTTTTCTAAATGAACTTTAAGCTCTGACCTTGAGCTTTATTTATTATAATTGCAAATGCTTTCAGGGGAACTGTACTCTTTTTAACTGAAATAAAAATCATATCAAGCTTTAATATGACGTCGTAATTTCTATACAAACTTTTAACCCCTATTTCAATCTTGAACAGCCCTTTTCTCGCATTAAAAAGTGGCCTATGTCCTTTCACCGGCTCTAGACTATATCTGTACCAAATTTCATTTAAATTGGTTTAGTAGTTTAGGCGTGATTGCGTAACACACATACAGACAGAGTTACTTTCGCACTTATAATATTAGTAAGAATAGTAAAGATTTTGTAAATAAACATACACAAATACAACTTACTAATCTGGTTTAGAGCTATTCATAAAGTAGGACCTGTTTTTTAAATGACAATCTGTTAGTTGCCTGCATTATGTTCACCGGAAGATCGTTGCATAATTTTTTGAAAGCAACTACGTAGAAGTTGGAGACAAATCCAGAATGATGTGAGGGGACAGAAAGAAGATTGTTTTCAAATAAATACTATTTACTTAAGTAATAGCCGCGATAGTTGCTAGATAAATAAAAGATTTAACGATGTCTTAAGCATAATTTCACAATATTTATTATTTTTATAAACAAATATTATAGATACGATGTGTTCTCTATGATCGCGTTCGCATGTGACTTTGGTAATCCGATCGGCATCATCAAACATGTATTTTAGGGAGGAACCTTAACATCTAGAGCGACACCTGCTCGGAAATTGTAAGGCTAAGCAATACTGAGCAAGAATTATTCCTTTTTAGGTAACGTAAAATAAGATTGCACCTTCCGTAATACCAAATCTGTTATCGGACCAAAATGCTTATACAAATGAGTGATTCATAACAGAAAGCAACAAAGAATAGTTAGAATTTAGATGTAATACAATAAAACGAACGCTAAATATGTGCGTTCTTACAACCGAGCCACCACCGCGCCTAATAAAATAATATATATATATATAGTTTATACTAACACGACATGTGACCTTGGGCCCATCTGATGGTAAGTGGCGCGCAAGATCCATGAATGTTAGCAACTGAAGTCAGACACTCACGACTAACATCAGCCCCTAACACTATGCCGGCTTGTCTAGATGCTTTTTCACACTTTATCAAAAAAAAAGCGGTTCGATTTCCGGCATCTTAGTGCAAAATCATAGACTTTCACTATGAAAAGAATAATATGAGTGTTGCCTAGCCTCTTGTGCTTACCTAGAAATATATCTTTTCAGCCAAAACATCCATGTATATAAGAATTGCAAATTTATACATGATGCATATCATTTTGTGTCGGCAGGCTCTCCCATGGCGGTTTTTATTCCTATTACTCGGGGAGTTGACGAAACTAGGGGAAGGGGCTTAATCTACGCTGCACAATCTAAAAACCTTCTAACTACAAAACGTGTTATTTATTTCATAATTTGGTTGTCAGTTTGATAAAAAACAAGTTTTTTATTATTTATTAAACTTACAAATCCTAATAAATAAATCTAACAATTATATAAATTCCACATTAAAATTAAACAAATTAAAAAATGTAAACGAAATCGCTACTTGGTTTATAGGCTAACTATATACAGAGAGAGACGAGTATCATCACGACTGTATTTATTTCGGGGTGGTGCTTTTCAAGAAGCGGATTTACATTTAACCATCTTTATTATATTATTGTGTAAGTCTTGTTTCAAGCGGTGTTATTTTTTATATAAATATCACCATGGCAAGCTTACAACATTAATTCTCGTTGAAAGTAAAAATTGGCATTTGACATCATTGCAAATGGCACATGCTTTCAACGAGAACAACAAATAGGTGGTGGGCGGACTGATGGTGATAATTTGCCCAGTCTGCTGGGGCGGGGAGGTATCCACCGTTCGTGCCGATAAACCCAGTAAAGTGCGTCCACACGTTTCGGGATCAGGCTCGAATAGCCGGCATGCCCATACATGCTGGGGGGTGTCGACACAGTTGTGATGGGGCAAACAGTCGGCTGCTGAGCCTTTGTTTGGGAGAGATGGGGTGACCCGTCGGTCAGGGAGACCCGGAGAAACGGTTGTTCCGCTGGCCGCCCGCGGCATAGTACAGGGGCCCACCGGTGACAACCATCATCGGCTGGCTGCCCCATCATGCTGCGCATAATCCCGGGTGCGCTTGTTGTGCCGGTTGGTGACCGGATTGTGGGGTCCCGACAAGCGCCTCCGGGGGGGTTCGGGGGCCCTTCCGTACGACGGATCAGCCAATATCTCTCTTTAAGCAGCCTTAGGTAAGGTAGCCATCAGTTGGCTTCCGCGCATACTGCGTCGACACCGCCATCCACACTTCTTTCTTTTTTTCTTCCTCTATTTTTTCATTTCTTTCTCTATCGCAAGCCCCCAACCTTCATGACAACAAATAATAAGAAGAAACGTTCCACAGCGGTGCACACCCCCACCGCCGAGTTTGGCGTGGATTTCACAAACATTCGTGGTCTACACGCCAACCTCGACGTCGTTCATCATCATCTTGAAACGGCGCGCCCGGCAATGTTTTTTCTGACGGAAACACAGATACTAAAGCCCGCGGACACATCATACCTGCATTACCCTGGATACTCGCTGGAAGAGTCCTTCCACGCGAAGGCTGGGGTATGCCTATATGTCCGCGATGATGTCTGTTGTCGCCGTCTTCGTTTCATGGAGGACTCCTCCTTTTCGGTCCTTTGGGTGAATGTGGATCTGGGGCATCAGTCTCGGATCTACGTGTGCCTTTATCGATCCCATCGGGGTGACTTCGAGACAACTCAGCTCTTCGACTACCTGAGTCGAGCGACAGATGATGCGCAGGAGCGGTTTCCGACCGCCGAAATGGTGTTTTTGGGGGATTTTAATGCTCACCATGCACAGTGGCTGGGTTCCCCTAAAACCGACCATGCGGGCAAAACTGCCCATGACTTTGCTCTGACATACGGTCTGACTCAACTGGTAACCCAGAACACCAGGATTCCAGATGTAGTCGGACATACACCTTCCTTACTTGACCTACTGCTGACGAGCCATGCTACCGGCTACAATGTCTCAGTTTTAGCCCCTCTCGGTGGTTCGGACCATTGCCTGGTAAGTACGACAGTGCCGCGTGCTCCGCCTCCTCCTCGGATGGGCGTCGAGCGTATCGTGTGGCACTACTCGTCAGCAGACTGGGATGGACTGCGTGAGTACTACGCATCCATCCCATGGAAGCTTCGCTGCTTTAAGGACGATGACCCATCCAGGTCTGCGGCTGCCGTTGCTGATGAGATACTTCTGGGAATGGAATATTACATTCCCTTCTCCAGAGTCATCAGCAGCGGCAAAAGCAGACCTTGGTTTAACAACTATTGTGCCTCGGCTGTAGCAGCCAAAAACACTGCATACCGGGCATGGGTGAGAGGTCAGGCTCACTCTGACCCCAATATTAGTTCCTTAAAGTCAGCTTATAACAAAGCTTCTAAGGTTTGCAGGAAGGTGTTTGTCAGAGCTCAGTCCCAGCGCGTCTCTCAGATTGGCCGAGACCTAGCCGCGCGACCAAGAGGAAGTCGCAGTTTCTGGCAACTGGCCAAATCTGTAGAGACCAACTTCTGTCGCTCCTCATTGCCACCTCTGCGATATCCGGATGGATCACTAGCCCACACCGCTAAAGAGAAAGCCGACTACTTGGGCAAACTCTTTGCGGCTAACTCTCGACTCGACGACGGGAATGCGCAGCCCCCCACACTGCCTTGTTGCGGCACTTCAATGCGCGATTTACGCATTCGGCAGTGTGATGTGCGGGCAGTGCTCCGATCGCTCGATGTTCGCAAGGCTAATGGTCCTGATGGTATCCCAGCAGTAGTTCTTAAGAGGTGTGCACCTGAGTTGACTCCAGCCCTCACGCGCCTTTTCCGTCAGTCATACTCCTCTGGTGTTGTGCCGGAAACATGGAAGGTGGCCAACGTGCAGCCCGTTCCGAAGAAGGGAGATCGTTCAGACCCTTCCAACTACCGCCCCATTGCCGTAACCTCAGTACTGTGTAAAGTAATGGAACGAATAATCAACGCCCAACTCGTTAGATATCTAGAGGATCACTCCGTAATACATGACCGCCAATATGGCTTCCGTCCAAAACGGTCAACGGGTGATCTTCTAGCATTCGTATACCACGTCTGGGGTGAGGCAATGGACAAATATGGTGAATCATTGGCGGTCAGTCTGGACATCTCCAAGGCCTTCGATAGGGTTTGGCACAAGGCTTTACTGTCCAAGTTGCCGGCATATGGTCTGCCCCCACGGCTGGTGGACTGGATAGCTGGCTTCCTACATGAGCGCAGCATTCGTGTCCTTGTAGATGGGAATGCGTCTGATCTCATGTCAGTGAACGCCGGCGTACCGCAGGGCTCTGTGTTGTCACCAACACTCTTCCTTCTGCATATCAATGATATGTTGTCTCTGGGCAACATTCATTGTTATGCAGATGACAGCACGGCTCACGGGCGGTATCTGAGTCCTCGAGCTTTGGTGGGCAACCAATTAGAGGAGTCACGGCGCATCATGACGGCAGAACTGGACGACACCCTCCTCAAAATCTATTTGTGGGGTGTTCAAAATCTTGTCCAGTTCAATGCCAACAAGACCCAGGCTTGCGCGTTGACGGCCAAGAAGTCCCCCTTCTCTCCTCCCCCTACTCTTCAGAGCACCACGCTGGACCTACAACCCAGCTTCAACATTCTCGGGGTGGAAATACGCTCAGACCTTAGCCACCGGAACTACATTGAGAGCATCACCAAAACAGCGTCAAGAAAGCTCGGAATACTGAACAAGGTGAAGCGGTTTTTTCCGCCTTCAATTAGACTGTTGCTGTACAAAGCACAGATCAGATCATGTATAGAATACTGTTCTCACCTTTGGGATGGTTCCGCCAAGTACCTCACAGATGCTCTCGATGTCCTGCAGAGGCGAGCTGTACGAATTGTGGACGATGCCACTACATCTGGAACTCTCGAATCCCTGCAGCTTCGCCGAGATGTGGCTTCTCTGAGCGTGTTCTACCGGCTATACTATGGTGAGTGCTCCGAAGAACTCTATAACCTAATCCCTCCCTCTCCATTCCGCAACCGAACCACACGCACAGGTCAGAATATGCACCCACATACCGTAGTCACCATCCCTTCGCGTACATATAAATTTGGGGACTCATACATCTGTCGTACGATAAAGATGTGGAATGCTCTTCCAGCCTCTGTGTTTCCACTTTCCTATAATTTGGAGTCCTTCAAGCGAAGTGTGAAAAAGCATCTAGTCAAGCCGGCATAGTGTTAGGGACTGATGGCAGTTACGAGTATCTGACTTCAGTTGCTAACATTCATGGACCTTGCGCGCCACTTACCATCAGGTGGGCCCAAGGTCACATGTCGTGCTAGTATAAAAAAAAAAAAAAAAAAAAAAAAAAAAAAAAAAGGCCCATCATAACAAGTGGCAAGTTTGTCGATGTCTCTCGTACCAAACTCATGAAACACCACATATAAATTAAATAAATGACTGTGTTTCGAATCTAACTCGGTACCTCCGCGTCTAAATCCATGGACTTAACCGCTAGATCACGGAGGTCAAATTCAAAGTCAAGTCAAAATATCTTTATTCACGTAAACCGATTACAGGCATTTATGAGACGTCATTAATTTAATTATTTTAAATGCTTCTACTCCTGCTAGTAGAAGACTAAGCAGCAAAGTGGTCCAATAAGTAAGCTGTTAGCAGAAGACCAGCAGCTTAGCAGATTTCAGTAACCTTTTAATGTTTAATCTGACTGAGAAAGGAATCTGCAAGGAAGACTCAGCTATATCAGATTTACAGAATAAAACATATGCAGAACTACACCACAACGATTAATTAATTTAACCTTTTTAATTCAGTTATGAGAGGGTTTTGCATATTTTTGCACGCTTTTTAAATTAATTATTTTTTTAAATACTTTATTGCACTTAACTTAAATGTATGTGCAAAGGCGAACTTAAAGCCATTTCGGCTTTTTCTACCAGCTAACCTTTGGCAGAGTGAGACAGTATAAGTAATATGTGGGTTGCAATTTAAACCTTATTTTAAATTTTATTAAACTACATAATTAGTATACGAGTATATACATAGTTTAATTATAATTGAGGACACCATGTAACCTAGCTCCTATCTCATGGTAAGTGCCAAAAATTTATTAACTGAACTCAGACACTGACGACTTATGAGGTCGGTATCTCACACTCGACTAGATAAGATGCTTTTGAAAACTTATTGAAGGTTGATGTTTTTAATTTACATTGTCTATTGGTAGGTTTTAAATATGGACAGCCGATGTAGTAGTTGTTTTGAGAATGTGTTTTCCTCTTCGCCCCATATTGTTTTCGTTTCGGCATGATGATTGTTATGGCCGAGGTTTTTTACTTCTGTCGCGTAGTGTCGCCAATGTGCTGCCTTTTTTCTTAACCCGCAATATTATCCTTATATCTTTCTAATTTTCTTTATTTGCTTATTTATTTATTATTATGTGTGCAAACAGGTTCCAGTCGGTTGCAGATTTAAGTTCAGCGGAGTTCACTGTATACATGAACTAGACTGGAATCCAAAGCAGCACACGCAATATGCAAATTTTACAATTTAGAAAATAAATTACAATAATTAGGTTTAAACAAAATTAAGACGCTTAAAAACCTGACATGGAATTAGATTACCAAAAGTAAAGTACCATCACGACTGTTTCCCTTCTGGGGTGGTCAAAAACCACGCTTACGGATTTACATTTAGCCAACTTTACTATTGATTGGCCAATCATCGATCAATCAATCGATGTCTCCAGCGCACCAAGCTCGAGAAATATCACAAATAAATTTTTTTTTTTAATTGGGAATGGAATCCGATAGCACCGAGTCTAAATCCACGGACTTAACCGCTAGGACACGGAGACAGTTTACTAAAGTTAGATTACCAAAAAATACAAAATAATAATAATAATAAATTCAATTTAAGAAGGTAGATAAATGAAAGATATCATGAAATGGTGACCCTTGGCCTACATGCAGCAGTGGAGAGACACAATCTGATGATAATGAGTTACTGACGACAGATAGACAGCGGAGTTATCCAGGCCCGGATGTTCAATGGGCCTGGGTTGGGAATGGGATAATCTCCCGTTTTCCCCGGCAGGATCTCGGCGGCTAACTACCCGCCGGTAATTCAACGCACCTTTGGTGCTGGGCGCTGTTCCTACTACAACACTGCCCTTGTGGCTCACGAATCTAGTCTCCTAGATTTGTCTACTTTAGTTCTTCTATGTCCAAGTAGGAGCAATATCCTGAAGATGCTTGTAGGATCCGTTGTCATCCCGTAGAGTTACTGTACCATTGCTATTTTATTATTTCTCTACCCAATTGATGGTTATCATGTACTGCTATATATACACCAATACTATGTTCTATAAAATCACATTGTATTGTACTAATTTGATTTGTCAAAGTGCAGAATACATCTCTTTTTGTCCTATGCCTACTTGCACAATAAATGAATTAAATTGTGCTAATGCTGTTTTAAAAGCTCGTTAAAAAATATATATACTGACGACTAACCCGGTTAGTCTAAATTCTACCAAATGGCAAAAAAGTCTTCATTTATAACGTCTCTGTTTTTCCATCATTAAAGCGAGAATTATTCTGGAAGACACGACCGAGATAATTCAGGGAAGCTTAAAGTTCAATTTGAAACCGAGTAAAGTAAACAAGGAGCGACAACATCTGTCTCTTTGGGAAACGCATTTACGGAATTGGATAGTCTCTGCATAAGTCATGATGTGATGTACGTAAATATGCCGGAGAAAGGTCGCGAGGAACATTCCGCACTCTTCTCGCATTAGGAAAAGGAAAAGGAGGGAAGAACCTTTAAGAATTTAATGCAGGAATACAAAGCCAATATCTACTTGCCTTTGGGATTTAAAAAATATTTATAATCTTCATCTAATCAATGTCAAGAGTTTATTTTTTCCCTTTGAATTTATTATACTAGCTTGTTTCAATATTTGTATTTATGTATTCTTGGGAATAAACCAATGATGCCACGGTTGTAAAAAGGTTCTTGGTTTGAATCCTGGCATGTACCAATAAGAATTACTTTTCTGATGTACATTTCCGATGTCATAGACTTACAAAACCACCGTTCCCATGTTTCGGGGTGTAGCTCAGTTGTTCGAACGCTTTTCTCAAAATCCTATAAATGTCGGTTTACAAACCCCCGGCATATCATCATCTTCATCACAGCTCCTGGAAAGCAAAGTCCTAGATCTCCACTGTTGGAGATATGGGCCTTCCAGAAAATACTGGAGAATTTGGCCTATACTCGCCGCTTCCAATGATACCAACTTGTGGAATCGTTAATAAATTGTCATTAAACATTGACATCAGACCCTCGCCAACCCGTCTAGCTAGCGTGGAGAGTGTAGGCCAAATTCTCCATAATAATCTGGAAGGCCCATCTCCTACAGTGGAGGTCTAGGACTTTTTGATCTAGGATCATGTTTATCATAGATTATTTATATTATCCTTTCTGCAACTTGCCATACATACTCGTACATGTATATTACCTTTGTATCTACTTTTAAATAACATTCTGTTACGACACTAATTACGATCCACCACCATCCTATACCGGTCCTTAACTGACGCGCCATCTGACCAAACCTGCCCTACACTACAATGGCCAAATGGCCAAGCACTTTACATCTTAGTTCTAATTTGAACACATTGACACAAATTTCGCATGACTCTTGTACAATTCTAAATATTATCTTATACTACGTATAGTTGTATGCTCTTGCCGTATTAGCTTTTTGTTTAAAGACCAACTATACTATACTCGCCAACACGTCTGGCCAACGTGGCAAGTGTAGGCTGAATTCTCCAGATATATGTTCTGGAAGGCCCATCTCCAATAGTACGCTGTGTTCTGCTGTAATAAGTAATAAAAAATACGGGTTGTAATTTAGGTTAACTGCCTCCGTTGGCTAGCGGTTAAGTCCGTGGATTTAGACTCGGAGGTACCGGGTTCGATTCCTGGTCGGGACACAAAAATATTTATTAATGTGAATAAACACATTTAATTAATATTTAATTTATTTGTGATATTTCTCGAGTTTGGTACGCTGCAGACATCGACGAGCTTGACACTTGTCATGATTGGCTTATAGTAAAGTTGGCTAAATGTGAATTCGCTTGTGTATAAGCGTGATTTCTGACACCCAAAAAGGGAAACGGTCGTGATGATACTTTACTTTTTTTTTCTACCGCGATCTTCTTGTTCTAGCTCGTTGTTCGTTTAGTCTAAACCCACCTTAAGACCTTTCACGCGACACATGGATTAATTAATAATTCCTTAGGTTGACATTTTCTTTTTGTTTAGATAAATTAATCGATATCCAACCAGGATTTCTTAGCAATACATGTTTTCTTTGTGCCCAATACTAATTAAATTGTGTATCTTTAAATTCTCCAGAAATTACTGGAAGGCCCATCGCCAATAGTGGGAGTCTAGGTCTTTTTGTAGATCACGGATTATTTTAATCATCCTTTCTGCAACCGGTCTTAAGTTTGCTTTTTCTATTTAAAACCATCTGTTATGTACGAATAGTACCTACTCAGGAGATCACCTGCTCCGGGAATTTTTAAAATATTTGACAACGAAGTCTTCTACTAAAATACAAAGTACGTACATTTTCCACTTTATAGTACTAAAGCTAAGCTTCTCGTGACCCGACTTTGCCTGTTTTATTAGATTTACTGACGATCTGCTTACTCCAACGAGGTCAAATATAAGATCGATCGGGTATCGAGCATATATTCATACAGACAGACAGTGGTGTCGTCCAGGACCGGATGACTAACGGGCCTGGGTTGTGGATGAAAACATTCGCCCGTTTTCCCTGGCAAGATTTTGGTGCACGAACCCAGAGGGTCTAGGTTAGACTATTTTAGCTCCCCTCCAAAAGCAGTTCTGTAGCAAGTAGTCTCCCGTTAGGGGGCCGATATTCTTGGGATGCTTGAAGTGTCCGTTGTCGGCCCTATAGAGAACATGTCTAGTAAGGCCGACGACAAACTCTTCAATAAGCATGTTCGATATGTTCTGCTGAATTTGGATCTTGTACCTTTTGGTCTTGGTGAGAAGGTGGTGCCAGGCTGGTGCAGCATAGGTGAGACGGCAAGCTGGAAGTAACATGGCTCCGGCATGATGCAGCCCAGGTATTTGACGGTCGGAATCCACTCGATGTAATTCCTTACACCACCTAACGGCCACTAGTAAAACTTCTAAATTTTGAAAACAAAAGCATGTCTACTGAGCAATATATATTCTTTAACTATTACTTAATGACAACTTCTAGAATGTTACGTACCATAATTTATTAGAAACTTAAAAAATATTAGTATAATCAACATTTACTTACGAAAATAAATCAGCAGTGGAGATCTAGGACTGTGTGTTTCAAAAGCTGTGATGCTGATCAGCTTATTTAAATTGGTATCGGATACTTTTCAAATTGACTGCATACAGACAGACAGATTATTTTATAAGTTGTGTAAGTATAGATAATACAAAACGTTAAGGTCGTCATTTTTGAAGAATACGTGACACGATTTACTCAATATTTGAAGCCAAACTATTCAACATTGTGTTAGCATTTTTTCTATTGTAAATCTTTGTTTTGTTTTTTATTATAATTTTGTTCATCCACCGTGCCCACCCGTTTTATTATTCGTATTATTTACCTCTAATGACGATAAAAGTACGAGATAAATAAAAATGCTCTCTTTATGGTATTTACAAGCAATGAGTTTTATTTACTAAATAAATTACTGGAAAATAATAAATTATAGACATGATGTGACCTCCACGACTATTTGCCTGTCAGTTTGTCTTGTATTTACATATATATCTTCACACCAAATCCCTTGCGGGGTAGGTTCTTGTATTTACGCCTATAATACTGGTGAATTTAATACATTTTGGCGAAAATTATTCTACTAACCCAGTGTTGGACATGAAGTCAACATATGCATGACATGTGACCCTACGGCCATGTGGAAGTTATTTTAGCTGAGCACTATATTATACGACGCATAATATATTTTGATCCCACTTTGGATACTCAAAGCACAACGGTACAAGTGATAGCTAGTAAAGCTCGCTCCAGAAAATGTAACTGTCCATTCTAAATACAGCGACGCTATCGATATTCGTAGGTACACTTCCTAACTCAGCGACAGGTTCAGGTAACAATTATTTTAGCGGAAAAAAAATACGAATCATTGTTGAATGGCTCTGGTCGTGCGTGGATTATCAGGCGATGGTGTCAGTTAACTTCTTAACCATTAATTCACCGTGAGGATGTCAAGGATATTGAGTTAAGGAAATAGAAGCATAGTGGTTCCTTCGTGGTCTAGCGGTTAAGTCCGTGGATTTAGACTCGGAGGTACCGGGTTCGATTCCTGGTCGGGACGTAGTAATATTTATTAATTTAAACTAATATTTAATTTAAGTGTGTCATTTTTCGAGTTTGATACGCTATGATATATGACATCGAAAAGTTTGCCATTTGTCATGTTCGGCCTATAGTAAAGTTGGCTAAATGTGAATCTGCTTTTCTGTAAGCCTGGTTTCTGATACTTTTATTATTACTACTGTTATTATTAGAGAGTTCCTAATATGTACATACACATATCTTCGCAACAAATCCCTTGCGGGGTAGGCAGAGACAATTGAACGCCACCTGTCACGATCACGACATACCTCTTTCGCATATTCGATATTCATAAACCTTTTTATTAATGCCCTTTAGTGTCGATGGCTGTTTAATATCATCTAACCTTTGGGAGAGTGAGACAGTATAAATATGTGGGGTGCAATCCTAACCAATAAACTACATAAATAGTATGTATACATAGACTACATAAATACTCATCAATATATACTCATTATAATAGATTTACATATATGAAGGCAATATATTATTAGGAACTAGTAAATTGTGAAATTAAAATATATTATTCGGCTTGTTTAAAAATAAGGTATTAAGTAGTTTTTTAAAGATGTTCTGAGACCTCTTCAGCGAATGCATGAAGGCAACATTTTCCCGCTAATTTTTGATACATTTTATATATTTTATAAAAGGGATAGGTACATATATAG
This sequence comes from Tinea semifulvella, assembly GCA_910589645.1. Lineage (NCBI taxonomy): Eukaryota > Metazoa > Arthropoda > Insecta > Lepidoptera > Tineidae > Tinea > Tinea semifulvella. The sequence goes on from OU342610.1 coordinate 11,480,044, forward strand.
TTACTCACATGTATGTGCCCAGTGCTTCAGGAGGGCAAGGCAAATACAAAAAATAAATGTCCTCTTTTTACCAATATAGAATAAGCAAACACTATGTTTATAACCCCTATGAATAATATTCCGAAATAAACGCATTTTATTATATATAAAAAAAAAATGATAATTACGATTATTGTTATCTTAGATTAGCTTCAGTCAATAAAATGGACCCAATTGAAAATGATTTATTTATTATCAATAATAAAAAGCGTGAAAGAGTATTTTGTCGCCGAGTTGTGAAGCGAGGCTAGAAGATCTCAAGTGAAGCACTAATACATTGATATTGGCTCGATGCACTGAATTATTTACCGCCCTATTTATACACGACTCTCGTCTGAAACTTCGTGCGGAATTCGACGAGTCATGTTACTTCACCAAACTTGTCACTATAATATACATTAAATATAAATTAAGACCTAAATAATAATTTTAAAAATAAACTAAACCATGAATAAAAAATGTCCTCTAGAGACGTCCCATCCGAAATAGTTCCAAGGAGATTGGCAACATTTCCACTCTGTATAGCGAGGCTAATACGTTGGTAGAAATAATTGCCAGCATTCCTATCTCCAGACTTTCGGTCAGCCGCTTTGACAGCTCTTTGGCCAAGCGCCTTGCTGGAGGTTCTCATGGGCCAATCTTCTCGAAGGATGGTGTATTTGCGCAACTTGAGGTTCTCAGCAGAAGACGCCGCACTTTCCGCCCCTGACGATGTCTACACACTTCGCATCCCACACCAGAGACCTGCCACGTTTCCACGGCCCAACAGTCATTCTGTCGGGTCTCTTACCGTCGCTCCGCACAATCCCAATGATAACTTAAATTAAAATTGAAACAAATTTCATCATCATCATCACGATCGTTTTTCCGATCCGATAAATAAGCGGATTCACATTTAGCCAACTTTACTATGGGTCAATCATGACAAGAGCCAAGCTCATCGATGTCTCTAGCATGCCAAACTCGAGAAATATCTTTAATATTTTTTTTTATTTAAATTAATAATTTAATTTGATTGTGTACCGACCAGGAATCGAACCTCCGAGTCTAAAACCACAAACTTAACCGCTAAACCGAGGATTTTTTTTTCAATTAATTACAGAAAGCATATTATCTATAAAAAATCTGGAAACTTTTAATTGGTATCTAGTTTTTTTTATTTTATAAGTAATCTTTGGTTAGACTGCCTTCGTGGTTTAGCGGTATTGACTTAGATTTAAAGGCGGAGGGTTCGATTCCTAGTCGAGAACACAAACAATGAATATTTAATTAATGTGTGATATTTCTCGACTCTGGTACGCTAGAGACATCGTCGAGGTTGTGCACTTGTCATAATGGGGCTATAGTAAAGTTAAGTGTGAACTAGCCACTTGTAAAAGCGTGATTTTTGACCATCTCGCAGGGGATGCGGTCGTGATGATACTTTACTACTTTTTTATATTCGTTATAATGCCGACTATGCCACTTGTCATGATTGGCCTATAGTAAAGTTGGCTAAATGTGAATCCGCTTATTTATAAGCGTGGCTTCTGACCACCCCGAAAGGGAAACGGTCGTGATGATACATACATACATAATGCCGCTGTAAGTTTTCATTGAAGAAAAATAATTAATAAATATTACGTACCATATAAAAAAATGTAAAAAAAGACATTAACGGAATCATACAGTATTTGGTTGGGGAGGGAGAGGAGTAGAATAGTGGATGGTGAGCGTATTATCGCGCAATAAAATAAAAAAGGGAGGCCTTCTTTTCTTAAACCAGCCTATTGTCGGTCACAAGCCCGAGACACCATTCTTCTCATCTCTTACCCACACACGACGGACCCGGCACCCGCACGGTGAATCCATGGAATGCTTAGAAATTTGTCTCCTATTTATTATCTATACTTATACTATAATTGTGAAAGATTTGTCTGTATAAGTGTCTACTTGTTTGACCTTCACGCATATATTACTGGACCGAATTTGATGAAGTTTGCAGAAAATTTCTTTGGAACGCAAGGTTGGACTACCATATGAATAGACAAAACATGTATGGTTTCTGACCACTCTGCAAGGGATAAGGTCGTTATGATACTTTACTTTTACTATATTCCACGGACAAAACCGGGGCAAGCAGGTAGTTTTAAACAAATTCGTGTTTTCGAAGTATTATAAAGAGATTTTAAAGATATAAGCAACATTTGGTCGTATATTTTAAAGATATAAGCAACATTTGGTCGTATATTTGCAAGTACATTGAGTTGGTGAGATATTCAGCGAAGCGGTTTTGACATCCCCAATCAATCAATAAGCAGAACACGTAGTTGGGAGAGGAAATCGCACTCTCAAATGAATTATTTATAAGAGCAAAACATTTGGAAGTATTTGGCTGGTTGGTTTAAATTGTTGACTTGCTGGGTTTCGGAGAAGGTCTCGTCACAAATCTTATTATAGATCACTCGGGACCCTATTATCTTGCTTTGTTTTTTAATCACTTGCGTTTTTTTTGTTTCTACAGCAACTATATTTTCTTTTCTCAGAAACAAGTGACTGTTGTAAGAATTTTTGTTTCGTTTATTATATACTTTAAGGTACTTGAGCTATCGTTTCGAATATCTGTGAGACTCACACACCCGTTCTCTTTGTTATTCTCTTCACTCTTTTAGCAGATGTTCATATTCTCTCGCGGTGTCTGCAGCTCGTCAATGAAACTTGGAAAGTTTTTTTTTAAATTTAAATCTTTATTTTATCTGAGTACCTAATCTCATACTTATTTTCGTTCTAATTAATGATATAATTTATGAAATATATTATTTAGAACGTTACCTTAAAAACATTAGTCATTGTAAGTGACGTCACTTAATATTACGAATACTGTGTTCAGCTTGAAAGCAAATCAAAGCGCTTTTTTTACTGAATTTTGCTTAAAGTAACTGAAAATGCTACTCGAACGTCTTTTATAGCGAAATTTATTTATTTACTATAGGTACACAAACAGATCACAATCTATACAGTCCATATTTTACAGCAATTTCTTAAGTTCTAGATTGCAATCCAAAAGCAGTGTACACAGCATGCTTATTTTGATTTAGCCATGACATTGTCATTTCAATTAAATTATTTCATTCCAGTGAAATATGTCAAAAGGAAAAAAATAATAAAAAATTGGTATGTCAAAGAAAAATAATAAGGTAGTAAACAATAATAATAATTTAAAAAAGCAATGAAAATTTAAAATGGAACTAATGTCACTTAATTAAAATAAAAATAATATAACAATCATCTATACTACATTATAAAGAAGAAAACTTTGTTTGTTTGTTTGTAATGAATAAGCTCAAAAACTACTGCATCGATTTTAAAAATTCTTTCATCATTCGAAAGCTACATTATCCAGGAGTAACAAAGGCTAAATTTTATTTTGGAAAAAAATAGGGTTCCGTAAGATATTTGGGTTTTTCGGACACAAAGTGTAAAAAATCAACCAGAATAGTTACTTATTTTGCGTACGCTGCCTAAACTATAAAAGATAGAACCATAAAATGTGCTATTTAATTGTAGATCTTATAAACATCTACAAAAAAAACCGCGACACACTATACCTATCTATGTCGAGTGAGGCACAACAACCATTTCTTTATTTCAAAATCTTGATTTTTTTTTGGACTACATTTAAACGCATTTATTTTACTCATGCTATTAATCCTTATCAAAATAAATTATTTCATCACTAAGTACAGTTTATGTAGATAATATTTGGTCTTTTAATTATTAAAATTTGACGTTTGGTTTTGAAGTTATGGCGAATTTAAAATATTATACTAATTATATCGTATATAGTTACTCAATCGTTGCTCTTAAGACTGCAGTGCGAGCCCACTCTGCGCTTGACTGTCGTCGAATACAGAAATAAAGCCAAGTCAAACCATTTACCGCTCAACGGTTAATCAGCATAACCGCCACGCTAATCCTGGAAGAGTGGAGCTGGCCAGCCATCACATAGGCCTTCTATGTAGAGTTTATTAAGAAGATCCAATCGGCGATTAGCATTGGGTATAGCATTTGACATTGTGGATTTCTACATGCTAACTAATGTTTGCAAACATTCAATGACGGTTTGGCGGTACGAAGTTCGCTGGGTCAGCTAGTAAATATATAAGAAAATAAAATCCAGAACAGACAGAACAGAAATATAGTAAAAAAAAGCGGTTACAAGGCCAAGTCGAACATGAAGGCATTCGGCAGCCATTTGCAGTTTTTGAGCTACTCATAATTAATAAAAACACCCCATATATAATAAATAATAATAATAATAAATAAATAAATATTTTCAGACAGGTCACACAGCACCATCTAATTTCCGTGGTAAGCAACGAGGCTTGTGTTACGGAAACTAGATGGTTGATAAACTACATATTATACTTTTTTTTTTTGTAAATATATACATATTATACATATAAACACCCAGACCAAGACAAATTATACAATGTACAACTTGCCCCCGGTGGGAATCGAACCCACGACCTCCCGAGTTCACGGCAACGTTTGTTACCACTAGACCACGGAGGCGGTCATATGGCGAAAGGAAGGAATGTAAAATGATTTGTTAAACTTAAATATGTATTGTGTTTTAGTTTAGCTGCCTTTTCGGTGGCAGAGACTGGATAACTACTTGTAGAGTCAATATGAGTTGCAGTTAAAGTATTTACACTTAAATTTCTCCAGTTACATTAATAACAGTACTTAGCCGAGATTAAAATTTTTGGAATCCCTTTCGTTATTAACATTTAAGTAAACCTCGAGAATTATAAATTATGTTAAACAACTTATTAATATTAAGTCCCCGAATTATCCGAGATAGCGGACTTTCAATGAATAAATTTAAATTTTACGAAACAGCAAGAAACGACGCCAAATCTAAAAGAAAATCTACAAAACATAATTCTATTTTTGCTCCATTTGTTCAGCTTTCTAAAATCCCCGCCATTTTTATTTGTAGGTCAAAATTGTTGGGTGTTGTATGAAAAATACTTGCTATTTATTTAAGGATTTTCACATCATATCATTATTATTACGGCCCTTAGAACTCTGAGTCCTAGACCTCCACTGTAGAAGAAGGGTCTTCCAAAAAAATTGGAGAATTCTGGCCTACACTCGCTTCTCTGGCAAGACGGGTTGACGAGACTCAATGTAATTTTTTTATAACAATTTATTAACGATTCCACAAGTTAGTATTAGTGAAACCGGGACCGACAGCTTAACGTGCTCTCCTCACACGGGGACGGTGGTTTTGTAAATCTATGACAAATGAACGAGTATTTTTTACCTTTTTAGGATGTTAAAGGAAACGTTCTTACAACCGAGTCACCGCCTTCTAGAATATATATCTGGAGAATTTGGCCTACACGCGCCATGCTGGCCAGACGACTTGACGAGGGTCTGATGTCAATTTTGTTAATAGCAATCGATTATCGATTTGACAATGTGATAACGAAACGCGCGAGCTTAGCCGAGCATAACCGAGCTTACATCAACATTAATGCCTCCGTGGCCTAGCTATTAAGACTAGATTTAGACGCGACGATACCGGCTTGATTTCTGGTCGAGACACAATAATTTATTAAATTATTTGTAATATTTGTAGAGTCTGGTACGCTAGAGACATCGACGAGCTTGCCACTTGTCACGATGGACCTATACCCATTAGAATAATTATTCCAGCGCATAAAACTACCCAATATAGCCGATTATATTGTTAAACAATGACAACAAATACATTTAATAAGCTTCCAGTTACTAATAAGGGAGCTGCCACTAAAACTTTTTAAAAGAGATTGCCCAAAACCAGGCCCCAACTTTTTTTTGGCGTGCCTCAACTAAATATAATTCAATAATCATAACAATTGATTGTGTTTTTTTTTTAATTTAATTACATCTCTTTTAGCCCAGCATTAAAATATAATTTAATTAAATAGTCAATTGGTTAAAATTCATGTATGAAATAGTTACAGAGCACTATTTATACGATTAGGTTCTTTATTATTATCAGATACTTTATTATAGATAAAACACTGGATTTCAAATCGGCGGGATCGAAGCTATGTAATTATTAACGTAAAAAAAAGTTTTTGTTAATTGTCGTTATGCTAGGGTAAAATAAATAAAATTAATTACAGATTATGAAAACACAATATATTAAACTATCAAATAAAAAAGAAACCATTATGGAACGAGAACATTTTATTGGGCCCATTTCTCTAAGAAAAAATGGCATTCTCATTTAGAGTGAAACAAATGCTGGTTAATAAATGTTTTTATTCGACAATAGACACTAAGCTCGACAAAGTCAAAATATTATTACAGGCTTTTGACATGTCATTCTTTAATTATTTTAAATGGTTCTACTCCTGTTAGTGGAAGAAGAAGCGGTCCAAAGAGTTACCTGTTAGCAGAAGACTAGCAGCTTAGCAAATTCCAGTGACCTGTGTTTACCATTTGTTAACCATGTTTAATCCGACTGAGAAAGAAATCTGGAAGAAAAACTCAGCTATAGCCGTTTACAAATGAACCAAATACAGAATTACACAACAACAATTACAATACCTGGTACAGTGGTACCCCACCAGGTAAGTCAGAATTAAGATAGGCTATTTACCCGTGTGCAACCCAACAATCAATAGAACGTGAGCGACACGATCACGGACATAACACATGTGTCAGCCATCCTCCCGTCATATGACTAAATAAATATTTGTATTCTAGAAGCGTGTGATTTAATTACATATTACAATTTACATCTCTGTACCTACCATAATAAATGATTCCATTTCATTTCATTTATGTATATTTTTGTTGAATAATTTTATAAAGATTTTGCGAAATTGACTACAAGAGTTCTTCCACAATGATAATATCAATATTTAAATCCTAAGCTGTTTAATTTTAGCGTTTAAAACAAAGCAAAGTTAAAGACAAACTTTTGCATCTGCAATCTAGAGGCACCTGGCGCCTCCCCCCCACTATGCCGGCTCGTATCGACGACACGGAAAACTTTGTTCACAGATACATTTAATAGAGCTGTATGTTGTTCGCAAAATAGCAAAATAGGAAAAGTTACACACGACTTGTTCAGGCCCATATTTCAAACACAATATCGTTTGCACCGCCATCACACTTTCAACCTTAGGTCTTTGCTGCAACCTTGAACATTTCATTTGGGAGTGTAGCTAGGAGCGTGGCAGTCAGATGACGTTTCCATTGAGGAAAGTTAGGAGTCATATGAATGCTTTCAATTGGATACACGCGAGCCGTGATAGGCTTGTTGGCTAAAAACTAGAACGTAGCCAGATAACGTGTCGGTTTTTATATTGAATTGTCACGTGTTGTGTGAATGTCGACACTCTGCGACACTTTTATTTACATATCGGCTTCAATCTCATTATTTTCGTGACATTGACAGTAAATAAAGTAATACACTATTTTGACAATTTAATGTTGTCACGTTCGTGGCATTAAAAAAAACAACAAGAATTTAAGTAATGGAAGTTATGATTTAAATATGTGGTAGGCAGACTTTTGGTCGTCATTTTCCCAGTCTGCTGGGGCGGGGAAGTATTGACCGTTCGTGACGATAAACCAGTAAGTAATCTATACGTTTAGGGGTCAGGCTCGAATTGCCGTCATGCCCAGTCAAGCCGGCATAGTGTTAGGGACTGATGTCAGTCATGATTGTCTGATTCCAGTTGCTAAATTTTATGGACCTTTCGCGCCATTTACCATCAGGTGAGGGCAAGGTCACATGTGCTAGTATCTCAAAACAACAACCAATTCTACTATTAAACAGGAGAGGGTCGTAAGTTAACACTTAGCACCATCACTTTCGTCGCGCCATTCGCGGTATATTGACCAATTTCAGATGATTAGGCAATATTGTGATTCGTCGGTGCATAAACAGACATTCCTAATTTATTACCCATATACAATGCCCCAATGTCCTGCATCTAAAGGCCGGCGCTTGCGGATATATAACCGGCCGCGCAGCGTGCTAGAGGCGCAGTCGAAAAATAGCACTGCTGAATATAGGCCTCTCCCAAGGGGAACCACTTCACACGATCTCCTGCCACCCTCATTCAACCCACGCCAGCGACCTTCCTCAGGTCATCCGTCCATCTAGCGGGGGGTCGACCCACTCTGCGTCTTCCCCTACGTGGTCTCCACTCTAGAACCCGTCTATTCAATCGTACATCGATTTTACGACAGATATGGCCAGCCCATTGCCACTTCAGCATACTCATTTTATAGGCTATATCAGTAGCGTTGGTTCTCCGACGTATTACCTCGTTTCTGACTTTATCCATCAGAGAAATACCGACCATACTCTCTCCATAGTCCGCTGAGCGATCTTAAACTGCCACTGTCACACACAAACACTGTCAGTGTCCACGTTTCTGCTCTGTACGACAGCACTGGAAGAACGCACTGGTTGAAAACTCTCGTCTTCAAACACTTGGGTATGTTTGATAAGAAGATGTGGCGCAGCTTCCCGAATGCCGCTCATCCTAGCTGATTATCATAGTATCGTGAAGATCATCGCAACTCCGCGCCTCGATCCACATCTGATACAATAGTTACAAAGTTTTGCGGTTAATGAAACAGTCTTGGTCCGCTGTATTTAAATCTAGTATCTAAGTAATAGTACCTTTCACTTATTTGTACTAAATAGTTAAATAATTAATGACACTCTTTATAAAGGAATCAATTATTACAGAAAACTAATTTGATTTCATCACGAAGGGTTGCCACAAATCATTTTGGTGTATTAAATATGTACAACCACCTTCACAATCTGACCTTGTTGTTTATTATTATTATTACCCAGATAATGATCACGCCACCCTTTTGATTAAGTTTAGAAATTAATAAAATCTAATTTCGTTCATTATTTTGTAGTTTTATTGCTGCCAGATTTCTAACGAACCCGGAATTTTGTTAAATTACTAAACCAAAACAACTTTGGTCTTATGACATTATGCTATTCCTTTTTTCCTTAAACTAAGCTTCCTTGTTAATTCTGTTCTCAGTTAATTTTTTCTTTCTTTTTCAAGCGCGGAAAGTGCTGAGAACCTCAAGCTGCGCAAATACGCTAACCTCAGTACAGGTTACGAATTTACGCCGTTTGGGCTCAAGAGAATGGGCCCATTGGGACACTTAGCCAAGAAGTTGTCCGAACGGCTAACAGAAAAGTCTGAAGACTTGAAAGCTGGCAATTATTTCTGCCAACGTATTATAGCCTCGCTATACAGAGGGAAAATGTTCCCAGTCTCATTGAGACTATCCTTGAAGGGTCGTATCTAGAGGACATTTTTTACTTATAGTTTATTTTTTATTAGGTTTTGTTTATATTTATTTTTATTTTCATTTTTTTTAGTCAGATAAAACTTTACAATAACACTGTAATCAGCCATGTTCAGTAGGATCTTCAACTAGCAGCTTCTTGGCCACCTTACTGCTACTATATACCTAGTCGGGACACAAAAATGTATTTAATTTATTTATGATATTTCTCGAGTTTGGTACGCTAGAGACATCGACGAGCTTGTGATGGTGGGCTTATAGTAGCTAAATATGATTCCGCTTCTTTAAATAAGTTTCTGACCACTCCGGAAGGGATACGGTCGTAAAGATACTTTACTTTTTAAAGAAATAAATAGTGAACTTTGTATCCCAATGTCTACTACAACATTATTTTTGGCTTCCCCACATATCTTTATGATGTGGTAAAATCCGAATATTGCAGGCTTATGTCCTTGTCACGGTCGCCACTTTTTGGTAAAATAAAGACTGAATGAAATTGTATTCAAATACACAAAACTTGATTTTAAGATATTTTTCCATATTGACGAATCCAAGATTTAAATACATACGTATGTCATCTATCTACATGTTTCAACAACATATGGTTTTCTGAGAGGCCTACTTTATACTGATTACTTTTTCATCGTGTACATTATTGCAGGTGACTTGTGCCATAATAACTTCCTTATAAATATCACACATTCGCTACTAATAATAAAAATACTAACTTGGATTTTTGTTGACAGTTTCGACGTCCGCGGCAAACACCTGTCAGAAGCGCGTCACTGGTCTGCACCAGAAGTGTTTGGGCCTCGCGCGCACTTCGCCACCAGTCCAGCACCCGCCGCTCTCCTCGTGCGAGATGTCAAGAGACGGGACGAAGGCGTCTACAGATGCAGGATAGACTTCCGGAACACACAGACCACCAGCTTTAGATACAACCTTACTGTTGTGGGTGAGTTACCGTTACGTTATCTTCATCAGACTGTGTCCGCTGCTAGAGAAAAGCCTTGCCCAAGACATGCCTTTCTTTGAAGCTCAGAAGGTGTGTTTATCCCTTCCTTCCCATTAACTATCTCTAACTGGATCTTAGTGGCTTTAAATACGATTAAACGTCATTCTAATGATGAGACGGAGAATTTAAATAATGGTAATCATACGTTAATTGACATCTTTATTTAAATTTTAAAAATAAATGTTTAAATAAAAAAACATTATTATCATTCGCAGAAATATAAAAAAAATATATATATTACAATATAGCGGCCAGTGGATATGAAGGTATTCCCTTTGGTAATAAAGCTGCATAATTTTTTTTAAATACAATTAAGTCCTTCAATCGTTGTATGAAATTCATCACGTCAAGCCGACATAGTGGTAGATTCCCAGAAACTGCCACGTTATAGACTAGAAATCAAACCTGGTATGTTTAAGTTAAATCCCCAGACCACCAAGACAATCTTTTAACATTCCCTATTTCCAAAACATATTTCAAAGATGTCTTGGTAATATGATAGATATGATGTTAGACATTTTAAATTTAATAAGTCGATATCTTTTATTTTATTCTAAGATTTTAAATTAAATCCCTTTAAAGTTATTTTATGAAATCTATGTACAAACTAATCTGATTTACTCAATCGAATGCTCGAGACAGATCCGAGCTGTCCGCTGTGTGCCGAGAGCTCTCTTCAGAACTCGACTAATTAATTTAGTTCCGCAACTCATAGTGCTTCCATCTCGGCCCAATCATAATCATAACTTAGAATCTCGAGCTCTGGTTTAGAAAGTTCGCTCAAAACCTACTGAAGATAGAAGTTACGAACTCTAGGTTACTTATTTATGTTGGTATCAAAACTCCAATTATTAATTTGCTGGTTAGGGGATAAAAAAGCTTTCAATACTGAATTAGCAGAATTATTTATAGTATTTAAAACCTACTGAAGTTAAAAAATCTAGGATTTTAATTTGGTTAAATGATTGCTGACCAAGGTATATTAAAGCTCTCAAGACAGCTAGCAGAACAATACAGAACTTATCTGGTTTGGGTACCCACCAAGACGAGACAATTATGGGCAATGTTTTACGTAAATAATATTTTTTACGTCCATTGAGAGACTTTAAGTCTCGAAAAAGTCGACGGCAAGAGGATTTGTATTAGGTTGACTATCATCATCAGCCTGTGTCTCTCTACTGCTAGATATAAATAGGCCTCCCCCAAGGCTCGTCATTTTACACGATCTTTTGCCACCCTTATCCAGCCCCCACCAGTAACATTTTTAGGTCATCCGTCTATCTGGCAGGGAGTCGTCCGACTCTTCGTCTTCCCGTACGTGGTCTCCACTCCAGAACCTGTCTACTCCAACAGTCATCGGTTCTGTGACAGACACCTGCCCATTGCCACTTCAGATTACTAATTTTGAAGGCTATGTTGGTAACTTTGCTTCTCTGACTGATGTTACACGTTTCAGACTATATCCATGTTGTTGCCCAAGAGTGCAACAGAAAAACAACAGTTTGCATAAAGGTGGAAATAAAAGAAGAAATCTTATTTATTAACACTAAATGTTTGATGCCACAAACACTGACTTTGCCAAGAGTATAAGACAAAGGAGATCAGCACTCATAACTGGTGCCTATAACGGAAATAGCATCAATCAAATCCTAATTCTCACTATAACTGCAGATATAGTGAGAATTAGCTCGACCTGCATTTACCTTTCACGACTGCGAATGTCTAATTATCAACACATAGATAGGTATCAAGTATCAAAATCTTGACATCTCCGTTCATACATATTCATGAATACAGGCTTCCCTAATTGTTAGGCTTGGAGAGTTGGGAATGTACTGGCGCGTGCTATTGTTCCAGCCAGATATACGACTTGCGTAACAAGATCTCTCGTGTATTGTGCACGCTTCACCAAAGTACCTATTTAAAAGCCAGTACCATCATGTTTTATTACAGCGCCTAGAACTACCATCGTGTGTATAGTATCCGCATCGGCTGAAGACATACCTTTTAAAACCTATTACAGATGTAGTACATAATGGTTTTCTTTCATCATATTTTATCGGAAAAGTTCGAATTTATCGTGCTCTCTCAGTTAGCTTCAGTACCTTTGACACTAAATAATAAAGTTCCATATTAATGGATATGAAAATTTGACTCATTTAATACAATAATCGATTGACGATTCGAGTGCCGTCGTATTCTGATTGAGACCCGATTTTTTCCGATGTAAATACATCATGCACTATATTTGTACTGACTGACATGATCGCGCTGACCAGGTTTGGAGAGTCTGTAGTAGACTTAACATTTTTCGTTTCAATTACTATTGGTGACTGCCGGGATCCCATCAGTTCTCTCGCAGTTACAGTAACAGACCCTTGCTGGATTAACCTTGCTGCCGTAGTCCATCGAACATTGCTGTAGGACACCACTTGTGTCGACACCCTTGCATGTTCTTATCTTTCAGGGCTGGGGCTGCAGACATTTGTGACTTTTGACTTTGACTTTGTGGGTGACCTAAGGAGTTCTTTAAATAATTGTCTAGTCAACTGGTTATGTACGAGTATGTATGTGACAAGAGGGCTGGCAGTTTTCGCCCACCAAATCAGTATTGCAGCGGGGGATTCTGTAAATATTATTGGCACTGCCGCATGTCTTGGGTGAAAATTTTTATGTATAATTTAGTTTATATTTCTTCATTGTAAGAATTTAACTTCGAATAAATAATGTTATATTAATTATTGCTTTTGTAATTAAAACACTGACTGAGGGCATGTATGAAGAGGTTAATGAATGTCGACGAAGCGAAAGAGGTATGTCGTGATCGCGTTCAATTGTTTCTACCTACCCCGCAAGGGTCTGGCGTGAAGATATTATGTGTGTGTGTGTGTGTATTTATAAGTCCGTGGATTTAAACTCGGATGTACCGGGTTCGATTCCTGGTTGGGACACAATAATATTTATTAATTTAAATAAATAAATTTGTTTAATATTTAATTTAGTTTTGATATTTCTCGAGTTTGGCCTAGTCATGATTGGCCTATTGTAAAGTTAGCTAAATATGAATCACAATCAAAAAACTACGCACAATCAGATACTCATAAATGAAAAACATTAGAATATTTTTGTAGGTATATTATCTATGTAGGTACTTTAAATGGAATCTCAAAATGTCCTAAACATCTAAACATGACGTATGCTACTGACTCTTAAATCCAGTACCTAGCTACCCGCGGAGGTTTATGGGCCAAGATGAATTGGAAACTCGGTCTGGAAGGCATTTTCAATAATGTAGGCTGATATTAAATTTCAATAGTCGTTAGTTTCGGCTTAATGAAGATTTCCATTTGCTTTGTCTTGGTTTAATCAATGATCTTGGAATTAAGTGGATGTCGCATTAGTGGACAACAAAAGGTACTAACAAGTCCATACTGAAAGAGCTGGAAATTAATAAACGCGTGTATTCTAGATTTTTAAAGTCTAACAAATATAAATTTTGAAATAAAATTAAATATTTTATTTGCAGCAAACAATATAAGGTCTTATTAATATTAAAAGGTTCATAGATATTTCGCCATACGCATGCAAATATTTACAACAACTATTACTGCCTCCGTGCTCTAGCGGCTAAGTCCGTGGATTTAGACTCAGAGGTACCGGGTTCGATTCCTGGTCGGGACACAAACATATTTATTATTGTAAACAAATACATTTAATTAATATTTAATTTATTTGTGATATTTCTCGAGTTCGGTACGCTGGAGACATCGAGGAGCTTGCCACTTGTCATGATTGGCCCTATATTGAAGTTGGTCATAGTAAATGTGAATCCGCTTATTTTTTAACCACCCCGAAAGAGAAACGGTCGTGATAATACTTTACTTTTAACTGTTACTGAACAACGGCACATAAACGCTAAGGAACCAAGTTTGAATTAATAATGCGGCATCTATCGTTGGACTATCTTAGAGGTTTAATATTCTAGATAGATTTAACAAATCGATCAAATTGTCTTTATTCCAAGTAATGTGATCCAACAGTAAGTTTCATTATAAACAACACAGCGTATGATGTCAATCCTCTAACAGCTATCGCATCGCACGCTAAAGATGTTAAACTTCAACCCGACTATTAGCTATGCAAAACAAAAAGTTTCAACTCACTAATATCCATCTCGATTAACCGCAAATAAGTGTTTAGATTGTCAAATTTAATTATCGAGATAATCCATCATAATTATGGAACTTCAAAGGGCTTTTAGTTTTACATCTAACTTTAACAATATTGATTGATTGTCTCCAATTTCGCGAATACGGTTTGCTAAAATTAGCATAAGTACTAATATTTTATTTATTTATTATTTATTAAAAACTTTATTGTTTAATACAAAAGGCGTATGTAATGCCGCTTGGCTATTTTATAAATGATTTATTGTAAAAAAAACTTTAATTGAATCGCTCCATATTAGACCTTACGACATATGGTTTCTTAGAAAAAGTGGTTTATTTCTATCATAGGAATCACATATTACAACAAAATCTAAACTAAACCTAAAAAAAAATACTTACAAAAAAAATAGCTCCTCCAAATCGCTGTCTTGTAGCATGGTGCCTAATACACTAGCAGCATTTTCCCTTTGAATTAAGATACTTAATTTTTGGGAGAAAAAACTGCCAGCCCTATTGTCACCAGAGACGTCAATGAGCCTTGGATTTTTTTATAGAATGCTTTCAGTTCTGATCACTACGGGCCCATCGTTTCTACAGCAAACGTCGAAAAAAGTATCACATTTAGAACTATTGTTATAATTAATTATGTGGTTCTAGATGCCTGAAATAAAATATATTTAATTTTAATTTAATTAGTTTAATGTACATACAAAGTCACCCCGTAGAGGAGCAGAGATGGTGAGCGTGTCATTGATCAATGCAATAAGGGCCTCTTTCAAACCCAGCTTATGTCGAGACAATATTCATACCCTCTCTTTCTTTACGCACGATGTATCGTTCAATAGTGTATGTTAGAAAAAAATAGTGCTAAAGTTTCTTCTTCACTACAGTTTGTAAGAGTAGTTTTAATTTCCGAAACATTTTTCCTTTCCGTTCCGCTGTTCAGTCGGCACTATTCGAGACCATTCGGCACAATACGGCTCCAGTCGGCAGGCAGTTGGCGCGAAAGTTTGGTCGCTATCTCGTCCACCGCGTCAGGGAGATTTTGTGGACAACGTCCGACAGCCATGGCAACTATAGAGCTTCAAAATTACTAGAAATGAGATATCAATAAATATTTCTTTGGGATAATTGATAGGTGATGGCTCGTATAAATGTAAAGTAAATTCAAAAAATATATAAATAATAGTGTTTTTTTTTTCATCACAGCCCCTAGAACAGCGTCCTAGACCTCCATTGTTGGAGATGGGCCTTCCAGAACATCAGGAGAGTTTAGCCTACACTCGCCACGCTGGCCAGACGGCTTGGCGAGGATATGGTGTCAACTTTTAATGATAATTTATTAACGGTTCCACAAGTTGGTATCAGTGGAACCGGGACCGACGGTTTAACGTGATCTCCGAGACACGGGAACGCGGTGTTGTAAATCTATGACAAATGTACGTAAGAGTTATTACAACTGAGCCACCACCGCACCTAGTGTGTTATGGTATAAACACAGTACAATTTGATAATATTAAAGGCTGGTCTGACCACACTTAGATTGTACTCGGTATAATTTACCGCCCGATTATATTTATTTCTGAAAAGTTATACTATAATTTCGATCAAGGGTCAAATCACAAATTAGCTTTTCCTCACCTTCGTCTCAGTGAAACTAATAGACTGTTTGGGATTTGGTGTTCGTTTCCATATGGCCCTGTGTGCTTGCATATACAGCTAAGTCTGAGTCGTGGCTACAGAGTGAAGGCAGTTGTTCATTGCGTTAAAAACTAACGTCTACTTGACGGCAGCAGACCCAACTTGAGGTGTAGAGGTCTACGGTGGAGTCATCGAGGGGAAAATGAGGGATAATGACAGCGGCGACTGGATCGGTGACCGGAACGGTGCGGTGGGAGACTCGGGGGGTCCTTAGATTGGCGGTCAGAGGACGTGGATTAATATGATATTAATTAAAAAAATAAACCTCATCGGTGTCTTGCAGGACACTTCTGTGGCGACGCCTCATCCAGAACAATTTGAGGTCGTAAAAGAACGCCTCTAGTATGAGAGGGTTTGAATGAGCACTGCCTTCTTTTCCAGAAGGCAGTGCTCACTAACTGAAATTATTTGATTATGATCCAATAAACGTTATTTTATTTATTTATTTTTACTTGGTGAAGTAGCGTTATAAAGCTCTTCACAACTATCTGGAGATGGGCTCCGCGGAACAGACACGAGTTATGTGCGGTTTGAAGGACAACTTACTGTCGAGGGTGACGACAAAGCCTATCGTAAGACAAATTATTTAATTGTAAAAATAACTATTAAATGTGACAAATGACATTTAAAAAAAGCCTAAGAAGGCCAAAATGTAATAAATGATTTGACTTTAACCTTTAACAAGGTTTTTACAACTGGATCACCGAACGCATTGCACTGAACCAAAAGCCAAGAGAAGAATTAAAGAATATTATAGCAAATAAACAATAATAAACACAGTTTTACAATTTGCATGTAATAAGTTAATAACGAATGAAAACATTGATTTTAATGGAAATAATTTAATGCCATTTCTAGTCTATTTAAAGTTGTGTGATAGCAAGCAAAATCTTTACTTCCAATTAAAACACAACCTTACCTGCTTCGCTTTAAGTTCTCTTTTGGCAACAGCCTCTGTTGTCTTCCTCTCCGGAATTATTTTTAATACAGGAATACTTGTCGGAAATTCTTTTTTTGTCATTCTTAAAATAAATACATCCGTTCTTAGTTTACTTGAAGCGCAGTATGTTTTTCTTTACAAATAAAATTTTGAACCACTTTTTGGAATCCTAAATTCTTCTTTTTCTTTTTATACTTAGCACGACATGTGACGCCACGACTAAGAGTTGAAATACGGTTTGGACTAGCAACATCAACACGTGAATCTATTAACCCTAAAAAGATAATGTGCGCCTCAGAAGCGCACGCGAAAGAGATATATTGCTGCCATTATAAATGATGCACGTACAAGACCGTGATTTGGTGCCAACTCAGCCGACGATCAACACTTCCGCTTTTATTTGGCAAGTGAGCACAGTTTTGTTGCGCTTGAGAGGCGTATATTTACTGCAACAATTTTCTCTAAATATTTTTGTATAAATTGGTATTTACAATAATATAATTGTTACCTAATCATCAGTTAGTAATACAAAATACTATTAAAGTTACATTTTTTATTTATTTACCAAATACAGTCCACATTTAGTCTAGTTTAGTAAAGGGTTCATCATGGCAAGGGGCAAGCTCGCTAAAATCTCTAGCGTACGAAACTCAAGTCAAAACAAATTAATAAAATAAAATATTGTGTCCCGAACAGGAATCGAACTCGGTAACTCCGAGTCTAAATCAACGGACTTAACTGCTAGACTACGGACACAGCCAATATCCATAAAGTCAAAGTGAAGTCCACGTAAACCTATTGCAGGCATTTGTGACACTTTTATTAATTGCTGCTCGTCAAAAACAAACTTCCTCTGGTCATCAGACGGCCGCCGTCAATAACAAACTTCCTCTGGTCATCAGACGGCCGCCGTCAATAACAAACTTCCTCTGGTCATCAGACGGCCGCCGTCAATAACAAACTTCCTCTGGTCATCAGACGGCCGCCGTCAGACAAACTTCCTCTGGTCATCAGACGGCCGCCGTCAATAACAAACTTCCTCTGGTCATCAGACGGCCGCCGTCAATAACAAACTTCCTCTGGTCATCAGACGGCCGCCGTCAATAACAAACTTCCTCTGGTCATCAGACGGCCGCCGTCAATAACAAACTTCCTCTGGTCATCAGACGGCCGCCGTCAGACAAACTTCCTCTGGTCATCAGACGGCCGCCGTCAATAACAAACTTCCTCTGGTCATCAGACGGCCGCCGTCAATAACAAACTTCCTCTGGTCATCAGACGGCCGCCGTCAATAACAAACTTCCTCTGGTCATCAGACGGCCGCCGTCAATAACAAACTTCCTCTGGTCATCAGACGGCCGCCGTCAATAACAAACTTCCTCTGGTCATCAGACGGCCGCCGTCAGACAAACTTCCTCTGGTCATCAGACGGCCGCCGTCAATAACAAACTTCCTCTGGTCATCAGACGGCCGCCGTCAATAACAAACTTCCTCTGGTCATCAGACGGCCGCCGTCAATAACAAACTTCCTCTGGTCATCAGACGGCCGCCGTCAATAACAAACTTCCTCTGGTCATCAGACGGGCGCCGTCAATAACAAACTTCCTCTGGTCATCAGACGACCGCCGTCAATAACAAACTTCCTCTGGTCATCAGACGGCCGCCGTCAATAACAAACTTCCTCTGGTCATCAGACGGCCGCCGTCAATAACAAACTTCCTCTGGTCATCAGACGGCCGCCGTCAATAACAAACTTCCTCTGGTCATCAGACGGGCGCCGTCAATAACAAACTTCCTCTGGTCATCAGACGGGCGCCGTCAATAACAAACTTCCTCTGGTCATCAGACGGGCGCCGTCAATAAATATATTTAAAAACAAACTTCCTCTGGTCATCAGACGGGCGCCGTCAATAAATATATTTAAAAACAAACTTCCTCTGGTCATCAGACGGGCGCCGTCAATAAATATATTTAAAAACAAACTTCCTCTGGTCATCAGACGGGCGCCGTCAATAAATATATTTAAAAATCTCCTCATTGCCCATTTCTTAAATAAACAAAATAATCCGTCCACCTGATATCTATTTCTGTCTCTTTTTATTTGTTGTGTAAATTATACGCATTTTTTCCTTCATTTTGTTATGTATTCTTACATAAATTTAGTTAAATGTATATATTATTAATATATATTTTTATTGGTATTTGTGTAGTAGTATGTAAATTATTATTATGTATGTATTTGTTTTTATTTCTGATGCACCCGCAATCGTCTACCACACTCCCAAAGGTTAGCTAGTATAAAATGCCGAGAGGCATTAAGTTCGCCCTTGTACTCAACTGTTAAGTTTTAAAGTACAATAAAGAATTTATAAATAAATACAATTTTGAATGATTCTACTCCTGCTAGTGGAAGACCAAGCAGCGAAGTAGTTTAAAGAGTAAGCTGTTAGCAGAAGACGAGCAGCTTAGCAGATTCCAGTGACTTGTTAATAATATATCCATGTGTCTGTCTGCACATGGGTTTACATTAGGCTCCCACACTGTCGACACGAGTACACTCAACGCCAATGACATAATTTTACCTAATCACGAATTGATGAGGCGTTCTAATTATCTTACTTTGGAGGGCGGTCCAAATTCTCTCTCCTTTACCGAAACCTTACCACACACACCCTAAGGTTCACTTTCCAGTGTACAACAATTAACTGAAAGTAATTTTCTAGTTAAATTGAAATTCCTGCGGTTTTTGTATGAAGATTACTCCCTCTAGTTGATTATGTGAACCCTTTTGATTGCTTGTTACAATGATCACTAATGTTGTTTCCCGTTAATTCACATTTAGGTTTAGGTCAAGTTCTACGAAGTTGGCAAAGCCTTGGAAGGTCGTGGCTTAGGTATTTTGATTATCTAGTGAGTAAGCTCTAAATGTTGATAATTTTCAGAAAACCAACGACATACAAAATGCTTGTGTAAAACTGATATGTGATGGATATGATACCCATCTTAGTCTAGAGTACCAACAACTAGATAATTCGAAGAAAGTCGCTCGCATTGCCTGAATAATCGAAAATAAACATGTGTTTTAAGTACTACAGTCTTATGCTTATTATAGACACATAGTAAAAGTGAAGTATCATCACGACCCCTACGGAGTCGAAAGATACCACGCTTTTAAAGAAGCGTATTCACATTTAGCCAACTTTACTGGGCCAATCATGACAAATGTACTCTAGCGTACCGAACTTGGGAAATATTACAAATAAAATAGAGACACGTTAAATTAAAGGGTATAATGTTCGTCAACTCCTAAATTGCATGATGCGTTGCCATTTTATAAACTGCAAACACTCGCCATCTCATCTCGTTGCGGATTATATTTAGATTATGTTTTCCTAATGATTTTAAAGTTGCTACACCATCGAAATAGTGGAAAAACATTGTCTTGACGTGAGCTTGGCTATGATTGGCTAAACTCGGGCAGTAAGTAATACAGTAAGTAATAGAATGTGGTGGTGAATATTGTGGTTCGGTTTAAGAACGCTATTCTTAAAATCCTAAAAAGGTCGGTTCCAAACCCGGCATTTACCAATGAGAAATAATAATAATTATAATAAATTTATACACTTTACTTAAGTGCATTTATAGTTTTTATAATTTTATCGGGTCTTTACGCGATTTACCTTAGAGACATATTTCTCCCGACGTTCCAGCCAAGTTGCATTGGCTGTGGTCACGGGTCGACTGGAGCTGCGCGGTGTAGTCTCGTACATACTAGGCGGTAGATGTAAACCTACCCACTTATCACTTTAAAAGTTTTTAGAAATAACGACACACGACACTAACAATATCCTTGGCGACCCCGGACGATTTATCGCGGCGTCGAAACCTATTGATTCATCCATCAATGATGAAGTTAGATTATTACCCTCTCGATTAAAATTTTTGTGTTTCTTTATTTCGATCACTTCACGTATTCTAGGGTAATAATGACGATCGGTGGAGAGTATCTTCGGGTCATGCAGCTTAAGTCAATGGTTTGTGCCACTATCCATTAGGTGTTCTGCTATTGCTGACTTGTTTATTTGGAAGTTTTGTACAGATGCTATATGTTCAGTATGTATGTGGATTTAGTATTATGTATTTTTATGTGCCATAGATCTAAATTGTGTTAATTTAAGTAATATTATATAATCATATTTTTGTTCATCCTGCTCATGATCCCCCCCCAAGCGTAGCATGGTGTAGAATGCGCTAAGACGTTACAGCTCGCCGGTGTAATGGGTTTTTAAGTGCTATAAAGTATTTAAATAAAATAAATGATACTTCCTTCGCCAACCCGTCTGATCAGCGTGGCTAGTGTATGAATTCTCTCTCAAATTCTTTAGATATATGCTCCAACAGTAGAGGTCACGGGCTCTGTATTCTACGGATTGTGATGATGATGATGAATGATACTTCGATGATGATGATGAATGATACCCCCCCCCCCTTGTCATGATCATGATCATCTCAAAAAGATCTTACACCATCAAAACAACTTGGTAAACCCACCCCTGATTTATGGCTTTGGTGATTGTTTTGTTGACTATAAGCTTCTAGATATGATAAAAGAAGTGATGCTAGTTGTCTATCCTGCAGTTATTATAATCTCTAATGAAAAATATTAATGCCTGATATCTAACTGTAAATCAAAACCAAAGGTAAATCACGGAAGGCTGTTTTCCCGTTACCATTTAGTGCAAATAATAATTTTAATCGCAGAAAAAGCTTCATTGACCTACTGGAAGGAATGTCAAAGTAAATGTCAATGGTTGCGATTGTACAAACTCGAAGGGTGTCATCCGTGAAGTTAATGTTTCTACTATTCTGACAAATGTCATCACATATTATACAAACAAAAGACACATGTTTGGAAAATAAAGACGTCATTGATTTATTACAATTTCAATTCAATAGGGTTCGACATTAATTAGTTTATTAATAAGTAGTAATTCGACACAGTGTCTCAAACTCTGAAATCACTGCAGCTTCGCAAAGACGTTGCCTCTCTGAGCCTGTTAAACGCTATACATGGTGAATGTCTTGAGGAGCTTCATAACCTCATACCTTCTTCTCTATTCTGCAACCAAACCACACGCACAGGCCAAAATACCATAGCCACTCACTACCCTTACGCGTGCTCATAAATTTGGTGATTCTTACATCTACTACACGATAAATATGTAGAATGCTCTCACAGCCAGTGTGTTTACCTACTCCTATAACTTGGAGTCCTTCAAGCGAAGTGTGAAAAAGCATCTTGTTAGGCCGGCATAGTGGTAGAGACTGATACTGGTCAATAGCAATCCATTCTTAGACCTCACGTACCGTTTATGGTGGTGAGCACGATGCCACCTGTCGTATTCAGGATTAATAAAAATAAACTATGAATAATACATTAATAAATTAATAAAATAAAATATTATAACGACTGAGAAATAATAATATTTTGTTTTGAAATCGTAGGATTAATTGATAATTCCATTTTAAAACTTTTTTGTTTTGTTTTTTTTAGACTTGTCAAAAACGCTTCCCGCCATGTTGACTAACGCGTGACGTCACTAACCGAATAAACAACTACAAAACTAGAGTTCCAGGTATAAGCCGCGCTAAAATCACATGCTATTTTGTTTTTATCTCAAACTGTCATTCATATCTTTTTGGTAATGTAAAAAACGGCGTTTCCTGGTAACATTTCTCTGAACGAAACGCGCGGAAAGCGAACGGATTTATAAAGCACGGCTTTTTTTCCGCCTAATTTAAAAAAAAACTACTTTGTATTGGAGCATAATAAAAAAATAATGCAACAAAATATGTTTAATTTTCAGTAAGTTCGCCTTTGTACTTCCTACAATAAAGTCTTAAATAAATAAAATATTAACATTTTAAAAATTAAAATTAAAAGGCAAATTAGCCTATTTAACAATTAGGCAGAACTTTTATTCTGTATAATAATAAAATTTATTTTAAGGTTAAAATGAAGGTCGGTTTTGTTACCGTTCGCCTGCCTGATAGTCTGTGGTATATTTAAATACAGTTTTATTTTGTTTAAAAAGCATAATTTTGCAATATAGTTACAATACTTTCGGGGTTGTCAGAAACCACACTTTTTTAATATTCGGATTCACATTTAGCCTAATTTACTTAGGCCCATCATGACAAGTGACAAGCTCGTCGCTGTCTCTAGCGTACCAAACTCGAGAAATAACACGAATCGAACCCAGTACCTTCGTGTCTAACGTACATTCGTATATTCCGTAAAAGTCATTTCCGAAATATCCAGCTTTAATTATTTTCGGAAAAGGGCACCACTCAAAAACTTTTCTCAAAGTATCTGTCTCTTTTGTTCTGTTCTATCTATTAGTTAGACAGTACTTAAATAGTTGTACCCAAAGTACCGTTTAGCGAAAGTACTGGTACATCCATTAGCAAGTCGAATACGAAGACAGGCTGCGGCACACCAGGTTGTTGGTGGTTCGCTTCCTAACCGATTTGGTGCCAACTTCCGACATTGTTTGTAAAATCGTCTAACCCGATCGGTTGCATTCACTCCCTTCACTCATCTACATACTGTGCACAGCGGCAGTCGAGGTGGCAGGACCAAAGGGAATCATCATTAAAATATTTTGATTTTTTTTAAATAACTTTTTTTTTTCAAATATCAATCCATCAATCAGACTGTTGCTGTACAAAGCACAGATCAGATCATGCGTGGAATACTGTTCACACCTTTGGGATGGTTCAGCCAAGTACCTCACAGATGCTCTCAATGTCCTACAGAGGCGAGCTGTTCGAATTGTGGACGATGCCACTATATCTGGAACTCTCGAATCCCTGCAGCTTTGCCGAGATGTAGCTTCTCTGAGCCTGTTCTACCGGCTATACTATGGTGAGTGCTCTGAAGAGCTGTATAACCTAATTCCTTCCTCTCCATTCCGCAACCGAACCACACGCACAGGTCAGAATATGCACCCACATACCGTAGTCACTATCCCTTCGCGTACCTATAAATTTGGTGACTCATACATCTGTCGAACAATAAAGATGTGGAATGCTCTTCCAGCCTCTGTGTTTCCACTTTCCTATAACCTGGAGTCCTTCAAGCGAAGTGTGAAAAGGCATCTAGTCAAGCCGGCATAGTGTTAGGGACTGATGTCGGACATAAGGGTCTGATTCCAGTTGCTAACATTCATGGACCCTGCGCGCCACTTACCATCAGGTGGGCGCAGGGTCACATGTCGTGCTAGTATTAAAAACTAAATTTAATAATTTACATAATTTACGTCATGCCAATCAAAGTCTAAATAAAATAATAAATAAAAAAAACATAGGTTAATAGATACACTACGACTATGACGATCGCAGCCCCTATAACAGCAGCCGCAAATCTATGGAATGAACTACCGGTAGAAATCCGACAAGCATCCAACCGAAAAATGTTTTAAAAAATGGTGTCATCGTATTATTTAAATGGTTCATAAGTTATTTAATGGTATCATATGTAGTATATCTATTATTAGTATTTAATATATCATATTTATTAGTATGTATTTAGTAATATCATTGTATTTTTATGTATATAGATTTATTTATTATTATTATATATAAATATTTGCACCTACCCTACATTTGAAATGGTCCCCATTGTCCCTAAGGTTGGCTGTCAGATAATGTCTAGCGACATTAAGTCTGCCCCTTGTATAACGTGCAATAAAGTTTTAAATAAAGACCCTAGACCACCACTATTGGAAACGGGTCTTCCAGAATTTTCTGGAGACTTTGGTATACACTCGCCACGCTGGTCAGACGGGTTGGCGTGATAATTTTTTAATGACATTTTATTAACGATACAACAAGTTGGTAGCTGTAGTGGACCCGAGACCGACCGCTTAACGTATTCTCCGAGGCACAGAAACAGTGGTGTTCAAAATCTATGACAAATGTATATAAGAGAAGTGTATTTCTAATTGGTACATGCCGGTGGGGTTTGAACCTCTCGGCTTTGTAGGATTTAAGGAAAAGGAAAAATCATTTAACAGTTCAAATGCGAGATCAATGTATAAGACTTGAATAAAAATAATATAAAACTTATCGAATCGTTAATGAATCGTCATTAAAATTGACATCAGATCCTGGCCAACCCGTCTGGCCAGCGTGGCGAGTGTAGGCCGAATTCTCCAGATATATTTTCTGGAAGGCCCATTTCCAACAGTGGAGGGATAAAAAATTAATGAAAAATGTTTGTATGCATGGTCCCCCTATATCTGGTCACACAATCTCCATATGCATGAGTCCCGGGTCTCGCCGGAGTGGGCCGGGTCGGTTCGTTACACAATCATTGACGCCTTCCTTGCCGACTCTCGTTAGCCTTCCCAAACCTTACACATCCCCTAAAGGCTTAGATTTCTTGCTTAATTGAGATGAGACTACATTGACAAGTTGCTGGTCAACTGCTAACAGCTTATTCATTGGTCCACTTTGCTGCTAGACTTAGAAGTGGAATCATCCAAGTTATTAAAATTATGAAGGTCCTTAAATGCCTGTTTGCGCACAAATAGATATTCTTAATTTGTTAGTCCTATATTTTGTCCTGTATCTTTCTCGCCGCTTCCTATCTATATTACCCATCCCGCTCACGCTAGTGCAAAGGCCGGCCAGTATGGCGAGTGTAGGCCAAATTTTGCGGTAAGTTCAAAAAGGACCATCTTCAACATTGGAGGTCTAGGACTCATGTGTTCTAGAGGCTTGATGATGTCTTCTTCTTTTAGACTCTAGTTCGGACTTTGTCTGGATTTATTGAATTAGGCGGAAGACGAGTTATAAAACTACATGCCACCGTCACTAAGTAATAATAATAATAATAATAATACTAATTGTTTATTTACTTAAAAACTTAAACATATTTTTTTTTAGGAATTGGCTACTGGTGCCCAAACAAAGTTAATCTGAATCTCAGGCACCAGTTCCATTACACAAGTATAATATATATTGAATTTTAGCTTTTTTTGCCACTTAGTTTATACTTTTTCTTACTTTTTACTATTAACAATTACAAATTGAATTATGTACCTACTATTTGAATATTTGTAACAATTCTTCTGTTTCATCATAGTTTAATTTATTTAACCAAGAACTTAAAATAATTTTACATTTATTATAGAATTTACATTAATAGCTTTATTAATTTTATTATAGAGATAAACTGCAATACAGGGGTGAAACTGCAATACAGGGGTGAAACTTGCTCATAAAGGCAGTCTTAAATACTTTAGGATAAGGAATTATATTAAGTAGTTAATGTTTGCAGTTAGTGACTAAAATGTCTGAACTTTTATTGAATTGTCAGGACTATTTAAATTTCTAAATGGTAACCCTAACCCCAGGCTTCATCGGACGCCTTTTGACAAGCCGTGGGAACCAGGCTTTAGAGTTATGTTACAATTTACTGAGACGCGTCTACCCCGAGTTTCAATTAATATTTAATAATTAATTTTCTTTATTAAATGCCCAATTCTTATATCGGTCAATGGTAGTAAATAAATATAATAAAGTGGAAGCAACCGGTCGGGTGTCGACAGTGCGGGACGAGAGGACAA
Organism: Tinea semifulvella; assembly: GCA_910589645.1. Lineage (NCBI taxonomy): Eukaryota > Metazoa > Arthropoda > Insecta > Lepidoptera > Tineidae > Tinea > Tinea semifulvella. Next base: position 11,506,882 of record OU342610.1, read on the forward strand.
TCCAAATTAATTTGTAGATGGACGAGGAATGCTACTTCCAGGAAACCGGACGAGGAATGCTACTTCCAGGAAACCGGACGAGGAATCCTTTTTAATGTTTGTCAAAGGAACTTTATTTTATACAGTACAACCAACATCACAACACTTTCTTTTTTATCTTTCATATTAATCTCTTAAGGCATATCTCTGACATTTCTAAAGTCTGGTACGCTAGAGATATCCACGAGCGTGCCCCTTGCCATTATGAGCCTATGGAAAGTTGACTAAATACAACACGCTCATTAAAAATATGGTTTCTGACCACCACTCTAGAGATTACAGTCGTAATGATACTTATTTATATTTTAATCAAACCAAACGCACATGCACTCTAACACCTTAGTCTTAGTAAGAATAAAATACCCCGCAGATAGTGTGTGTTTAACTGTAGTAGCTAAGTTGTGTAGCGGAAATCAGAAGTGGTGTGGAGCTGCGTCCGGACATGAGGCCCTCGAATAAGGTCCCCTAATTGGATCTGCTACTTCAGTCCTTCGGATTGACGTCCGATTAACGATGCGGTTTCTATTAGTTTTTTTATTGTAATTGCATTTTTTGTAGATGAAACCCGCCCGACTTTCGTAACGACTAGCTTGCCATTTTAAAGGCTTCTGCAAAGATATAATTATATGGCAGTGACGTGCAATGACGTCAAATACAAAAAAGTAAAGTAAAGTATCATCACGACCGTGTCCCTTTCGGGGTGGTCAGAATCCACGCGGATTCATATTTAGCCAACTTTACTATAGGTCAATCATGACAAGTGGCAAGCTCGTCGATGTCTCCAGCGCGTGCAGCGTACCAAACTCGAGAAATATCACAAATAAATTTAATATTAATTAAATGTATTTTTGTGTCCCGACCAGGAATCGAATCCGGTACCTCCGAATCTAAATCCACGGACTTAACCGCTAGACCACGGAGGCAGTTACGTCATATACAACTACCATAATTATACGACTATACCCGCATAGAATGGGCTGTGAGATAAAATAATTCAAAATGCGACAGTTATCTCACGGTTGTCTAAAGGTGATATTTAAGTTTGTGTTTTAATATATAGATATCGCTTTGAGTGCTAGCTAATTTATTGTTTTTAAATTAGCAGAGGCTTTGCCGACAAAACGGCTTTCGGGTTGTACACGGGTAAGTCTTAAGACATACCTGGTGGTATATGTATTGTGAGTAATCATAGGTGAATTTGAAAGGTATTTTTATTTATTTATTTATTGATGTTTTCCTTACAGATTCCTTTCTCAGTCAGATTAAACATTAACAGGTCACTGGAATCTGCTAAGCTGCTGGTCTTCTGCTAATAGATCTTTGGACCAGTTAGCTGGTTAGTCTTTTACTAGCAGGAGTAGGATAATTTCGAAATAATTAAAATAATGACTTGTCATAAATTCCTGTAATAGTTGAATATTTTACATAATATACTCGTATATTTGACTCAATAAATTCTTACCCTGACGCCGCCATATTTATGACAAATTATAATAGGCAATAAATTCTTACCCTGACGCCGCCATATTTATGACAAATTATAATAGGCAATAAATTCTTACCCTGACGCCGCCATATTTATGACAAATTATAATAGGCAATAAATTCTTACCCTGACGCCGCCATATTTATGACAAATTATAATAGACAATAAATTCTTACCCTGACGCCGCCATATTTATGACAAATTATAATAGACAATAAATTCTTACCCTGACGCCGCCATATTTATGACAAATTATAATAGACAATAAATTCTTACCCTGACGCCGCCATATTTATGACAAATTATAATAGGCAATAAATTCTTACCCTGACGCCGCCATATTTATGACAAATTATAATAGACAATAAATTCTTACCCTGACGCCGCCATATTTATGACAAATTATAATAGACAATAAATTCTTACCCTGACGCCGCCATATTTATGACAAATTATAATAGACAATAAATTCTTACCCTGACGCCGCCATATTTATGACAAATTATAATAGACAATAAATTCTTACCCTGACGCCGCCATATTTATGACAAATTATAATAGACAATAAATTCTTACCCTGACGCCGCCATATTTATGACAAATTATAATAGACAATAAATTCTTACCCTGACGCCGCCATATTTATGACAAATTATAATAGACAATAAATTCATACCCTGACGCCGCCATATTTATGACAAATTATAATAGACAATAAATTCTTACCCTGACGCCGCCATATTTATGACAAATTATAATAGGCAATAAATTCTTACCCTGACGCCGCCATATTTATGACAAATTATAATAGGCAATAAATTCTTACCCTGACGCCGCCATATTTATGACAAATTATAATAGGCAATAAATTCATACCCTGACGCCGCCATATTTATGACAAATTATAATAGGCAATAAATTCTTACCCTGACGCCGCCATATTTATGACAAATTATAATAGGCAATAAATTCATACCCTGACGCCGCCATATTTATGACAAATTATAATAGGCAATAAATTCTTACCCTGACGCCGCCATATTTATGACAAATTATAATAGGCAATAAATTCTTACCCTGACGCCGCCATATTTATGACAAATTATAATAGGCAATAAATCCCGTGCTAATTACGTTAAGTTTCATTGAACATCATAGCATTTTTTTAAATTCCGGCCATCAGGGGTGAAGGCGAAAGTAAATGAAATAAAAAATTGAAAATACTTAACTGTGCCGTACTGTCAGTGGACACCAGCCTTTATTATTGTAAATATTGCTCTTTTAATACTGTTATAGACACTTTAAAAAGTTAGTTTAGGAGCGGCGCGTGTCGAAGCGATCAGAATTGGGTTGGTAACGAAGTTTCGACTTAAAGTTTAAATGACTTGGCCGAGTTTCTATGGAGATGGAAATTATTGTATCTTGTTGTCTTTCTATTTCCAGTTTGTTGTGTTTGTGTGGAAATCCGTTATAGCCCGAGCCCAACGGTATTTCTACTGGACTAGAAAATTGTTTGTGTTATTTCTTAACATACTAATACAACCACGACCTTTAGATCGGTGCAATAAACCCTATTTAAAAAAAATCAATATTGTCTGATGACGAACAAAATTATCACAAAAAATGGCTCAGTCAGAGGGATTACACGGAAACTGAAAACCTTCTAGCTGTCGTTAGGTAGTCTGGCCTCTTCGCGAACTCACACTGATATAAACACACATACACACACAACTACATATACACTCATACCTACATAGCCACAGAGAACAATTTTGGTGGGTATTTGTTTGTGCTGTTGTTTAATAATAACATAAATTGTATTTGCTGTCGACCGGACAAAACAAAATGGTATGCTAGGACCTGCGGCACGGTTGCCACCAGTACAGGTCATTGAGCATATAAAAATGTAATAGATTTAAGTTAATTGGGTCAATAAACGATTATTATCTTTTTTTTTTATTTAAAATTTACAAGATTATCGTTACTTGAGCTCTTAGACTATGAGTAAAGTAAAGTATTCCCTTTCGGGGTGGTCAGAAACTACGCTTATAAATAAGCGGATTCACATTTAGTCAACTATACTATAGGCCAATCATGACAAGTGGCAAGCTCGTCGATGTCGATGTGTGATGTTTGTCGATCACAAATAAATTATATATTAATTAAATGTATTTATTTACATTAATAAATATTGTTGTGTCCCGGCCAGGAATCGAACCCGATACCTCCAACTCTAAATCCACGGACTTAACCGCTAGACCACGGAGGCAGTTACTATGGCTAACCGTTGTACATTATAGTACTACGCATATGTATCCTTTAGAGAAAATATGAATTACTGTGGTATCTTGTATTCAGTGTCTGTATGAAAGACGTTACATCGCATGCGTAGCGTTAACGTCTGGTGGTGTGAAGTGACGTCTGGTGGTGTGACGTGCGGTCTGGTGGTGTGACGTAACGTCTGGTGGTGTGAAGTGACGTCTGGTGATGTGACGTGACGTCATATAAGTGACCGTGGACGTCTTATGTACGATTTGTTATATTTATGTCTAATAGCCGTCAAAGTCGTAGTTTTAAATAAAGTAGGTGTAGCCGAGTCGCAACCGGTTCGTTGTTTGCTGGAGAAAATTTAATCTCTAATATTTTGTTATTCTCAGTAAAGTCGATTGTACTAAATTATACATTTTCTCTCGAAGTTGTATCTGAATTTGTTAAAAGTTAGTATTTCTATTGAATTATACAATTATTAGGATCTTCCAATTTTCGATTATATTTTATAAATATAATTACAATTTTAAACTATCAATAATTCCTTGTTTTACTGGTAGGTATAACTTTTAGACTTGTAGACTTTTGCAACTAATAAAGCTACTAGTTAAATGTTATTATTATTATTATTTTTGAAATTTAGTATGTTTTTTTTGACATAATATATAATAATATTTTTAGGTACTTTTTTATTTTACAATTATATTAATTTCTAGATTTTAAATGACAACGCCATTGTACAGCAGTATCTATGTAGGTAGTGGTAGTTTATAGTGCTAAGTGGTAAATGACTATAGTTGTTCGTTGTAATTAATGTTATTCTTCTGCTATCCTGCCATAATGGAAAATAAAATTATATATAACTGAAAACATATAAAATTATATATAACTTGATAATTATTTTTAAAGTAAATAAGTACCTACATGTTTGTACACCAGGTTCGATTCCTGGTCGGGACACAATAATATTTATTAATAATCATTACATAATAAATACATTTAATTAATATTTAATTTATTTGTGATATTTCTCGAGTTTAGTACGCTGGAGACATCGACGAGCTTACCACTTGTCATGATTAGCCTATAGTAAAGTTGACTAAATGTGAATCCGCTTATTTATAAGCGTGGTTTCTGACCATCCCGAAAGGGAGACGGTCGTGATGATACTTTACTTTTTTTCTATCATTTAAGGCATTAAATGATATTAATACTTTTTATCCACAAAAACATCGGTGTAGCTGTTAATGTTGTAGATCTAAACGCGGAGGTGCCTGGTTTGATTCCTGGTCGAGAAAACAAAGAAAATACTTTTTTTTTTGGAAAAAATAAATAAATGTTCTCCTGTATGAAGCTAAATTGGCGCTTTACCATTTTTATCTTTCCACTATCGATACATTCAATTTCTCTCCTTTGGTACGTTACAAACATCGACGAGCTTGCCACTTGTTCCGATACGTTTATAGTAAAAGCTACAAAAGCGCGGTTTCTGACCACTCCGCAAGAGATACGGTCGTGATGATACATTTATATCCGTTAAAAACATTTTAAGCTTTCCGATATTTTTGGTGTTCCAGATCAGTGAAAGGACAAATTTAAGCAAATTATTGGGTACAAGAAAAATAATTGAACCGCCACCTACGCTAAATCTACAACCGTTCCCGCTCTTTGTTTTATTCTTGACAAAAGCAATTTTCTCTTTAAACATACCTTTAAAATTACTTGGATGTTCTTTTTTTGAGGAATTTATGGTCCGGTTCGCACGGCGCCTGTCCTTGACCTTCCCTCCCTCACCTCTCCTCCCTAGGGAGTGACACTGAAGCTCCCTCAGCCTGAATAGTGTTCCTCATTACTCTGACGATCGCTCTGTACATTATATTAACGATACTAACACCAAACTCGCTTCCTAATTTCAATCTAGGATTTTAGGGATTAAATGTGGAGCACACTGGGTACGTTACATCAACGAACTTAAAATTTAATGAAAATACCCATTTCTTAGAGAAATAGACCCAAAAAAAAGTTTTTTCATTTGATGGTTAATATTTTTTAATATTTTTTTTGTTGTTCCAGTTCCTCCTGAAAAGCCTGTGGTAGTGGACCGCTGGGGCCGCGTCATTAACACCACCACGCTGGGACCTCACGAGGAAGGAGACGACGTGCTGCTCACCTGCAGGGTCCTCGGAGGTAAGAACTTAGACGGTAAACGAACTGATGGACGTAACTTGCCCAGTATTTCGAGGCCAGGGAGGGGGAGAGACCACAATATCAAACACTTTTAGACGTAATGTAAAAGTATGTAACGATCTTAGGGAAAGATAATTAGATATAAGAATTTACAAGTGTTCAAAAAAATATGTAAAAAAAGTAAAGTTTCCCGAAAAAAGACCGTTTCCCTTTCGGGGTGGTCAGAAACCACGCTTATAAATAAGCGGATTCACATTTAGCCAACTTTACTATAGGTCAATCATGACAAGTGGCAAGCTCGTCGATGTTTCCAGCGTACCAAACTCGAGAAATATCACAAATAAATTAAATATTAATTAAATGTATTTATTTACATTAATAAATATTTTTGTGTCTCGGCCAGGAATCGATCCTGGTACTTCCGAGTCTAAATCCACGGACTTAACCGCTAGACCACGGTACCTGACTAATATTAATTAAGCAATTATTATGACATTTAGTAACTTATATTTTGACATACAAATCTATTGGACTAATATTTTATGATTTATAAGACTGTGCCAATGTTTCTTAACTTGTAATAATGCGTCTTACGATCTTATGAAAAGATAATTGGAATCAGGAATTTACAAGACTTTAAAATTAAAATGTATCTGAATTTTAATAATTAAGCAACAATTATGACATCCAGAAACTTTATTGGACTAATTATTTATGATTTATAAGACTGTGTCAATGTTTCTAAATTTGTAATTTCATTATTATGATGATTGTATTTTAAAAAATGCCATCATCAGAATCATTTATCCGTGGTTTTTCGATACATAGTTCTTAGGTTAGGGTGAGCATACAAAAAATCTACCACATGTGGTGTACGAATTCATTACATTACCAAATACAATTCTAAAAATAATAACAACTTAAACATGCGTTTTACAATTTATATAAAACTAAAATATGTAACACAAAATGTAGCCAAAAGAGAAATGTTCAAAAATACTATTGAATGTTACAAGTAAAAATAATGACAATACAAACTATATATTGGCAGTTATTAACACATTTGAAATGGTTTCGTCATCAAAAAACTGATCTTAGTTATAATAACATTTTTTTGTTAAAATTAAAGTTAATTTACTTTTAAACAATGGAAGGTATACATCTTTTAAATCGTCAGGTAACTTATTATAAAATTTAGTTCAAATCAAGTTCTTAGTTATTTTCGCGCTTATTTGATAAAGAGGACGTGGTCGGAGATAATTTTTCGTAATATAATGAAGATCTATTTGTAACTATATCTTCTAGCAAATAAAATATTTAATTTCTTACAGTGCTAAAGTTGGTCTGAGAAAAACCCTAGCAAAGTATTTTCAATTGTTCCTGAAATAAATTGGCCTTATTAGGTTAGCACATAAAACCATTTGCTTTTTCTCTTCCACTTTTATAGGTGTTCTTAAATTACACGTATTGTTTTATTAAATATTGGACATGTACTCGTAGATCGTTTACTATATTTACTATATTTATTTATTAAGTTAAATAAAATTTAAATATTTACCTATAAACTAAACCTAATATAATAAAAAATGTCCTGTATAGACGTCCCATCAGAGATAGTTAATATATTATATAAATATAAATAAAGTTTTTAGTTAAATGATTATTATATTTTTTTATACTTGTTTACTTACGGTAAAGATTTAGTTGCACTCGCTACTGACAATTTGTTTTAGTTTTAATAATAATTTTGATTTAATTTAATATTAGTTTAGTTTTAATTTAATTTATGATTTGACTTAATTTAATTTTATTTTTTATTTTATTTTATACAATTAGGAAAACTTACAGCTAAACAATACTTAAATATAAAGAAAAAAGATAAAGTAAGAAAGGGCTAATGACAAGTTTTCACAGAAATAGATATGGAAACATAGATAAAACTAAACACTGAGTAGACTATTACAAAAAGAATGAGATGATATGAGGCAGAATAAGACAAAATAACAATAAAAATAGAACATTTATACAGATCGGTTTAAGGCATTTGTAAAGTAGTCCTGAGTCAAGCCACGTCGGGCAGCGGCTGGGGTAGTACATGATATGTCAATATGTGAGCAATGTTTATTGAAATAGTCAGATGTTCTCCAGATGAAAGCATTCTGCATATAATTATTGGATACAAATGGGATGTAAAAGGTATCCCTGTGACGTGTTTTGCAGAGTGTACTAAAAGGTATATTTCCTAGAATATCTGGACAGTCGACCTTTCCTCTTATGACACCCATAAGATATGACACTTCGGCGAATTCATTTTATTCGATTAAATTTAATTTGATGTTAGGTTTGGCTCAATGTTAATTGAAGTGCTGTCAATAAAATAAAAATCATCATGGCTAATGTATAATAAAATTCCTATCGTCAAATATATATTAATTTAATGCTGAGATTTTGTTAAACCAATAAATAAAATAGTCCCAAGAAGATTGGTAACACAGAGTACTAGACCACCTCTGTTGGAGATGGGCCTTTCAGTCATTTCTGTAGAATTTGGCCTACACTGGCCTCGGCTGGTGTTGTAAATCTATGACAAATGTTCGTAAGATTAGTGTATTTCTCATTTCGGATTTTAAGTAAAGCATTCTTACAACCGAGCCACCGTCGTTTTTATTATTAATAAATATACGCATCCGGTGTGCCTCGGCCTTAAAAGTTATTCATACATCGAATGTAAATCCATAAGTTTCCTTTGTTTGAGTTCCGTGAATTACTTCACCTGTCTTTAAAACGAATGTGTACCTTCGTAAAGTTAGACTATCATATCCCTCTTCACGACTAACGCAAACTTAAACAAACCCATTAATAATATTAACAACTACACAAATATTTGACACAGTAAGTACACAAAAACATTTTATGAAGAACATATCCGATATTGTATTTTTCTTGAAACTTTTATTTGTTCACAAACGCAGCGAGGATGGTTTAGATGAGACCGTTATACGCTTTCTTAATGTACGTTATAAAGTTGAGAATGCAGCGCCGTTTGGAACTGCTTCGTATAATGAAGAAGTAGGTTCAGTCGGACAGACACAGAAATGCTTTTATCCCGACGAAATATTACAAGAATGGAGGTCTGTGTGTGGAGCAGCTGTGCCGTAAACTAATATAGTTAATATGGAAATTTAATAATGAGCTGGTTTTTGATGAGAAGTTTGTTAGCGGAGTTCGCTAGGCTGTGGCTAATGGCTCATTACGTCGGAGATAATATTATTTAACTTGGTTAAAATATACTTTGTTATAAGGAAGGTTTTGTATTAGATTACTTCTAGCTGGATACTTCACAGTCTTCGCCTCAAAATGGAATACACCATGTGCAAACTTCCACCATCTACATTTCTGTAGAGCCGTTTAGGATGATCATCAATATTTTCATAATCAATTTAAACCAAAATTATTTCTTTTCATATGGATCACCGGCCATGGCATACCGAGACCGATCTACATGGGAAATGCCACTATCGAAGTTGTACAAAAATATCTACCTTGGACAGACCATGCAATTCGGAATAGCCAACTTTAGCAAAGAAGCCGACAGACGGATTCAGCTAGGATGGGCAGCATTCAGCTAGGATGGGCAGCATTTAGCTAGGATGGGCAGCATTCAGCTAGGATGGGCAGCATTTAGCTAGGATGGGCAGCATTCAGCTAGGATGAGCAGCATTCAGCTAGGATGGGCAGCATTTAGCTAGGATGGGCAGCATTCAGCTAGGATGAGCAGCATTCAGCTAGGATGGGCAGCATTCGGGAAGTTACGACACATCTTTCCACCGAACATACCACAGTGGTAATGTCGTATGGAGCAGAGACGTGGACACTGACAGTGGGTCCGATGCATAAGTTCAAGGTCGCTCAGCGAGCTATACTTACTATCACTTACTGAAAGAATTGGGCCTAAGCAGGTCTGCCGTCAAAACATTTATGGAACGAGCTTCCAAGACGGCATTAACGGAATCATACAGTATTTGGTTGGGTAGGGAGAGGAGTAGAATGGTGGATGGTGAGCGTATTATCGCGCAATAGAAAAAAAGGAGGCCTCCTTTTCTTAAACCAGCCTATTGTCGGTCGCAAGCCCGAGACACCATTTTTCTCATCTCTTACCGACACACGATGGACCCGGCACCCGCACGGTGAATCCATGGAATGCTTAGAAATTTGTCTTCTTCTCTGGGATAGTAGTTGAAATTGTTAATAATCCGTTTATGCTATATGTTTAGTGAAAATAATGTTATTCCGTAATTAGCTAGGTGTTCGGTAATCATTTGAATGTAAATATTTATTTGTAAAAGACAGCTGTGGAATAAGTAAATGAATAAATAAATAAAATTTCTCTGAAGGATAAAGTCAGAAAAGTTGAAGTTTGATTTGTTTCAAACGTTGAAAATTTAGAAAAAACTAAAGTTGCCGACATAGCTTTTAAAATTAGCAATAGGCTGAAAACATCTGTAAACGAGTCCTGCAGTGGAAACCACGTAGTGGAAGACGCAGAGTGGGACGACCACCCGCCAGATGGACGGACAACCTGAGAAAGGTCGCTGGTGGGGGATGGATGAGGGCGGCAGAAGATCGTGTAAGCGTGTGGCGAGCCTTGGGTATCCAGCAGTTGGGAGACCCAGGCTGATGCTGATGATGATATATATGGTTCACATCGTTACTCTTGGATAATGTCAAATTGATATATTAACAAATGTATTATAATGATCCTATGCTCTTGTATATACTCGTAGCTATTTGTAAATATTGTATTTTTTTTATTAATGAAATTTTTTTTTTTTTAGTATTTAACCCATATTTTGCAGAAATAAACTATAAATAAAAAATGTCCTCTAGAGACGATCCTTCAGTGATAATTAAAAGAAGACTGGCAACATTGCCTCTCTGTATAGCTAAGCTAATACGTTGGCAGAAATAATTGCCAGCTTTCCTGTCTCCAGACTTTTCCGTTAGCCGTTTGGACAACTCCTTGGCCAGACGATATATAACGTTTGCGTTAAGTAATAGAATAGGGCTGCAGGTCAACTTATTAACTAATGATTAAATAAAATAAATATCAATAATATTAAAATTTAATTCGTAGCTGTAAAGGTGCCGTGTCAACTTATACTCTAAAATTATAACTATGGCTATACCACGTGGAATTTATTAAAGATCATATATTTTTATATTATATTCTAGAGTAAAAATAAAGAACGTACGTATTCTTTAATTTTATATTCGGTAATAAAATCTCAAGTTACGGTGCAGAGAAGTTTTCCTAAAAATGTCGCAACTCATACCGAGCCTAATCAAGTAGGTAGGAAAAGGTCATCGATCGCGTGAACTTTGACTTACATAACAAAATTTGAAATTCAAGCGAAGTTGACGCCCCGCGCCGCTCAGCCGGCATGTGACCTTGTCAGCATTAGGTATATTTATCACGATAAATATTGTGATTTTTAGAAGCGGCCTTATTCACCATACAACAGTGTTTTGTTTTTCGGATAATAATTTTTAACTTTAAAAAAATGTTACCTTTTTATTTCAAAAAGTTGTTTTACCAATGACACCTGAAGCCTAAAATAAATATTTGCTCTTTTTGCAATTGCACGTAGTATAAAGTTTTTTTTCTTCTATGCAAAGTCATCTACTAGTGCATATTAATAATAAGTTCATTTTTTATTACTAATCAGGAAGATTATTATCCATATATTTAAATTAACGAATCCCAAAATAATATTGTAATAAGGTTGTTAGAAATATTATGATTTAAAGTTTCCATTTAAATGGAGGTTCCGGAAAAACTGAAATAAATAATAAGCAAATTTTAAATCTGAAGGAAACAGCGCCAGATGGTATCTAACCTACTATTCGTGTAGCCGAAGCGTAATTTGAATTGACGGGACCCCACATTTACATAATCGGAAAATTGATTGAAGCGTTCGCCAAAAAAATACTCTCGTTGAAGGGAAAAAATCAATTCTTCGGAAGACTGATGCGCTTCTAATGAGGGGGGCTTACGGAAAGACCCTACCGTCTCGTAGCCTGTTGCTATCGTTTGTTTAAAGATTACGGACTTTGTGAACGGACGGATTTCTTCAAATTCGAGAGACGCCATTTCAAAAGATCGCCCTCGTTTTCTACGACCTATTTTACTATCTGATGGCGATAAAATGCTAATGATGTAATCCTATTGATCTATAATGAGCCACGGTTTAATTATTCTCAGAAGGTTGCCCTGTAGCCTGGAAGCCTAATAAAACGTTTAAAGTAAAAAGGAAACCAAATTTTTGGAAACTGTTGAATAATGATTCCAGGAAACTTGGTCTATTGTCTAAAGTATGATGTTAATTAGTTAGTCAAATACTGAACAAGGTATAACTACATTTCACAACTACATTGATAGCGGCAGTAGGTCGGTTGTAAGAACGCTTTCCTTAAATCCCGGCAGGATGATGAACTACACTTTTCTAACCTAAATTCGTCATAGATTTACAACACCACCATTGCCTCGAAGAGCACGTTAAGCCGTGACGGTTCCACTAATACTAACTTGTGGAATCATTAATAAATTGACATCATTTAAACTTTTTAAACTTTCGCGTACATTCATAATAGTTTTTATAATTTTAAACGTCGGGAGAAATTTGTCTCTAAGGTAAATCGCGTAAAGACCCGTTAAAATTATAAAAACTAAATTGAAATCAGACCCTCGCCAGTGTGGCGAGTTTCGGCCAAATTCTCCTGAAGTTTCTGGAAGGCCCATCTCCAACAGTGGAGGTCTAAGGCTCTGTGTTCTAGGGACTGTAATGATGATGATAATACTACACTAGCCATCATCAGCCTGTGTCTCTCCACTGCTAGATATAGCCTCCCCCAAGGCTCGCTACTTTGCACGATCTTCTGCCATCCTCATCCATCCCCCACCAGCGACTTTCCTCAGGTCATTCAGTTTCAGTTCTTGGTCTGTATGTAAATAAGTCACTCCATCGTTCATCGGTTCTGCGATAGACTTGTCCAGCCCATTGGCACTTCAACTTGCATATTTTGAAAGCTACGTCAGTAACTCTGGTTCTTTGACGGATGTCAACGTTTATGACTTTATCCTTCAGAGAAATCCCTAGCATAGCTCTCGCCATAGCTCGCTGAGCGACCTTGAACTTATGCATCATACTTACTGTCAGTGTCCACGCCTCTGCTCGATACGACATTACTGGAAGAACGCACTTGTTGTTGTATTCAAACACTGTGATATGTCCGATAGGAAGATGTTTCGTAACTTCCCGAATGCTGCCCATCTGTCGGCTCATATGCTGAAGTTGACTATTTCTAATTGGATGGTCTATCAAGGTAGACGTATTTATATTGTACGTACAACTTCGATAGTGGCATTGTCTACGTATGTCGTTTCGGTATGAAATGGCAGTTAAACATGATTTTTGTCTTGTCCAAGTTCATACCGAGACCAACCCGCTGGGATGCCACATTTAAGCCGTTCAGAATTCCGCTAAGATCTTTTAGCGAGCTAGCCATTATGTCTATGTCATCCGCGAATCGGAGGTGCGAGATAAGAACTTATAACAAAGTCAAACCTCGGAATATATGTAAAGTGTATTCGAATTCAGAGAACCAACAAAAAAGCGATTACCGGAACAAAATGCTGGCCACAACGTCCGCCCGCATTAAATAAAGGAAATCGAAATCCCATTTGGAACAAATACAAACAAAATCCTTTGAATCTGATAGTCCTTCAGAGAGCCAGTGTGAGAGCGGACGGCGCCATCAATACACCTGCAATAGGTCCAAACCAACAGACAAATAAACAAACAAAAGATACAATGTTACTTGCGAATCCTAAAAGGGAACAACTTCAATCAAATGGGGCCTTTGTGTTCGTGTCGATGTCCTCAAATGATTCGATATGAACGAGATGATGGTTTATTGTCGAAAAAATATATAACCTTTGTGCGGGACAATGCGCTTTGTTTAGCAACAACACTAAATTCAGAACATCAAAATCGGCTCTTACTTTCATTTGTATTCGAGATTTTTGACTCTTCAAAATATTAGAACTTTTGATTTGACAAAATTGTCACGGAAAAAGAACCATTATGTTTTTTGTCACGGCACATTTTTTGTTTTCATTTTATCATTCAACGCTTGTAATTTATTAATGTTGAATACCTATTTGAGTAACAATTTACCTATTGAAATGAATTTCATTTTTCCAAGTCAAGTAGATAATATTATTAATTTTGAATGTAATAATGGCTATAATTGGAAGGTCCTCGTAAAAGGCCAAACTTAATGTCAAATGTAACGTAATTTTTTCATCGTTTATTACGTCATTACAATGTTTTGTTTTTAAATATAAACAGTACATCACTAGCCTTTTTAAAACGTATGTAATTAGGCATGTCTTTACCATTGTCATCTGTTTTTTATAATTGTTTTAGGGTTAGTTAAAGTACGTCCTTTGATTATGTATATCTAAGCGATCTAATCATATTAAGGCTCGCTACTGCACGCGGTCTTTTGCAACCCCCGCCAGCGACTTTCTTCAAGTCATCCGTCCATCTGGCGAGGAGTCGTTCCATTCTGCGTCGTCCCGTACGTGGTCTCCACTCCAGAACCCGTTTTCCCCATCGGTTGTTGGTTCTGCGGCAGATGTGCCGGGTCCATTGCCACTTTAGGTTGTTGATTTTGAAAGCTATCTCAGTAACTTTGGTTCTCTGACGAATATCGACGTTTCACATTCTATCCATAAGAGACATACCAAGCATGGCTCTCTCCATAGCTTGCTGAGCGACCTTGAATTTGTGGACCAGACAATCAGTGTCCACGTCTTTGCTCCGTACGACATACGAGCATTAGGGTAGGATGCGCTGGCTGTGGTATGGACGATGAGAGGATTTGATTATGGATACCTGAGTAAGCTAGTAATTTATGCCTTTCCTTATGCCTATTATATTTAGCTTGGAAATTGACGTAAACTTGTAGGAAAAGAAACACGTAACATTATTAGATACACTGAAACGGCTCATCGTGTAGAGACAAAAGTGTCATCATCATCAGCCTGTGTCTTTCTATTGCTGGATATAGGCTTCCCCCAAGACTTGACACTTCGCACGATCTCCGGTCACTCTCATCCACATCCAGCGACCTTCTTCGCGAGCGGTCATCCGTCCATCTGGCGGGCGTTCACCCACCACCTCTGCCTTTACCCATATGTAGTCTCCACTCCAGAACCCGTTCTTTCATAGGTTTTGCAATAGACGTGTCTCGCCCATTACCACTTCAGCTTACAAATTTTGAAGGCTATATCGGTAGCGTATGTTCTTTAAAGGATTTCCACGTTTCGGACTTTATCCATTAGAGAAATACCAACCATAGCGCTCTCCATAACCCGCATGGAGATGCACGTTTCTGCTCCATACGACAGTACTGAAAAAACGCATTCGTTGAAAGCTCTCGCCTTCAATGACTGTTTGACAAAAAGATGTGGCGCAGCAATAAACAAAAGTATAGAATATATAATAATAATAATTTGAGTCTTATTATCTTATTCTAGTTTTGACGGCCTTAGCAAACGACTTACTGATATCCTAACCTTCTTTGGTAGACTTATCTTGAGATATAATAACCTTAAATAACCTTGGATGTCTTTATGTACGCCGTCGTCGTTTAGTCAATTAATACTTTTGACAGTTTCAAAGACTTATATATCAATTTGAGTGGTCGCGTCGGAAGATTGTCGCTGGCCATTAAATGGATCTTAGAATGCAAAAATAGTCGAACTTTTTCTCTCTATATCAGTTTTATTTTATTAATGTACGTATTTGGAAAATTTATAGCCAATGTAATAAACAAAACAATTTAAGTAATCTATACGTCCAAACTATCTTATTTATTTATATTGGTTTAATGATAAAGTCATGCCTTCGTAGTCTAGCGGTTAGGTACGGACATAACCACCGGACACAAATTTTTATTATTTAATTATGATATTTCTCGAGTTACGCTAAAGACGTTGACGAGCTTGCCACTTGACATGATCGGCGATTGCAGATTGGATTCACATTTAGGTAACATATATCTGAAGAATTTGGCCTACACTCGCCACGCTGGCCAGACGGCTTGGCGAGGATATACATCATATAAAATTTATTACGACAATTTATTAACGATTCCACAAGTTGGTATTAATGAAACTGGGACCAATGGCTTAACGTGCTCTCCGAGGCACGGGAACGGTGGTGTTGTGCACGTAAGAAAAGTGTATTTCTCATTGGTACATGCCGGGTGGGTTTGAACCGACCTTTGTAGGATCGCGTTCTTACAACCGAGCCACCACCGCGCCGTAGGTTACTTTACTTTGTAGTAAATGTGAATCCGCGTCTTTACAAGCTACTCTGACCTACTTTTAAGGGATATTTTTGGTGTTAAAGTTTATTTTTCATACTCTTGTCTATTCGTAGGTCGCCCAGAGCCTTCTGTCCGGTGGCTGGTGAATGGTGTGCTGGTGGATGAGGAATACGAACACAATACTGGAGACGTGATAGAGAACCGTTTGTTGTGGCCGGCGATTAGAAGAGCGGACTACGCAGCAGTGTTTACCTGTCAGGCCGCCAACTCCCATCTGGTTCCGCCCAAAGAATTGTCCTTAGTGCTGGATATGTTTTGTAAGTGATATTAAAAGCTGAGTGGAATTATTTAAGAGTTTTGTACTGTAGAGACAACGACGAGCTTGCCACTTGTCATTTCACATCATAAAAAAAAGCGCGGACTACTTCTGACTATCCCGAAAGGGATATGGTCGTGATAATAATTTTGACAAAATTAATAAAGAATATGGAAACGCAATCTTCTATGTTGCCAGAACATAAATTATCTTACTGTTAATATTTAAAATGGCAACATTTATGCCTTTCGAAGTTCGGAGAGTTGAAAACTAAGAATATTGATTTGAGGAACCCGTTTGACAGCTGGAAGGATTGTTTGGATGAGGGAGCCGTTCAGAAAACTTTTTAGAATATGTCAGTGTGGCTGTTTGATAATATCTGTGTTTCCCCCAGTGCGTCCTCTAACGGTGGAAATCAGGAAGCCCGGCGAGCTAACGGAGGGCGGCGCCCTGACGGCGGAGAGACGGTACGAGGTGGTCTGCGAGACGGCCGGCAGCAGACCGCCTGCCCTCATCACCTGGCACAAGGGGAAGAGATTACTCAAAAGGATCACTGTGAGTACTAGAATATAAATTTTGTGCTCACAGCCGCTAAAACTTATCAAATGAAGCTTTCAGAATCGCTATAGAATAAGCTATAATGTTAAGCGTTATTCTGTATTTATAATTGTTTCTCTTCCCCAATGATGGTTATCATGTACTGCTCCAGATTCACCAATAGGTACTATAAAATGATATTGTTTTATATCAATATTGTAAAAATTGACGTGTAAAAATTGACGTGTAAAAGTGCAGAATACATCTCTTTTTGTCCTATGCCTACTTGCAAAATAAACGAATTGAATTGAATTGCTCTCGAGATTTTGAAATTTTGTTACCCATGCCCAAGGCAGTTAGGGACTGATCTCAGTCATGAGTGTCTGATTCCAGTTGGTAACATTCATGGGCCTCGCGCGCCACTTACCACCAGGTGGGCGTGAGGTCACATGTCGTGATAGTATATGAAATAAATAAATGTAGCTCTGTTAAGGCGTAAGAGGCGTCGCGTGAGGCGCCTGTTAGGGTGTAAAAGGATAAGTCAACCTCTGCCTCTACCGACATATGGTTTCCTAAGAAAATTTGTTTGTTTCTATTAATAGAAAAACATATTGGTCGAAAATAAAAGCATACAAAGTCACCCCGTATATACTTACGGTGAATTCATTATTATAGTCCCGTCTGGTCATATACTTTTCGATTTTCTGATCAACAATTACACAAATGAAACGCATTTTTCAGTTTTAAACAAAAACTAGGCTAAACAAAGTTTATTTTGAGAAGAAGATAAAGATAAAAAAGGTTAATCTTTAGTTGTTGAAGGCGGAACAAATTATCTTCCCTTTTCCTTCAAATGAATATTCAACAATTGGGCGAAAGAATTGGTGTTAATTGTCTCCCATCAGAGCGGGGTAATTAAGTCCGATGACCGCCCCTCGTCCATCACCGGCGACTAAATAAATCACTGCCCAATAACATTAACACTTACATAATATATTAATATTACAAAGATTAGTGTATCAGTCTCTATGTCTGTCTGGTATCACAGGATCAATTTTATTAAAATAACATCATTTATTTTGGGAAATCATTTTATTAAAATTTATTTTTATTGATAATACTGGCCAAGCCGTCTGGCCAGCGTGGCGAGTGTAGGCTAAATTCTCCAGATATATGTTCTGGAAGGCCCATCTCCAGCAGTGGAGGTCTGTTCTAGGGGCTGTAACGATACTAATGATGGTTAGGTCCGTGGATATAGACCCGGAGGTACCGAGTTCGATTCCTGGTCATAATAATTTATAAACACAATAATTTATTTGTTATATTTCTCGATTCTGGTAAGCTGGAGATATCGAGATTGCGAATCCGCTTATTTAAAAGCGTGGTTTCTGATCACCCCGATAGGGATACGGTCGTCATGATCATGATTTTCTTTAAGATCTAGTTTTAACAAATGGTACGTGACGCAATAATCTGGGCATGACATGTGACTGCAAGTTGTATTTTTGATAAAAGATTTGCACAAGAAACTTAAAGGCTTACACTGAGAAAAATAATTTTTAATTACATTAAAAATCATCGGTTAATATTTATAAGTTTTACGCCGATAAATCGATTACAATACCATCAAACCAACATGTCATTACTATTACGATGCTAGGAGAAAGTGGAGTGGAGCAGTAAGAAAGTGTTGGTTCTTGGTCATTTTTAGCGGTCACTGAATTTATATTATACCCAGGTGGGTATGTTTATCTCAATTAGAGACGCGAGGTCCAAGATTCCAACTCCAGTTACACATATTCAGCGTGCGACAGATGTAGGAATCTCTAAATTTATATATACGCGATATGCATTTGGCGCTACAATTTTCATTCAAATGTAAATTAAGTGGTGTAACCTTGACCTAGATAATATAAACTTTAAGCAGAGCATATTCACAAATAAAAAAAAAAGAAAAGGGAAAACTCAGAAACAATAGTAGTTGGTCATAGACAAACACATTTATATTTAAATGGACAAAACCAATATTCTTTTTTTCTTAAATAATATATTATAACTGCCTCCGTGGTCTAGCGGTTAAGTCCGTGGATTTAGACTTGGAGGTACCGGGTTCGATTCCTGGCCGGGACATAAAAATATTTATTAATGTAAATAAATACATTTAAATAATATTTAATTTATTTGTCACATTTCTCGAGTTTGGTACGCTGCGTTGGAGACATCGACGAGCTTGCCACTTGTCATGATTGGCCTATAGTAAAGTTAGCTAAATGTGAATCCGTTTATTTATAAGCGTGGTTTTCTGACCACCCCGAAAGGGAAACGGTCGTGATGATATTTTACTTTTTTTAATTAAATAATAGTACATATTCGTAAATACTCGTATACTGCGTGCAGGAGCAATTATTTTTATATTATAATCTAGAATAAAAATAATGAACTATGTATTTTTTTTTATTATTATTCAGTAATACAATCTTAAGTTACGATGCAAAGAAGTTATCCTAAAAATATCGCCACTCATACTGAGCCTAGTCTAGTAAGTAGCGAGACATCGACGATCGCGCGAACGTTGACTCTCGTGATTCTTTCTCTCTCTATTTCGTCTCTCGGCTGTGGGCGAGATCAATTAATAATAACACTCCCCAGCTTTAAGGTACTTATCACGATGGATATCTTTAGACGCGGTCTTATTCACCATGCACTAGTGTTTTGTTTTTCGGATAATATTTTATTTCTTTAAAAAAAAGTTACCTGTTTATTTCAAATAGAGATTCTGCGAATGTCACCTGAAGCTTAAAAAATATATTTGCTCTTTTGGGAATTACACGCGGTATATCATCACGCCAGCTCCCTTGCGGAGTTGGCAGAGAGACATTTCCGTACGGTATATGTACGCTACGATATGGGGTGCATTTGGCGATACAATAATATTCACGATTAACATTGACATTTAACCAACTTTAACAACTCAGTTGTAAGTACGTTTTTCTTAACAGTCTATAAAGGTGCGTTGTAACTCCGGCATTTATCAATGAGAAATACACTTGTCTTACGTACAATTGTCATAGATTTACATTCAGCTTTACGCAGTGGAAGTTGGTGCGAGAGGAGTTCCAGCAAAATCTTTGCATCACTTACTGAAAGAGTTGGGCCTAAGCAGGTCTGCCGTCAATACATTTATGGAACGAGCTTCCAAGACGGCATTAACGGATTCATACAGTATTTGGTTGGGTAGGGAGAGGAGTAGAATGGTGGATGGTGAGCGTATTATCGCGCAATAAAATAAAAAAAGGGAGGCCTCTTTGTCATAAACCAGCCTATTGTCGGTCGCAAGCCCGAGACACCATTCTTCTCATCTATTACCCACACGCGATGGACCCGGCACCCGCACGGTGAATCCATGGAACGCTTAGAAATTCGTCTTCTCTTACACGGTCCCGGTTCCACTAATACCAACTTGTGGTCGTCAATAAATTGTCATTAAAAATTGACATCAGCCCTAGCCTCGTCTAGCCCGCGCTGCAGCGTAGCCAAACTCTCCAGAAATTTCTGGCCGGCCCATCAGCAACAGTGGAGGTCTAGGACTCTGTGTTCTAGGAGTGGTGATGATAATGATAAATATAGGCCCATCATGATAAGTGGTAAGCTCATCAATGTCTCTAGATTACCAGTCTTGTATGAAAAATGTTTTTTTTTTTTGTGTTCTCGATTATAAATTTAACCAAGTACTTCCGCGCCTAAATCTACAGCCTAACCGCTAGACCACGGAAGTAGTTTTTTGGGTTAGTCCATATATATATATTGTCTTAGGTGGTGGGTATTGATTTTGGAGTGGGGAGTGATGGTGCCTCACCTCGCTGGAGAGCCGCCAAGCTGCGCGCACCCAAGCCAAGCCAAGCCAATGCATTTTTATACAACCTGTAACAAAACAACAATACGGCCAGAGACAACGAAGATGGATGTGGCTAAGCACCATTAGCAGTACCTATTGGCGGTTTAAAAATCGACTTTTACATTGTTAAGTATTTTTGTGGTTTTTCTAAACCAATTACAATGTCGTATATAAAAAAAGTCAAAAGTTAATGAAGTTCGGCGGTTTCAAAAAAGAAGTAAAGTATCATCACGACCCACAAGTATCCTAAAAAGCAGATTCAATTTTAGCAAACTTTACTATAGGCCCAGCACGACAAGTGGCAAGCTCGTCGATGTCTCTAGCGTTCCAAACTTGAGAAATATCACGAATAAATTAAATAAATTATTGTGCCCCGACCAGGAAATGAACCCGGTACCTCCGCCTTTAAATCCAAAGACTTAATCGCTAGACTACAGAGGCAAATAACTTAATTGTACAGTAATATATAGTAAAAAAACATTAGTCTTATCAATAAGAGCATCGAATCTACTTTATTTTTTTATTATACACACAAGTAGCACAAAAATAGCCCAAAATGGATTATGTCATTTAGCTAGACCGAACGGCGCCAATGAGATTTACATATCAGTATTCTTATAAATAAAATAAATAAATGAAGTTTTATTTCAGGTATGCACCCATATCAAACAAATTTTACAATGAAATTATAGTACAATTATAAAATATAAAAATACATATAAAACAGAAATAAATTAAAATAAAATATTTGTCAAACACTAGTGAGTGCGCACGCCTAATCTACTCGACTTTACCGAGTCAAGCTCTCGGAGGGAATCGAGCAGAATACCCACGCGCACTCCCAAGCGCCAGGATCGACTCAAGTTTATTTACGGTCCAAACTGCTGAACATACAGCCAATGTGAGTGTATTTTACTGGGGATCCCGTCGCAAACCGTTCTCAGAATGCGATTTGTTGAAGAGCGTAGCCGCTTCCAGAAAGACGTGACACGGTTTCGGAGCACCGCGAAGAAGTCTGGTACCCTCGCCTCATCGAACATGCCCGATGCACTGCAGTACCTGGGTCGGCGCATGAGGATACGGAATGCATCATTTTACTGTACCCTCATGGCACTGTATGATTTCCTATGGTAGCTGACCCATAGTTGGCAAGTGTACATACATTGACAGTATGTTTTAAACAGCGTCAGCTTGACATCTTTACTACACTTGCCAAACCTACTTATAATTTGAAACATTGAATTTTAAACGCATCAATTTCCGGGAAAACTAGAATTTTAATCCAAGTCGGTAATAATGTTAACCTTTTGGTTTATTTTGCGGATTAGCTATAAACAAGTTTTTAACTCCGGGATTAGTTGGTTGGGCTCGTGTCGATGTGAAGGGACGTCAATAGTAAGGCCGTGGTTACACTGCGACACGCGATCTGCTCCAAAACGTGGCAAACCTTAGCTGAATGCTTCTACAAGTTTAGATTTGGCGCATTCATCTTCTATTCTGCTGCAGCAACATGTATAACTTTTTTTTGTCTAATAGATTGTTGCTTGGCATCCGAATAGATCAAATGCCAGGTTGTCCAGGTGATCGTGGCTATTTATTTTTCAAAACACAGCTATAGTGAGACATAAACCAAAGAGGTTTTATATTATTTGGACAATACAATCAAAACAGAAATAACAGTCAAATATAGTAATTAGATGTAAATTAATAGTGGCATTGAACAGTGACTAGCAAAAATAAAAGATGAAACAATACTAAATAAGTGAAAACCTTTGCCTCGCCTTTACTGCTAGAACTAAATTCGCCGCAACACCAGGACCATTTTTTATAAAAAATCTAAGATGATCCTAGTAATCCAGGAATCTGGTTGTCAAGACGACATCGTAAGCTACTGCAAATTTATATTTTTACTTTAAACTCTTTTGTCAACCACATATTGCTATATGAGCGCCAGTAATGATGACTACAACATGTCAAACTACATTTACTATAATAACATTCATATTATTTACAAATAAAATAACAAAACAATATAAAAATCTAAACAATAATAATATAAAATCTATGACTAAAATAGCACGAGTAAAATGACAGTATGACGGCCTCCGTGGTCTAGAGTTAAAGACCATAGATTTAGACTCTTAGGTGCCGGGCTCGATTCCTGGTCGAGAAACAATAATTTATTTGTGATATTTCATTAGTCTGGTACGCAAGAGACATCGACGATCTTACCCCTTATCATGATGGGCCTATAGTAAAGTTACCTAAACGTGAATCAGCTTTCTTTGTGGTTTCTGACCATAACGCCAGGCTTAATGATACTTAAGTTTTTTATGAAAATGTTATATAATATTTCATTAAACAGTATTTTTTATTTTAATACAAATAAAAGCTTCAATCTTATGCGTGCGTTACTTGTTCGCGCAAGTTCAGTGGAGAAGTGACCTAACGTAGCTTGGAGGAACAACTCCCTTCATTTCCTCCGGCCTCCAGTCAGCCGGCTAATTGTATGCACGATCGTTTTGTAATCACTCATGTGGTAAATCTCTAATATGTTTCAATATTCCACAAGTTGGCGGAATATTTTATACTCCATGTTTACCGAGTAGGCGCGCTCGTCCCAAAAATCACTGTTATTTTTAGCCTTTAGCTTTTTAAGGTGCGGTGAGTGTTCGCTGTTTTTTGGCGGAATATATCGACGTGTTTTCAAGTCGGGGGATTGTGTAGAACACACTGACTGGTGTGAGGACCCGGCCATTTCATATTAAACAACACACATATGTTTAACACCGTGGTATCGTCTACTATTAGAATAACAGGACACGCCTGCTTTTTAAAAACGATGACGTTAGCATCACTATTAACGTCGTCGTTTTCATTGTCTTCTTACTCACTTGTGGAAGAATAAGCGCTAAATAAAGTTTAAACTATTATTTAATTATTATTAACTTGAGTATATTCAGTCATATCTTGACTTCTTATTAGAATGACTTAGGTTTACTACTAAGATGTGTTCTCGTAGGCTCCTCGTACAAGAGTGAGTCCTATTCTCTTTCACAATCGCAACGTTCGATCCCTGGCAATTGTATCGCGCTTTAAAATGAAGGTATGTAATTGGTCCGATTACGAACCGTAGTAATTGTCATTAACCAATCAGAAAGAGAATATAATTACGAATGTTGCCACCGAGAATTAAATTAAATTTATCAAATCGGAAAACATCGATACTAAAATAGAACTCGTATTCGTACTTTATTATTATTACTTTAAATCGAGCTAACAATTTCTTTCAATTTTTATTCGAATATCAAATAAACTTAAACAATATGCAATTTGAAGTTGCCTGTATTTTTTTAATAACTAAAATTTATTAATTAAGTGTTAGTTATAGCAATAAATTTTTTTACGTCTATTTTTTCACATATCTTTATTTGATATCTCTTTTGTCCTTAAGAGAATGCCTAACTTTTGCGCATTGTGCAATAAAGTTTTCAATTAAAAATAAATACATCGCGAATGCCCCGTTCCTCACATATAGGTCAAGTATGGGAGCGTTTTTTATAGCAAACACGTGCTCGGTATGATCACTTGCGACATTAGACGCGCACATCATAAACCAAACGACCAACATGAACAAGAGTTGTCTCAAACCATAACAATATTTCTACCCAAATCTTAAAATAAAACATAAAATAAGTTTTTAACATACTTATTAGTGTATCGATCGGTGGCGGTGGCCCGGTTGCTAGAACGCTTTTCTTCGATTCCAAAATGGTCTCAGTTCGAACCGAGTACCATTAAGAAATATACTTTCCATGCGTACATTAATCATAGATTTACAAAACCACCGTTCCTGTGAGAAGTAGAGCATGTTAAGCCGGAGGTGCATGCCGGAGTTCGAACCGCGACCTTTTGAATAAAGGAAAGCGTTGTAACAACCGCGCCACAACCGCTCTTATACAATTATAAAATAATATTTTTTCTGAAAAGAAAAAAAAAAATCTGATGTAATAAAAAATATATTTTTATGAAGTAATTTAGCGTGTATGTAAGAATGTGGTGGAAGTCCTTTCTGGCAGTGGCTGGCTCCGCGCCAGACGGCTCCTATAATTATCTGCTATTAATCTACCCCCAACCAAATCGCTGCACCGAACGGCCCATTCTTAGATAAAAAATCAAAATGGGGCATTACTGTTGAATGGACTCAACTATATCACAAGTCTTAATCAATTTTATGACAATAGGATTTCGATTATCAGACTCGGCCGTCAGTTGTCTTCGGAATAAATCCAATTTTGTCATTCTACTTCGTTCAACTTTATTTAGATTATTTTTTCTGGAGAATTTGCTAAGCTCTCCAGACGGGTTGGTGAGGGATTGATATCATTTTTTTATAACATTTTATAATTCCACAGGGTATTGTAAGGCACAGGAACGGCGGTGTTGTCAACCTATGGGAAATGTATGTAAGAAAAATGTGTTTCTCATTAGTACGTGCCGGGGTTCAAACCCACCTTTTTAGGATGTTAAGGAGAGCGTTTCCACAACCGAGAGAGATTTATTATACAAAAAAAAAATGGTCTACTGCTCCTTGCCAAACTCTCTGCCCATCTTGGCAAGTGTTGTCCAAATTATCCAGATATATGATCTAGAAGGCACGTGTCCAGCAGTGGAAGTCTAGGACTTCGTGTTCTAGCTGCTGTAATAATGATCATGATGAGGTCTACCGTCCCTACATTATTAAAACGAACTTTCAAGACGGGATTAACAGAATCATACAGTAATAGAGTGGGGAACAGAATAGTTAATGATAATGGTGTCAGGTCGTGGCGAGTGTAGGCCAGCAGAATTTTCTGGAATGTCCATCTACAACAGCGGAGGTAAGAACTCTGTGTTCTAGGGTTGTGATGATGATGACGTGTCTACTAATCGGTAATTCGTATAATGTCATCGACACGCATCAGAAAATAATCCCCTTTAAGCAACTGCATAACCGACTAGCCGATGCGTGTGGTCCGTGGAACCAGTAGACGGAGTGTGACTTTTTATAAAAATAATACCAAAATCCGTCGCATCCGGTGCATCCGATGCGTGCGTTCCGGAACTGTGAACGTCAACCTTATGAATACTAACAAATTTGTCCTCTAAACCACTGTACATTATTGAGACCTCTATCTCTTTGTAATTCCACCCTGTACCAAATCCGAGACGCACAAATTGGACACCTCTTGTGTCCGAGATTGAATGCTAGGAGATGCTACTCAAACCGGCATACTATTGGATTCCCTTTGACGTCACATCAATGAATCTTCCTGTCTGTTGTTTACTTACACTAATCATTGTTTAACTATTGTTTAGAGTACAGTAACCAAATTACGAGTATGATTATATAAACGCAAACGTTATATTAGACGAATATCAACCGCTACCGTTATCTAGCGGTTAAGTCTGTGGATTTGGGCGCGGAGGTACCGGGTTCAATTCTTGGCCAGGACACAATAATTTATTTAAATTATTTGTGGAATTTATCGAGTTTGAATGCGAGAAAACGAAGGTACTAGTGTTTGAGAAAGGAAGAATGACAACTGTAAGAATTAAGATTGACGATAAAACTCTAGAACAAGTGAATGAAATTATAGATCTGGGCAGTGTTTTCTCTGCGGGTGGGAAGTATGATAGGGATGTTGAAAGAAGAGTGAACGCGAAAAAAGTGTTAACGGTGCCCTGGGGTCACTGGAAGGCAGTCGAAATGTCAGTGACAAAGCTTGGTTCGCCATACACAATGTTGGTACCAACACTGATGTATGGAAGCGAGGAAGAATACGCATGAGAGTAGGGTTAATGCAGTAGAAATCAGGTCGTTGCGTCGGATATGCGGCGTCACTTTGGCGGACCGCATACGTAACATCGAAATACGGAAAAGTGTAGGTATAAAAGAAAGCATAGGGACAAAAATAAGGAAAGGCATGCTTGAATGAGATTTGATGAGCAAAGAAAGATTGGCGAACCAGGTATATAATGCGAAAGTTGTGGGTAAAAGGTGCCCTGGCAGACCAAGACTTACATAACACGATCAAATAAATAAAACACTGGCTGAAGGAGCATTAAAAAGCCTTCGTAACAAAAAGACATGTGTGAAGAGGTTGATGAATGTCGACGAAGCGAAAGAGGTATGTCGTGATCGTGTCAAATGGCGCTTAATTGTCTCTGCCTACCCCGCAAGGAAACTGGCGTGAAGATATGTATAAACATAGATATTTTGATGTAAAATAAATTGACTGTTTTTTTTTTTCAGTAATTCTATCACAAATTCATGGCCCACAAATGTTTGCGTGAATATAGAAGTAAGTTCTTGTTGGTTATTTTGCTAAACCTTTACGAAAACCTATAAAAATAGTTGGATAAATAATTTAGAGCGAATGGAGCAAGCTTTGTGTGAAACATAACAGTTAGGTATCATCACGATCGTTAGTGCGCCCTTGTGACGTGTTTAGTGCGCCCTTGTGACGTGTTTAGTGCGCCCTTGTGACGTGTTTAGAAAATAAATGTTTACTTTTTTTATTTAAAGAGCAAAAGATTATAAGCGGAAACATCCATACAATATTATAAATGTGTAAACCGAATTTTACAAAATTTGTCAAAATTGTTTCTTGGAACTCTATAACAGACATGACGTCACCATCTTACCAAGACATGCGACTTCACAGCCATTTATCTGTCTATCTGTTTATTCGCCTTTTCGCCGACTATTTGTGCACAACTATACTAGTATTACATACAACTACTTGACCGATTTTAATTTAAAAAATGAGAGATATTCCTTCAAACACACGTTCGGAAATGACGGTTCGGTTCATTCGGTTAATATTTTTAAATTTTCGACTAGGAATTGAATCCGCGTCTAAATGTATGTCCGTAACCACTAGACTACAGCGGCAGTTTTTGCGAAAATCGTAGCAAAATAAACGCGTCTACGACGAATTATGCAAAGCTTTCAAATGTTTTATTAGACGAGAACGTGGAGGAAAATTTTGATGCGGCGGAAATCGAAGGGTTCTTCTAAGATACACGTTTTATGTTTTATTTATTGAGACCCTCCGAGAGCCGAGGAGACCCGTGACCCGGCGACTTCTACATAAACCTATTTCTTTAATGATTGTTGTCTGCATTCATGTTTTGCTTAACGTTTGTCTATCAACAAATTAATGACGCTTCGATCGTATATACATACAGGGTGGATTTTTGAAACGGGTCAGTAAGATAGTTACAGGAAAACGATCCTAGCAGACCATCCAAAAAAAATTGGAGAAGTTCAGAAACTTCGCAGATTTTGGAAAATTTTACAGTTGGCAAGAAAATTAAATTTTACAAAAAACTTTTTTATGAAAATCGATTCTCTATTTTATAAAAATCAAAAGTCTCAACTGGACTGCCTAAAGTTTAAGTACTAGAAATTATTGTTTCCCGACCAGCAGCCCTGTTCTGTTACTTAAGCGAAAACGTTATACAGTAGAATTCATTATCACGCTATTAAAGTTGATATTTGCACGGCCACTGTCAAGGTCGAGCGCTTATAGAGTTGAGAATTGAGTAATATTTTGTAATTATGACGCAATCTCAGACGTTAATAACGAAATCCACTAGTAACGTTTACGACTAAGTAACAGAATAGGGCTACAGGATTCGAACCCGGTACCTTCGGGTTGAAATCCACGGAGGCGGGTCATCGATACCAATTAAAATAATTCTAAAATGAAAGACAATTGAGTCATTTCTTGTACCGGAAATCGAATTTGCTGCAGTATCATTCGGTATTTGTCAGATACGAGCAGTCAATCTATAAAGTAATATTCTTCAGTCAAATTCTATATGAATGTAGACGTGAGCCGACACTCGCGTTTCAAGGGGTTTTGCCTTTCGTAAAATAGACTAGGAGGCTGCGGCTTATTTTTTATTTTATTTTAATATAGGATTTGTATGAATATTGCACGATTAGGATTAGGTATGTGTTGACCATGTCAAATTGTCGCGCTTAATTGTCTCTGCCTATCCCGCATGGGACTTTGATTGAAGATATGTACGAGTATTTATGTATGTACTTTGTGAGTTATTTACCTTATTAATACATTTCTTTTTGCCTAAAAGAATGGAAATTAAAAAAAAGATATAGAAATAATTATGTTTGTTTTAATTGAATAGCTATAATTGAAATTGTATTATTAATTTGTAGTTTATTTAACTGTATTTAAAAAAAATATTACATAATAATCCAAAGTTATAGTTAAGGTCAACATAGTTATAGTTAAGGTCAACATAGTTATAGTTAAGGTCAACATAGTTATATTTAAGGTCAACATAGTTTTAATCACGTTTAATTTAAACAGGCATTTCCTTAAATTATTGTGAATGATTCTACTCCTGCTATTGGAGCAAAGTGGTAGATTTACAAAATAAAACAAGTAGAGACAATCAACAATAAATATCTTTCAAATTTATCTATGAGTACCTATGATACCTGGTACAGTGGTACTCTACCAGGCATTCCAGAACAGGTTAATTTACCGTGTGCAACAAGAAAGCTGATAAAATGCAAAACCTCTGCTCCTTTACACTTTGCTTTTGGCAACAATTTCGTATAAATATTATAAATCTAAATTTCACATAATTTTAGACAATCTTTTATTCTAAACTAAGTTTCTGTTTATAACCGCCAGCACCCAGACTACGAGCACAGAAAGACATCCTACAATAGGCTTCCCCCCACGAAGTGGTCGACTACAATATATAGTAAAGAACTTCTCACACGCTTTCACACTTCCATTACACTAACTCTTAGTAAAGGCATTTTGTCATTAAATATACCACAGCTAATATTCGAAGTAATATTTGGTCTTGAGACAATGGGACCGTGGTTCTTTAAAGAACTGTCTAAGCGGCTGGTTAACGCTGTATGTGACAAGAAGGCTGGCAGTTTTTTCGCGCAGCAAATCAACTGTGCAGCGGTGGAATGCTGCGAGTGTTTTTGACACATTGCCACATGATCTAGTCATGGGTGACAATTTTTTATAAATAGTTTAGATTTTATTAGCTTATACATTTTTATTAGCTTAATTTTTTTTTATTTAAATCATTGTACTGTTTTTTTATTCTTAATAAACTGACATCAAATGTTAAAAAGTAATATACAAACAGTATTAAAGAATTACAATATTATATAATTACTTATAAACGGCGAGGTTGACCCTTTGTGCAAAATATTCTCTACTTAAAGGGTCACCCGTCGCCAAGCGGAGTTTTTCCCCAAGCTCACGGTAGAACGCCAGAGCCTCCTCGGACCACGGATCCATCGTTTCGAATGTAAATAGGATGTAGTGGTCATTTACTATGATCTCCGCGTACTTGTTGCGTTTAATTTAATATGTGTACAGCTACTTTTCAGTTAAGTGTTTAAAGTCGTCCCGATGGTTGGCTATGATCGAATGTCTCGCGGCATTAAAGTTGTCCCAATGGTTGGCTATGATCGAATGTCTCGCGGCATTAAAGTTGTCCCAATGGTTGGCTATAATCGAATGTCTCGCGGCATTAAAGTTGTCCCAATGGTTGACTATGATCGAATGTCTCGCGGCATTAAAGTTGTCCCAATGGTTGGCTATGATCGAATGTCTCGCGGCATTAAAGTTGTCCCAATGGTTGGCTATGATCGAATGTCTCGCGGCATTAAAGTTGTCCCAATGGTTGGCTATGATCGAATGTCTCGCGGCATTAAAGTTGTCCCAATGGTTGTGATGGCGCGGATTTAGTGGACTGTATCTAGGTGCGGGATTTGCGATAATCTTCAAATTAGATACATAGACGATACTATGATAATCGGTGCAATAAACAAACTAGAAAGGAAACTGGTAAAGGAACTCACCTGATGTCCTCGGCACCAGCACTTATAAATTGTTCTTACACTGATTTTGCGGGTTTGGCGAATGCGGGCGAAAACAACGATCGCGGCGATTTCTTCAGCGTCTTCTATGACGACTGTAGGACAACGACTGCGCGACGACTACGACTATATTTCGATTCGACGATTACGACCACCATGCGGCGCGGCCAGTTATATAGGCACTGCCTCTCTTCAGTGCGCAAGCGCCGGCCTTTGGACTAGTGAGCGGGATGGGTAATATAGAAAGGAAGCGGCGCGAAAGAGACAGGACAAGGGTATAGGGGTAACAAATTAGGACGTCTGTTTATGCACCGACGAATCACAATAACGCCTAACCATCCAAAATTGGTCGAATCATCGCGATCGGCGCGAACAGGTTGGCTAAGATCGAATGTCTCGCGGCATTAAAGTTGTCCCAATGGTTGGCTATGATCGAATGTCTCGCGGCATTAAAGTTGTCCCAATGGTTGGCTATGATCGAATGTCTCGCGGCATTAAAGTTGTCCCAATGGTTGGCTATGATCGAATGTCTCGCGGCATTAAAGTTGTCCCAATGGTTGGCTATGATCGAATGTCTCGCGGCATTAAAGTTGTCCCAATGGTTGGCTATGATCGAATGTCTCGCGGCATTAAAGTTGTCCCAATGGTTGGTTATGATCGAATGTCTCGCGGCATTAAAGTTGTCCCAATGGTTGGCTATGATCGAATGTCTCGCGGCATTAAAGTTGTCCCAATGGTTGGTTATGATCGAATGTCTCGCGGCATTAAAGTTGTCCCAATGGTTGGCTATGATCGAATGTCTCGCGGCATTAAAGTTGTCCCAATGGTTGGTTATGATCGAATGTCTCGCGGCATTAAAGTTGTCCCAATGGTTGGCTATGATCGAATGTCTCGCGGCATTAAAGCCTTTGTCTTTACATTGAAGTGGTAAATAAATGAATAAGGCTGACTCTGTAGCGACACATGGTCACATGTGACGGACAGAGTGTGTCAGTGTATCCCAAACCAGTGCACGGCCTCGTTTCTTTTAAATAAAACGTAACTATTTTTTTCAATAACTGAAACCTCGACTACAGAAAGGAGAATGAGGCTTAACATTGGCTAAAATAACCAAAGTGACAAGCTAAGTACTAATCAAATGACATATATCAACATTTTTATTGTGGAATATTATAATCATCTCTTCTGTTACCGGATCATCATCACGACTGAATCCCTTCCGGGGTGGTCAGAAACCAAGCTTTTTTATAAAAGCGGATTCACATTTACCAACTTTACTATAGGCCTATCATCAGGCATAGTGTTAGGTTAGGTTAGTGTCTGATTCCAGTTGCTAATATTCATAAACCTCGCGCGCCACTTAATAATAATAATAATAATAAATATTTATTGCACAAAGTTAAATAACTTAAAACTAAGCGCATAGGCGAGCTTTATGCCTTAAGGCATCTTCTACCAGCTAACCTTTGTGAAAAGTAACCAATTACAGGCAGAGTGCCATAAAATATATAAATGAGAGATACTATAAAATATATAAATGAGAGATACTATAAAATATTAATTTATACTAATACTTACAAATATTATTATAATACTGATATAATAAACTACATAAACAACAATACATACTATACATACATAATACACACATACAATACACTACACATAATACTTACTGAAAGGGTAATATTTACATAGAATACATACACTTAAATGTTTTTTTTTTTCCACAATACGGAATAGGAATGAGGTCAACTACGAATATTTTGTATAGATAAAAAGTGAGAGTATAGATTATTTTTGAAGGAGCCTGCAGTTTGAAGAGTGCGAAGGGAAAGGGGAAGGGAGTTCCAGAGTGATGCTGCAGTAACAGTAAAAGAATTTGAATATCTGGTCGACTTACTATTAGGTGGGCGCAAGGTTACATGACGTGCAAGTATGAAGATAAAAAATAAAAACAATCATGACAAGTGGAAATCTCGTTGATGTCTTTAGCTTACCAAACTCGAGAAATATTACAAATAAGTTGTATCCCGAATAGGAATCGAACCCGGTACATCTGAATTCGCGTACCTAACCGCTAGACAGACGGAGGCAGTCATTAAATTATATACGGTACGAGGAAAAAAATATAACTAATTAATACTATAAATGTGAAAAAACTTTATCTGTATGTTTGTCCGTCTTTAGTTTTGTTTAGGATTGTTTGTTGTTATGATATTATGTTATATTCTATTATTATTACAAACAAATACAAAAACATGCGCTCTTGGTAAAACTTAAGCTAGTTTTTCTTCTTCTTTATTATTATTATTATTGCATGAATTTAATAAGTTTAGTTTCTTTGAATATACCTAATGATTTATAGAAATACTTTTGAAAATGTTGTGCCCCAGAAAAAGTGCCTACCTACATCTTCTGTAGGATTATATTATTGTGAAACCCTAGTAATAAGTATTTTTTAATAATAAACTATTTGAATTTTGTTTATTCTCTGTAAAAATAACAATAAATAATAGTATTTTTGGAAAGCAAGAAAGGAGCAAAGTTCAAGTTACGCCACTCCCTCTAATCACGAATCGGAAGCGAGATGATCCGGGCGGGAGATGAAACAAGGCTCTTACAAAATCAAACACATTTAGCCAAGTTACAGCTGTCAAAGTCTATCAAAAACTTGCTACAAAGGGCTTTATTTGTCTGTCACGACAACAACAAACTTGTACTCGCAGTGAGGCGCAGATTGTAAGCAAAACGTTTATCGGGATCTGTCCGTTAGTGTCATCTAATTTAATGAAACTATACAGGCAGGATTATTGATTATTGAGACAGGACAGTTAGGGCAAGTAACCGATTTAGCTATATTTCCAGTTGATTGATCGATTTTCCGTACAACATGTATGGGAAAAGTTTTTGGCGATTTCAGTCATTTTCTGTACTCAAACCTCAGTCGGTCCAGTAGACTTTTGATCCTTAACAAACAGAATCGATTGCCTTCAAAAAATATTTATTCGTTATTTTTTTTTTTGTTTCCGTTTTTGTTTTTCAAAATATTTGATATTCAGTTAGAATATCTCAAAAAGTTATTTAGGAACGTTTTTCTGTAACTTTGCCCATAAGGCGTATAAATAGTTGTAGTACGATTATTATTATTATTTAATTTTAATGCATAATTATGTCCAGCAGTGGAGGTTGTGACTCCGCCTGCTAGGAACTGTTAAGATATCGGAATCAGTATTTAATAGGTGAAATAAACTGCCCCAGAAAAATAATAATATGTAGACGAAAATGTAGCCAAGAAATATGTAAACTTTGCATTACATACCTAATTAAATGCTTTTCAAGTATTATTCTTGCACAAAGGATGAATAAAATAATCTATGATCAATATATACGCCACGTGATGGGTATTTAGCTTGTCACTTTAGTTATTTCAACCAATGACGTGCGTCATAGGCATACGTTGTCCAACGATAATCAGCCTTTCTGCAATCGGCCGTTAATATTCAATCACTTTTCTTCTTTGGACAATAACAACAAGCTACCAATATACGAACAGATTATTTCAAATAAGAGGAATCGACCATTTCAAAAACTCGGCAACGTGTATCGACTTTCATTAATGTTATTACAAGCTTAAACCCGATAACCTAACAAAATATCAGAAGTGTCAGGCTCGATATTGATTGTATGGAACGTCGCGGAGTCACGTGTGAGCCGCCCTGGCACCCGCCCAAGCACACGCCTTTACTTTGCACATATTTATGAATTACAACCAGAGACATAACACTAAAGAACCAGCCCGGTGTCCTAACAAAATATCACAAGTATCAGTAAGTCAGGTGAGACTTAGTACTCGTGAAGATCTCATTTCAATCGCGATCCATAAAATCACCTTACAGTAATCACATAAAAGCAAAAACAGTTTTTGTTCTGCGACGATAGAACTGTTTTTAGTTTTGAACATTTTTAGTATTTGTTGTTCGAACTATCCGTTCCGTATTTATTTGAGACTTTATTGCACGAAGTACAAAGGCGGACTTAATGCCCGTAGACTTTTGCCGACAGCCAAACCTTGGGAACAAATTTGAACTGTTATAGGTGCAATGAATTGGAAGGAATTGAACGTGCAATTTCAGCCGTCCCAACTCAAAGTAAAACTGATAAGTCTAGCCATGTGCACGCTGTGTAAAGGCCGGCTGTCAAGGAAAAGATAACGGAGAAGTGTTTAAGATCGTGGAAAAGCGCAATAGGAGATATCGCCGCAACATCTGAGGTACGGCACCCCCAAAATCATGCCAACTGAAAACTGCCAAACCGATAACATCTACGTGTCCACCAGGATGTCCTTGACCACATACGCGGACGTGAAGAGTCCGAATCGGTCAAGAAAACAACTAAGCCGCAAATCTCTGGAACAGTTTACCTGTTTAAATTCGCCAAGCACCCAGCAAATCGCTCTTTAAAAAGCTGGTTTACTTTTATTACCTAAAGAGCTCCTCACAACGTATATAGGTATGTATTGTATGTAGTATATAGTAGCCAATATAGTGTATTTATTTTAATATATATTGTATGTAAGATTAAATAAATTTATTTGGCAACGTTTCTTACAATCGTTTGCACTAGCCTCATGAGAGTAATGTTCTGTATTGTCCCAAAGGGTGGCTGCTAGAGAAAGCCTAGCGGTAATGCCCGCCTTTGTACATAATTTATTTATTTATAAACTCTTTATTGCACAAAAAACTTAAAAGTAGTGTACAAGGGCGAACTTAAAGCCTTTCGCCATTTTATAACAGCTAACCTTTGGTAGTGTGGTGGAGAATTTGCGGGGTTCATTATTATAAATATACAATTTACATACAATACATAATAAGTAATCGTTACTTAAATACATAAATATACATAATACGAAACTAGGTAAGTATATAGTACATAGTGTAATAAAGTTTTTAATAAATAAATAAGCCTGTCTTGCAATGGCGGGACACAAATTTGAAGGTCTATCGCATTCTTGTGCGGTCGGACACATCAATGATTTCTGGCCGCAGCGTAGCATAGGTTCATTTGGGCCAACGAAATATGGGGACGATTAGATGACGACCTTGAGAGTTTTTACTTTCTTATACCGGACCTTATGTACTTGTCTATAAAAAACCTTTTTGTTCATAAAACGCGTGTATTTTTTAATTTGGTTCGAGAATTTGTTGGATATTTTTCGGTGGTTTACGATATTGGGCAAATATTCCGGGTTGTTTTTTTTCGAGTTCGCGCGGTTTGCAATAAAAGCAATCGAGATACATTACAAATTAATTATTGCTGTTACATCAGGCGGAGTTTATTCCATTATAGCACGCGAGAAAATACAAGGTTAATTAATAATACATATTTGTTTAGGTTTTTTAAACTGCCTCCGTGGACTAGCGGTTAATTCCATGGAATTCGACGCGGAAGTGCTGGTTTCGATCCAGTATTAGGACACTATTATTTATTTTATTAATTTGTGATATGTCTCGAGTTTGGTACGCTGGAGACACCGAGGAGCTTATCACTTGTCCTGATGGGCCTTATAGTAAAGTTGGCTGAATGTGAATCCGCTTCTGTAAAGCATGGTAAACCACCCCGAAAGGGATACGGTTGTGATAATGATACGTTGAAGTTTTGATTTAACACATTGTTAACGCTAAATGAACCTAATACACCTAAATATTTAAAGGATATATTTTTCTTTTACAATAAAAGTCTTCGCTCCTCACATAATTCCTTCCTATCTATCTTCAAGCCAGATCCCTGGCGGGGTAGGCAGAGAAACCTAACACACGAAACACGATCACGACATACCTCTTTCCATATATCTATACATACAAACTTTGTTTTCAAATCTTTTGTTGTGTCATCTTCATCCCTGTGGAACAACCTTCTTGTTGATGGCTACATTTCCCCGCTGAATTTTATTACTAATTCTCTGGGCAAAGAAAGAGCCAGCCCTCCTGTCATCAAGACGCGGTGTTATTTCTTTTTAAAACTTTTTTGCGCTTGGACTCCATGGGCCCAGAATTTCTACATCAAACGACACAAATATGTAATATTTTAGCATTGATTGCCTTAGACTCCGCATTTTCCGCCGCGGCCCCCGATTTATGCGCTGTCCCGCTGAGTTGCGAACCGGCACATGGCGTCTCATACCAGAGCACGTCCTAGTTTCAAGGTCATACCGTCGGGTATCTTACCATCATCTTGGATGCAGCAGGCTCTAGAAGAGCTGGAACCTCGGAGCCGTAGCGGGAAAATCTGCCTGCACTTTTGAAATAGGAAAGCCCATGAACTCCAAGACTGTCGACCAAACAAAGTTTAACCTACTCACTACTTAACTATTAATAAGGTAAGTCGTTTTCATTGTGTATTGCCATCCCCCCTCCCCATTGGTTCACCCTTTGAAGTCAACAAAAGTAATCCATTATCCAGCCTTTTAGTTTCTTGTGTGCTCTGGCATAATATTTAATCAGGTAATAATGTCATAACTTTCTTTCTATGTTTGACTTGTCAATAGGTTTAGAAAAAATATTATTGATTATTAACCTGCTACATAATCAAATATACCGCAGGGTTTGAAGACAGTATTCAACCAGTGTGTCCTTCCAGTAATGTAAAATGATAAGCCACTATATCGGGGACTCTCGAATCCCTGCAGCTTCGCCGAGTATGATCTCTCTGAGCGTGTTCTACCGACTATACTATGGTGAGTGCTCTGGAGAGCTTTCCATTCCGTAACCGAACCACACGCACAGATCAGAATATGCACCCACATACCGCAGTCACCAACCCTACGCGTACATAATGCTCTTCCAGCTTCTGTGTTTTCACTTTCCCATAACCTGGAGTCCATCAAGCAAAATGTAAAAAAAAAATATAGTCGTGCCGGTTACGAACTGATGTAAATCATTAGGTGTCTGATTCCAGTTGCAATCATTCATATACCTTGTGCGCCGATTACCACCAGGTGGGCGCAAGGTCCAACCAGTATACTCGTAAATATAAGAATAACTTTAGTTTTACACTCAAGAAAACATCTACAAGAGTCGCTAGCGTCGGATACGATGAGAAGTAGTTGATGGTTTCCACAATCTGAAATCCTCTCAGCTAAGTGTGAAAAGCATCTTCCGAACTCTCATTCTTATTTTGGCTACTGCTCTTATAGTTGCAATGTACAAAATATTATTATATATTTGACAACATATTGGTAGTAGTTACGCTAAAAACCATTAAAGTTGGAATTTAGATTAGTTCATCGATGGATTAGTTCAATATTTATAATATGTCAACAACGGTTATTTTGTATGGATCGTGTTTGATATAAATATATCATCCTAAGGACCTGATGAAATACATAATTAAATTCATTAAAAAATGTGGATTGGATCCTTTTTGTGTAACTGCGTCCACTTATACATACTTACATATTATATTTTATATATTCTTCTTCTTAGTCGCTACACTCTTGGCAGAGTGGTCATGGTCCTCACTTGAGTGTCAGTGGCACGCTTAGCAAGCCGTCGCCACTCGTCTCGAACTGCAGCCTTCCTGGAGCACTCATGTAGGGGGTGA
This sequence comes from Tinea semifulvella, assembly GCA_910589645.1. Lineage (NCBI taxonomy): Eukaryota > Metazoa > Arthropoda > Insecta > Lepidoptera > Tineidae > Tinea > Tinea semifulvella. The sequence continues at coordinate 11,545,541 of OU342610.1, forward strand.
TCCATTGCTGCTTTAACCTAGTCGGTCCACCTCTTCGGAGACCTACCACGCTTTTCTTGCTATCAGCTTATCCCAGAACTACCAGGCGCTCAATGGATGTAGAATGCGAGATTGTACGATTGAGGAAAGGCCCTGCCTTAGTCCCAGTTCCCCCAGGATGGACTTGGTGGTTCGGACTTGCCTTCCATGATATACCTATGATTTTCCGTTTACACCACATTTCTAAAGCATCAATCCGTTTTATTTCTGTTTTGCGCAGGGTCCACGTCTCTGCAGCATACAGGAAAACACAAGTGTTCTGACCGGCCAGATTTTCGCAGCTTTCGTAATGTTTCGGTTCCTCCATATATTACTTTTATATATACTGTAATGTATTATCATATTTTGAAGTATTTTCTGACGAAATCGCGTGTTCACATGCCGGCCACTTTGTTACATGAAACTATTATGCAGTTAGCAAATATTTCATACATTTTCAACCACGGTCTCACACAACTTCCTTCCATATTACCATCAAAATAAGGGTTGGTTTAATGCTTGTAGTAATTGCATGTTTTCTAATTTATAGCACAAATATTATTATGTACCTAATCTCGTATAGTTAGATTAATTGAATGCTGTTGTAATACCGATTATCATACGCAGTCAAGTTACCTTAAAGGCTGAGTTCCACCAAAATTTAGTATTGGTAAATGTAACGATTAAAGTCAAATATGGCTTCGATAACTAATACATTCTAAACTTGTCTATCTTAATTCTGACGTTCCTAAGGGTACCGCTGGACCAGGCATTGTAATCTCACTTATACATAAATTTAAACGGTTGTTAATTAATCGTTGCGGTGTAGTTCTGTTGTTTATTAATCGTTGCGGTGTAGTTCTGTTGTTTATTAATCGTTGCGGTGTAGTTCTGTTGTTTTATTTTGTAAATCTGATATAGGTGAGTTTTCCTTGCAGATTCCTTTCTCAGTTCTTAATAGAGTCTGGTTGAAATATATTTACCAATATTGTTTAAGTTTAAGTTTATTGCCTTTGAAACATAATTCTGTAAACCTTAACCTCTACTACTGAAAATATGGTTTTCAGAACATATAGAAGGAGAATTTGGCCTACTCTCGCTGGCCAAACGTGTTGGCAAGGGATTTTTCTTTGTTTTTATTCATTGTAATATTAATATTGCTATCAATATCATCACAGCCCGTAGAACAATTAGATCTGGACCTCTACTGTTGGAGATGGGTAAAAATAAAAATCTGGAGAATTTCGACATACTGGACAGACGGGTTTTGGCGAGAAGGATCTGCTGTATGTGCTGATAACATTCAATTTGTTATAGATGATTAAAAGTAATGACACAACGGTATCCCTTGCGGGCGGGTGGTCGAAAACCACGCTTTTTTTAAAAAAGCAGATTCACATTTAACTAACTTTACTATAATCTCATCATGGCAAGTGGCAAGCTCGTCGATGTCTCTAGCGTACCAAACCGGAATATATAACAAATATATTTTTAAAAATATTGTGTACCAGGAATCGTACCCGGTACCTCGGCGTCTAAATCCACGATGTAACCGCTAGACCACGGAGGTTTATGGATCAAAAAGAAATAAATAGTTCGAATTAATTTAATTATTTTTTGCTTATCAAGTTGAAAACCTATATAAGATACAATTGTTTTACTGTATTATCCTGTATACTATGGCCTTGTAGGCCCTTGAAACCGGAAGTGGAATAGAGAATGCCGGAGACATATCAATCGCGGTCGTCAAAGAAACCGGAACTCCGACCGGAAACGGAATTGTTTTATTTTGAAGGCAACATTATCGTTAAGGCAGTTTTGGCCGCCCTCGAGATCTGCTCATTGTTCTACCATTCACTAACATACAAGGACTGAGACCTTTGCTGGAAACGTATCAATTATTTTTAAATTAGTCCTTTAGTCCATAATATGCAACTACATATATTTAATAATAATAATAAATACGTGCCTAATTCCATAAATGTATTTTCTACCAACTAAACTTCATAATTAAGATTTTTTATAAGCTGATAATAAAATATAAAATATATATATACTTATAAATATATTTAGGTACGGAGTGTGTTATAACGATTTGTTCTGTTTCTGAACTAAGTAATTGTATAGCTTGTCTCTAAATATATTTAGGTACGGAGTGTGTTATAACGATTTGTTCTGTTTCTGAAGTAAGTAATTGTATAGCTTGTCTCTAAATATATTTAGGTACGGAGTGTGTTATAACGATTTGTTCTGTTTCTGAACTAAGTAATTGTATAGCTTGTCTCTAAATATATTTAGGTACGGAGTGTGTTATAACGATTTGTTCTGTTTCTGAACTAAGTAATTGTATAGCTTGTCTCTAAATATATTTAGGTACGGAGTGTGTTATAACGATTTGTTCTGTTTCTGAACTAAGTAATTGTATAGCTTGTCTCTAAATATATTTAGGTACGGAGTGTGTTATAACGATTTGTTCTGTTTCTGAAGTAAGTAATTGTATAGCTTGTCTCTAAATATATTTAGGTACGGAGTGTGTTATAACGATTTGTTCTGTTTCTGAAGTAAGTAATTGTATAGCTTGTCTCTAAATATATTTAGGTACGGAGTGTGTTATAACGATTTGTTCTGTTTCTGAACTAAGTAATTGTATAGCTTGTCTCTAAATATATTTAGGTACGGAGTGTGTTATAACGATTTGTTCTGTTTCTGAAGTAAGTAATTGTATAGCTTGTCTCTAAATATATTTAGGTACGGAGTGTGTTATAACGATTTGTTCTGTTTCTGAAGTAAGTAATTGTATAGCTTGTCTCTAAATATATTTAGGTACGGAGTGTGTTATAACGATTTGTTCTGTTTCTGAAGTAAGTAATTGTATAGCTTGTCTCTAAATATATTTAGGTACGGAGTGTGTTATAACGATTTGTTCTGTTTCTGAACTAAGTAATTGTATAGCTTGTCTCTAAATATATTTAGGTACGGAGTGTGTTATAACGATTTGTTCTGTTTCTGAACTAAGTAATTGTATAGCTTGTCTCTAAATATATTTAGGTACGGAGTGTGTTATAACGATTTGTTCTGTTTCTGAACTAAGTAATTGTATAGCTTGTCTCTAAATATATTTAGGTACGGAGTGTGTTATAACGATTTGTTCTGTTTCTGAACTAAGTAATTGTATAGCTTGTCTCTAAATATATTTAGGTACGGAGTGTGTTATAACGATTTGTTCTGTTTCTGAAGTAAGTAATTGTATAGCTTGTCTCTAAATATATTTAGGTACGGAGTGTGTTATAACGATTTGTTCTGTTTCTGAAGTAAGTAATTGTATAGCTTGTCTCTAAATATATTTAGGTACGGAGTGTGTTATAACGATTTGTTCTGTTTCTGAACTAAGTAATTGTATAGCTTGTCTCTAAATATATTTAGGTACGGAGTGTGTTATAACGATTTGTTCTGTTTCTGAACTAAGTAATTGTATAGCTTGTCTCTAAATATATTTAGGTACGGAGTGTGTTATAACGATTTGTTCTGTTTCTGAAGTAAGTAATTGTATAGCTTGTCTCTAAATATATTTAGGTACGGAGTGTGTTATAACGATTTGTTCTGTTTCTGAAGTAAGTAATTGTATAGCTTGTCTCTAAATATATTTAGGTACGGAGTGTGTTATAACGATTTGTTCTGTTTCTGAAGTAAGTAATTGTATAGCTTGTCTCTAAATATATTTAGGTACGGAGTGTGTTATAACGATTTGTTCTGTTTCTGAACTAAGTAATTGTATAGCTTGTCTCTAAATATATTTAGGTACGGAGTGTGTTATAACGATTTGTTCTGTTTCTGAACTAAGTAATTGTATAGCTTGTCTCTAAATATATTTAGGTACGGAGTGTGTTATAACGATTTGTTCTGTTTCTGAAGTAAGTAATTGTATAGCTTGTCTCTAAATATATTTAGGTACGGAGTGTGTTATAACGATTTGTTCTGTTTCTGAAGTAAGTAATTGTATAGCTTGTCTCTAAATATATTTAGGTACGGAGTGTGTTATAACGATTTGTTCTGTTTCTGAAGTAAGTAATTGTATAGCTTGTCTCTAAATATATTTAGGTACGGAGTGTGTTATAACGATTTGTTCTGTTTCTGAACTAAGTAATTGTATAGCTTGTCTCTAAATATATTTAGGTACGGAGTGTGTTATAACGATTTGTTCTGTTTCTGAACTAAGTAATTGTATAGCTTGTCTCTAAATATATTTAGGTACGGAGTGTGTTATAACGATTTGTTCTGTTTCTGAACTAAGTAATTGTATAGCTTGTCTCTAAATATATTTAGGTACGGAGTGTGTTATAACGATTTGTTCTGTTTCTGAACTAAGTAATTGTATAGCTTGTCTCTAAATATATTTAGGTACGGAGTGTGTTATAACGATTTGTTCTGTTTCTGAACTAAGTAATTGTATAGCTTGTCTCTAAATATATTTAGGTACGGAGTGTGTTATAACGATTTGTTCTGTTTCTGAACTAAGTAATTGTATAGCTTGTCTCTAAATATATTTAGGTACGGAGTGTGTTATAACGATTTGTTCTGTTTCTGAAGTAAGTAATTGTATAGCTTGTCTCTAAATATATTTAGGTACGGAGTGTGTTATAACGATTTGTTCTGTTTCTGAAGTAAGTAATTGTATAGCTTGTCTCTAAATATATTTAGGTACGGAGTGTGTTATAACGATTTGTTCTGTTTCTGAAGTAAGTAAATGTATAGCTTGTCTCTAAATATATTTAGGTACGGAGTGTGTTATAACGATTTGTTCTGTTTCTGAAGTAAGTAATTGTATAGCTTGTCTCTAAATATATTTAGGTACGGAGTGTGTTATAACGATTTGTTCTGTTTCTGAAGTAAGTAATTGTATAGCTTGTCTCTAAATATATTTAGGTACGGAGTGTGTTATAACGATTTGTTCTGTTTCTGAAGTAAGTAATTGTATAGCTTGTCTCTAAATATATTTAGGTACGGAGTGTGTTATAACGATTTGTTCTGTTTCTGAAGTAAGTAATTGTATAGCTTGTCTCTAAATATATTTAGGTACGGAGTGTGTTATAACGATTTGTTCTGTTTCTGAACTAAGTAATTGTATAGCTTGTCTCTAAATATATTTAGGTACGGAGTGTGTTATAACGATTTGTTCTGTTTCTGAACTAAGTAATTGTATAGCTTGTCTCTAAATATATTTAGGTACGGAGTGTGTTATAACGATTTGTTCTGTTTCTGAACTAAGTAATTGTATAGCTTGTCTCTAAATATATTTAGGTACGGAGTGTGTTATAACGATTTGTTCTGTTTCTGAAGTAAGTAATTGTATAGCTTGTCTCTAAATATATTTAGGTACGGAGTGTGTTATAACGATTTGTTCTGTTTCTGAAGTAAGTAATTGTATAGCTTGTCTCTAAATATATTTAGGTACGGAGTGTGTTATAACGATTTGTTCTGTTTCTGAACTAAGTAATTGTATAGCTTGTCTCTAAATATATTTAGGTACGGAGTGTGTTATAACGATTTGTTCTGTTTCTGAACTAAGTAATTGTATAGCTTGTCTCTAAATATATTTAGGTACGGAGTGTGTTATAACGATTTGTTCTGTTTCTGAACTAAGTAATTGTATAGCTTGTCTCTAAATATATTTAGGTACGGAGTGTGTTATAACGATTTGTTCTGTTTCTGAACTAAGTAATTGTATAGCTTGTCTCTAAATATATTTAGGTACGGAGTGTGTTATAACGATTTGTTCTGTTTCTGAAGTAAGTAATTGTATAGCTTGTCTCTAAATATATTTAGGTACGGAGTGTGTTATAACGATTTGTTCTGTTTCTGATGTAAGTAATTGTATAGCTTGTCTCTAAATATATTTAGGTACGGAGTGTGTTATAACGATTTGTTCTGTTTCTGAACTAAGTAATTGTATAGCTTGTCTCTAAATATATTTAGGTACGGAGTGTGTTATAACGATTTGTTCTGTTTCTGAACTAAGTAATTGTATAGCTTGTCTCTAAATATATTTAGGTACGGAGTGTGTTATAACGATTTGTTCTGTTTCTGAACTAAGTAATTGTATAGCTTGTCTCTAAATATATTTAGGTACGGAGTGTGTTATAACGATTTGTTCTGTTTCTGAACTAAGTAATTGTATAGCTTGTCTCTAAATATATTTAGGTACGGAGTGTGTTATAACGATTTGTTCTGTTTCTGAACTAAGTAATTGTATAGCTTGTCTCTAAATATATTTAGGTACGGAGTGTGTTATAACGATTTGTTCTGTTTCTGAACTAAGTAATTGTATAGCTTGTCTCTAAATATATTTAGGTACGGAGTGTGTTATAACGATTTGTTCTGTTTCTGAACTAAGTAATTGTATAGCTTGTCTCTAAATATATTTAGGTACGGAGTGTGTTATAACGATTTGTTCTGTTTCTGAAGTAAGTAATTGTATAGCTTGTCTCTAAATATATTTAGGTACGGAGTGTGTTATAACGATTTGTTCTGTTTCTGAACTAAGTAATTGTATAGCTTGTCTCTAAATATATTTAGGTACGGAGTGTGTTATAACGATTTGTTCTGTTTCTGAAGTAAGTAATTGTATAGCTTGTCTCTAAATATATTTAGGTACGGAGTGTGTTATAACGATTTGTTCTGTTTCTGAAGTAAGTAATTGTATAGCTTGTCTCTAAATATATTTAGGTACGGAGTGTGTTATAACGATTTGTTCTGTTTCTGAAGTAAGTAATTGTATAGCTTGTCTCTAAATATATTTAGGTACGGAGTGTGTTATAACGATTTGTTCTGTTTCTGATGTAAGTAAATGTATAGCTTGTCTCTAAATATATTTAGGTACGGAGTGTGTTATAACGATTTGTTCTGTTTCTGAACTAAGTAATTGTATAGCTTGTCTCTAAATATATTTAGGTACGGAGTGTGTTATAACGATTTGTTCTGTTTCTGATGTAAGTAAATGTATAGCTTGTCTCTAAATATATTTAGGTACGGAGTGTGTTATAACGATTTGTTCTGTTTCTGAACTAAGTAATTGTATAGCTTGTCTCTAAATATATTTAGGTACGGAGTGTGTTATAACGATTTGTTCTGTTTCTGAACTAAGTAATTGTATAGCTTGTCTCTAAATATTTTTGGAGATGGTGCCTGATTTAGGAATTTAGGAAGCTCCACTGGCGAACTACAGCTACTGTAAAGGAAACTGAATATCTGTTGGAAGAGTGAAAAGGGATTTCAAATAGGTTATTAAACATCAAAAAAAGCCGGTTCGGCTGCTCATACAGCCGAATTTAAAAAGCACATCAAATATGCATTAAACAAAGTTACAACTTTGTGGCATTTGGGGTTGAAACAATGGGGTTATATTCTCTTGATACCCACAAATTCATAAAAGAGCTGGGTAAACGATTTTTTAAAGAGTGTGGCGATTCCAAATGCCATAACTACCTAAAACAGAATATTTCCATTATTATTCAACGAGGAAATGCGGCGAGCGTTTTAGGTACCCTCCCTGGTGGTAAGCCCTTAGTTTATTTTGTAGAATAGTTTTAATTTAATAGGTATTTTTGGTTTAATTTTATTTATAATTAGTTTTTTAATCTATTTTATTTTAATATTTCTGAACAGTTACTATTAAAGTAGTTACATGACCTCCAAAAGAATAAACCTGCAAAACTCTCGTGCTTCTAGTTCTAAGGCCGGTAGTCTTTAGACCGATTCTACTAAGAAGTTCATTAAATGTTAATTATGTGACTTTTTTAATGCTGGTAACCCTTAAATCAAGAAGTAGCAGGTGCAATCCTATCCAGAGCACATATTTATTGTTGTTGTGTAATTCTGTATTTGTTTCATTTGTAAATCTGCTATAGCTGAGTTTTCCTTGCAGATTCCTTTCTCAGTCAGATTAAACTCTAACAGGTCACTGGAATTTGCTAAGCTGTTAGTCTTCTGCTAACAGCTTACTCATTGGACCACTTCGCTGCTTAGTCTTCCACTAACATGAGTAGAATCATTCTAAATAATTTACATAATGACGTGTCACAAATGCCTGTAATAGGTTTACATGAATAAAGATATTTTGACTTTGACTTTGAGTTTAATATGGCCAGTATAAAAAAACGCGCTTCACCGATATTATTATTGGTTAGTTACTCATCAATAAAAATGTATAAATATTGTTTAAAATATAAAACAGGTTTTCGAGTTGCTGACATAGAATAAGTTAATTTGCGAAGCGCTGGCTCTCTCCTGATGGATCGACAAACAGCCGAGTCCACATCTATAACCAGGACATACACTTGTAGTCTCAAATTCGTCTGTGAAGTTTTAAAGATATTTTATAAAGATTAAATTTATATAAAAATTAAAAACACATTTAAATTACGTTATTTTTTATTGAATAATTATTATTACACCACAAAGAACAATTTGATGGTTTTTTAACAGACTTCAAAAAAGGAGGAAAGGAATTTATTGTCAATCTTATGACTAGTGTTTCTAAGATTACAGACAGATAGTGGGGTCGTTCAGGCCCGGGTTAATGGGCCTGGGTTGGGGATGGGGATATTCCCCCGTTTTCCCCTACAGGATCTCAGCTTACGATTATTGTTTTTAAGGCTATCAATATGTAATATAATAGCCTCATCTACAAAGAAGTAGCAGTATTTATTAATGACAACGATATATCTAGAATGTTTATTTTTTAAAAACATTGGTTTAATCAACATTTAGTTACGAAAACAGTCAAGACAAGAGGTTCTTTTTTCGAAGATGAACATATTTAATTAATACTTGCGTAGCATATAGACGGTATATTGTCTGTGAAACAACAAAATAAAATTAAAAGTGCGCGTCGAACACGTTCATAACCACTAATGACTGTCACACCTTAATATCCGTTTTCGCAGATCTCTGCATATTCTTATTTTCATCTACGGCATACTCAATAATCCTAAAACACCCATTTACCTGAGCGATCGTTTTGAATATCTGTGCGACTCTCACTCCCGTTCTCTTCGTTCTTCGCACAACAACCAACTTTCTATACCTCTTCATTCTTCCAGCAGATATTCAGATTCTCTTACCGTGTCTGCAGCTCGTCAATGGAACAGACTACCTCTATTTATCAGACAGGCTCCGTCTTTAAATATATTTAAAAAACTATTATTTTCACACTTCCTTAAAAAACAAAATGAATTCTAATCTCGACATCTTGACATATTAGTATTTATTGTATTTATATATATAAGTATTATATGGATTGTATTTAGGTATATAAGTATTTGTGTAGATCGAATTCATGTAATATGTATTAAATTTACCTAAAAAATCTCAGACTCTGCAGCAATCATATAAATCTCTCACTCTCCCAAAGGTTAGCTGGTAGAGAATACTGTCATGGTATTATACTCGCCTATGTACATATTTTTATTTTGTATATTTTGTGTGCAATAAAGAATTTTATTACTATTATTATTACATATATACACGAATTGGTCTAGCTGTGATTCTCATACTGTTTGGTTTCTCGCCTTGTCTTGTTATACGCAGTGACTTATTATGCTCTTACTTTAGACTGTAATTCTAATGATACAAACAGAAATTATTTCTAAGAAACCACACCGTATGTCGAATTAGACAGAAAAACTTGGCTCTTCCATACAAATTGGTCATTTTAGAATTGACAGTTTATTGAATGAAGAGAATACGCGGTATACTCGTATTGTCCCCGAAGCGTGAGTGTCGAGTAGAGATGCACCCGGGAAGCCGGCAGCCCCGACTGTTTGCTGTTCCCCTCCAACAGATACTTCCACCGAAGACGCTATCAAATAATCTTTTAATCCTTTTTCTCATACAAATATAAACGTATTATAAGATATTGGACAGGAAATGGCTCAACGAAAATACAATAAAGCAACGACAGCGAAATGCTCGAGCAAGATTTCCAGTTCGGTTCGGAAATTACAATTTATTCTTCCGAAGAATTAGATAGATCGAGACTTTTAGATGTAAAAAGTGTTAGAGGGAGGGAACAAGAATAATTAAGAAGTCAGTAGTTGAAAATAATTCAGATTTTAGAACTCGACGAGCTTGACACTTGTGGACAACAAAGATGTGGAATGCTCTTCCAGCCAGTGTGTTTCCCCATTCCTATAACCTGGAGTCTTTCAAACGAAGTGTGAAAAAGCATCTTTATAGGCCGGCATAGTGGTAGGGACTGATGTCGGTCGTCTGAGGCTGGCGTCGGTTGCTCCCATTCTTGGACCTCGCTTACTGCTTACCATCAGGTGGGCGCGGTGTCACATGTCGTGCTAAGTATAAAAAATAAAATAAAAAAGTAATTAATAAATATAACATGCGGTAAAGGCTTTTTTTTGGCTAAAACTTATATACTTTAATAATCAACGACTGTTAATGAGGGTCTTCCCTAGAATAATTAATTAATTAACATCGATGGTAGCCATTTTTAAATAACGTTTGTTAATATTATTTACCCTTCAATAAAATGAAATTGTACGAAAAGTCACGGATGATTGACACATTGTTTAAGGCACAATATTAAATTTGTAGAATTACGAAGACAATGTAAAGTACTCGCCTCCCACTCGAGAAAACATACACCCACACAACCTGAGTGCTGCGGTGCAAGTCGAAAACTGCTCTAAGATACAAATTACTGAAATTATAACAAAATGCGGTATCTAAAAGTCGCGGTTTGAACTCTAGCATGTTTTTTGTTATCCCCTAGACAACAGCGGCCTCCACTGTTGGAGGTGGACCTTCCAGAACGAACATACATATATCTGGAGAATTTGTCCTAAATTCGCCACGATCTAAGGTCAATTTTTAATGACATTTTTTTAACGATCACACAAGCTGGTATTAGTGGAACTGAGACCGACGACTGAACTTGCTTTCCGAGGCACGGGAATGCTGGTACTATAAATCTATGACAAAAGTAAACTAAGAAAAGTGTATTTCTCATTGGTACATGCCGGAGAGGGTGGGGGGGATGTTGGGGGGGTTGAACCGACCTTTGTAGGATTTTAACTAAATCGTTCTTACAACCGAGCCACAAACCGCCCCAGCACTAATAATAAATACATTTTTATTACATTTTACGTGTACACCACCATGGTTCCCGTGAGCAAGAAATTACGTTACGTTAAGCCGTTGGCTGCGGTTCAACTTTATTTCATTTATAACAACGTTAAGAAATTGACAAAAATATACATCAGATAACTTGTAATTTAAATTATATAATGCACTTTAAAACTAGTACTACGGCGAGCTATAAAGCCAGTAGGTATTATTTACCAGCTAATATAAACCTGCTTGCTTGGGGGCGGCAATCTCGACATTTGATACCGATCACTATTTTAGCGATTTAAGATAAACCATCGAGGTCAAATATTTGTCTCTAAAATAGCCATTGAATTGCAACAGACCAATTGGCGTGGACATGTTCAGCTTGTTGAAACTGGCTTCGCGGAAGGTGGATCAATACTAATCGATTCAGATAGGTCGGCTTTTGGCCACTTTATCAGTTATCATCTAATATTATTTATCAATTAATTTGTACATTATTGTTCTTAACTTTTTTTTTTACTATATTGTGTTTAGTTAATTATATAAGTTATTTTCTCTTCAACTCGCGTTAACTATTGTACTCGTATATATATATTTATTTATTTAATTAAGCAAGTTAACAACATGTTTACAAAATCTTATACAATATACAATCTAGAAGGTATCTTATTAGTTTAGTAAACATGTTACTTACAGACCAGCATTGCATTCAAAAGGTAGGTACAATTTTAAAAAATATATATAATCGTAGGCATGACAAAAACAGTAAACTACAGGAAACAACAACAATGAATATCGCACCTACTTACAGATGCAAACAGTATAAACTAAACAAAAATAATTGAATTATATGTACAAATCAAGACAGCGACACCACAGTCACGAGCAGTGCACAATAAAAACAAAAAAAAACAAAACTTAGACCGAGAGTCGGCGACCCAAAATCATCTTTCGTGCAAGCTCTCAGCCAAAACTGTATCACCAAGCGACAACTATCAATCCTAAGCCTCAGCCAAGCATATAAACCAAGCTTTTAAAAGAAGCCGATTCTGATTTAGCCAAATTTACATATTATGTTTCATGAACAATACTAATTAGAAATATATTATGTTTTATGAACATTACTAACTAAAAACATATTATGTTTCATGAACAATACTAACTAGAAACATATTATGTTTCATGGAAATGTTTCTAGTTAGTATTGTTCATGGAGTCTGGTTTCACATACTGATATTGTTCATATTAACTGTTTCTATATACATATAATTTAGACGCAATAATTTAATTTATTTATTTTCTGATGGGTCGTCTCCTGGAGGAGGACATTTTTTATTTATAGTTTTTTTTTGGTTAGGTTTTTGTTTATAATTATTTAATTTGATTATTTTTATTTATGAAGTTTTTTTTTTTTTTTTTAATTTGGAAATATTCTTTGGAATGAATGATACAAATTGGATTGTTTAAATAAACCACTTTTGATAATATATAATAGGAAATGTTTACGGTAATTAATAAAAATCTTTGACTTATGTTTTATGCTTGGACATTCATGCAATTTGTTTTCGTTATTGTTTAGTTATATACGTTATTTCACAAACGTACAAAGGCTAAAATAATGTTGTTAGACATTGTCTGTCTGCCAAACACAAAGACAATTGGAGAACACAAAAAAAAAGTTTTAAATATATACATTATCTGCGAGTACTAAATCCTTCCTTAGTGGCATTCGTTTACTTAAATGGTTGCATTCCTATACATTTTTTTGTATATAAGAGAACAAATGCCACTATAGAAGATTTCTGTTACCGGCCCTTAATCCTAAGAATTTATATAATACCTACATATCTAATACTTATGTAAAATAATTACAACTACAAATAGAAATAATTTAACCGTAGGGACCCATGGCTGGAAAGATTTGAGGCTGGCTCGGTTCGGCTCGGCTCGGCTCGGACTCATTAATCCCAACTGTTAAATTCACAATGCAATATGATATACAGGGTGTCTTTGTATGGCCTTACTTACTAACAAACAACTTTTCCTAAGAAACCATATTTTGGAAATTACATTATTTTATTTGGCTTTTCCATAAAAATTGGCTATTTTGAAATTAACAGTTTCTATGAAGAAGCCAATTTTTTGACAAAACAAAATCACGCGGTATAAAATTATTTCAATGGTGTAGATAAGCGGTTATCAATCTTTTTGGTGACGTTACCCTTAGGGTTGTTTTATTCTTTTTAGTATTTATTTATTTCATTTAAGTTAATTTTTTATTCAATATTCTTCTTACAAATTTATACTTTAAAAAAACCTATTAAATAAGGCTGGTCCATAAAAGTAGGTCAATGTTAAAGTCTAATTAGTGGGTATCCCTTTGACGAGCGCAGCAGGATCTAGCTTCCTGTCTACATTCTAGACATTTCATTATCTCCCTAATCACGCCAGCTATTCACTGCTACTTGTCAAATTAAACCAATTCGATGCCAAAATTAGGGCCTGTACTCTGAATTACAATAATAATTAATAAAAATATTTTCCTACTGTCTTCTGCTAGAATCGTCATCTGGACCCATTGCTAACTGGACCTCACGCCCCATTTGACGACACTCTAATATCGTTTCCCCTAGGCCTATTGCTAACCACTTTGCTGCTTAGTCTTCCACTAGCAGGAGTAGAATCAATCAAAATAATTTAATTAATAACGTGTCTCGCCTGTAATAGGTTTAAGTAAATAAATATATTTTGACTTTGACCATGACGACACACTAATATTGTTGTCGCCATATGGACCCAATACTAACTGGACCCCATGGTGCATTTGAGGACACACTAATGTCGTTATCGTCATCTGAACCCATGCTAACTGGACCCCATGGTGCATTGCATGACTAACTAATATTGTTGTCGCCATACCTATGGACCCAAAACTAAGTGGACCCATGCTAACTGGACGTCATGTTGCATTTAATGAATTACTATTTCTGTTGTCGTCATTTATATCCAATACTAACTGTACCCAATGACCCTATGATCCATTTGACAACACACTAATATTGTTTTCGTCATATGGATCCATTGCTGAACGCCATGGTCCATTTGACGACACAATATTATCTGGACTCACCGCTTAAAAATAGGTCCAGATAGTACCTAAAAAAAATAAAGCTAAGTTATATATTTACGTGAACCTGTTATACACATTTGTAGAAACCTAGACATAAAGGAGACTGTTAAATCTGTCGCACGCTGAAGATGTGGAATGCTCTCCCACCTAGCGTGTTTCCCCATTCCTATACCGTAGTGGTATGGACTGACGACGGTCGTCAGTGGCTGGCGTCAGTAGCTATCATTCTTGGACCTTGCGGACCGAGCCACCACCGCGCCACCACTATTTTCCCATTATCATAATGTCGAAAGTAAAATACGATAGATTTGCAGTGACATTTTTATCAATGATATGGACCTCCATTTTGTACTAGTTCAACGGTAAAAATACTTATTTGAATTGAAGCAATAAAAGGAGAAAAGCCGTGTGTGTGCCATTTAAATCGTACAAGCGATGATTCCCTAAGGACTGTGAACTTAGTACACACAACCGAAATCCCACGCCATTATAGCCTTTAATATATTCCAGCATACGGACTAATATCGCGCGAGAAAGTATCTGGACTTTAGCCAAACTATGGCCAAGTACATTAGACTAACCTCAGTATCGTACAAATAGTTCCTCCATTTTGTTTTACAATTAAATCTTGGGTTTATTCGATAGTGTAACTATGCTTTACCCAAACTGTTCTATCATCATTCCATTCTTAAGAGGGTTTAATGCGTTTGCATTCCTCTCACTCGCACATTCCTCTCACTCGCACATTATAACAATTTTAAAGAATAATCAAGTCGGATTATTCAAGTGTTGTAAATTGACGTCACAAATTCAGCGTAGCATACTTATTTTAAAAATTTTATGTTTTATCCTAATCATCAACATCACCATCACGACCGTTTCCCTTTCGGGGTGGTCAGAAACCACGCTTATAAATAAGCGGATTCACATTCAGCCAACTTTACTGCCGGCCAATCATGACATTTATCCTAATCGGTAAATTAAAATTGTTTTTTACACGTACTATTTAATTTTAATAGAGAATCATCACAGCCCCTAGAACCTCTATTGTTAGAGATGGGATTTTGAGAAATGTCTAAGCACTCCATAGATCCACCGTGCGGATGCCGGGTCCATCGTATGCGGTTAAGAGAAGAATGGTGTCTCGGGAATGCGACCGACAATAGGCTGGTTTACAAAGGTGGCCTTTTTTACTTTTATTGCGCAATAAGACGCTCACCTATTCTACTGCCGTCTTGGAAGGTCGTTTCATTATTGTTTTGACGGCAGACCTGCTTACACTCAATTATTTGCAAGTAGTGCAAAGATTTTGCTGGAATTCTTTTCGCACCATATTCCACTGCGTAGATAAAGCTGAGTCTTGAACCCGTTCCTGATCATTTCTTCTGTGAGATCATAATATTTATTTAACTTCATGTTGTGGTCTTTTGGAATATTAGATTCCAACGTACGGTAAGTTCAATAAGAACTTTTTGTTCTCTAGTAAGTTAATAGACTACATTTTCTCAAAACTACGCTAAGACATGAGACATCTTTGAAACCCTGGATTGTCTTTTTGGTCTTAAGTTAAAATATATATTCACCCTTGCCCAAAGGCTTCTCCTTCCTCTCCTCGGCTATGGTAAAGTGTGTAGCATGGATCTCTCAGAGGTGTTGCTCAATACAATCGAACCCTATTAGAACAGCATAGCCATTGTAGATTATTCACTGCATTAAATAATAAAGAATATCAGTAATACTTTTCTAGTTTTGTTATATATTGACATATACACATCTCAGACAGAACATTGACTTTTTATTACAAAACATAATGCTAGATAGATTAAGTTTTAACAAACCCGGTACCTGTCTATATCCGAAGGCAGTTTTGTAGAGTACGTATCTCTAGTTCTGTGTGTAATACAGAAATGAGAAGAAAATGTTTTAAAATATGCTATAATAATGTTAGCAGCGCCCCTTGTACAAACAAGCTTCACGCCTGCAGAGGGCGCACAGTTATGGCAGACGTGACGGCCGCTCCTAATTTAAAAAGAACGAATACGAGACGAGTTGTTGGGAATTTATGGACGCGACGTGATCGCGGGCTACAAATGATTCCACTTATTGCCACGGTTGTATTGGGGAGCCGCGAATCTACATACAATGCTTTCAAAAGGCTTGTCATTATTTTCTTTCAGTATGCGAGTTATTTTTTTTAGCGGAAGGTAATAAACTTATGCAACTGCCCATGGTTATCATTCGTAGTGAAATAGTAAACTATCATCACGACCGTATCCCTTCCGGGGTAGTCAGAAACATCACGCTTATAAAGAAGCGGATTTATATTTAGCCAACTTTACTATAGGCCTATCATGACAAGTGGCAAGCTCGTCGATGTCTCTAGCATACCAAACTCGAGAAATACCACAAATAAATCAAATAATTTATTGTGTCCCGACCAGGAATCGAACCCGGCACCTCTGCATCTAAATCCACGGACTTAACCGCTAGACCACGGATTGTTTTGTTTTTTTTTTAGGCACTTTTATTCATTCATTAATAATAACAGTCAACTGACTTGTGGATACCTTTATAAGTACATACATATCATCACGCCAGATCCCTTGTGGGGTAGGTAGAGATAATTGAGCGCCACTTGACACGATCACGACATATCTCTTTCGTTTCGTCGACATTCGTTAATCTCTTCATACATGCCTTTTGGTTACGAATGCTTTTTAATGCACCTTCAGCCAGTGTTTTTTTTTATTTGATCGTGATAGGTGAGTCTCGGTCTGCCAGGGCGCTGGGCCTCTTTCACCCACAACTTTCGCATTATATATGGTAGCAAAGATTATACATACAATCGTTGACCAACATGTATTATATTTTATTCATATACATAAATAATCATCGTATATATTTTAATTAAATAAATAAATAATAAATGTAATAGTCATGGGAACTTTCCAGGAAAAATATTGATAGTTCGTATAAATAATTATAATGAGTAATTTCTAGCCTATCCTAATGTTACATCATATTTATAAGTTTATAGGTGTGATTTGTGGCTGACTGCAAGCCATGTATGCGCTCCGCGTCCCCGCGCGCCCTCACCTCGCCTCCTGCCTGCAGTTGTTCGTTTATTGCCTATTGAGTTTGGTTTCAAATTTTAAAATAATCTTCCAAAGAAATGAGTGTTTTTTTAAATATATATTAGTTTTAAAAGTAATAGGTAATAAGGCGAAATGTCACTGGAATGTTAATATAAATATATAAAATTTTGAACTTAACTTTACTGCCTCCATAGTCTAGCGGTTAAGTCCATGGATTCCTGGTCGGGACACAAAAAAATATTTAATTTATATGTGGTATTTCTCGAGTTTGGTAAGCTGGAGACATCGACGAGGTTGCAACTTGTCATGATTGGCCTATAGTAAAGTTGTCTAAATGTGAATCCGCTTATTTAAAAGAGTCTATGTAACAATGCATTCAATTGCTCCTGTCCATCCATGCCATCCTAAGGAGAAGGTAGCAGCGATACTCCAGTAGGGTTGACTCAAACCCAAATATGTATTTTTGCAGGGATCCATGGGTGTTGCTTGACAGATGTCTGGCAATTACTTATACATTGGTTCTACAAATCTACTGGGAAGTTCCCGGCTACTTAGCAAAATATTGACTCTGTCCGATTTGACAGCGTCCCTATTGCGTACAGTAGCGAAGTAAAAAACCTAGGCATTCAACTGGATTCTAACCTAAGCTGGGTAGCACAGGTTAACAATATTAGTCGTAAAATTTTCTTTTCACTGCACTCTCTCAATAAACTTAACAATTTTCTGCCATTTCAAGCTAAAATTACCCTAGTCCAAAGCCTCCTTCTTCCTATCCTTGACTATGGTGACGTATGTAGTGTCGATCTCTCAGAGGTGTTGCTCAACAAGATGGACCGGTTACTTAATGCTTGTATCCGGTTCATATATTGTTTACGAAAATATGATCACATCTCTGAGTATCGCACTAAGTTAAAGTGGCTGCCAATTCGTTGTCGCAGGAAACTCAGGGTCCTTTGTCTTCTTTATTCAGTTTTAAACGAGCCTGCGACACCGGAATACCTCAAGGACAAGTTTGCCTTTCTCTCATCTTTTCACTACAAATCTCTTCGTTCCTCCCACAACTCTCTTCTTGCCGTCCCTTCCCATAATTCTAGTTTTTTTTCAAATTCATTCGTAGTTGTTGCCACAAATCTGTAGAATAATCTACCACAAAATATAAGACAAGCATCTACTAGATTTGCATTCAAGAGAATGTTGTTTTTATTTCTTATCTCAACGGTTGTAAGTATATTATTAGTATATTATCTATGTATATATAATTATTATTTATGTATAAATTTATATATAGTTATAAAATATAATTCATAATTTCTATTTTAATCTGTGTACACCTATTTTTCATTTAAGTGTTTAAAGTTGTCCCAATGGTTGGCTATGATAGATGTCTTGCGGCATTAAAGCCCGCCTTTGTGTCAAATAAATAAATAAATTGGATAGGACACAAGTCATTGGATTGTTACTAACACTATGGACAATTCTTTTGTCTCAAATAAATGATTTTAATTTAATCCAAAGTAATTCATGATCTATAATATACTCGTCGAAGACTGTAGATTCCTTTTACAAGTGTCACAGTCACGCATATAACACAAAATTGACTTTTTACAAGTACAAAAATAGAAATGTGTTACCTGATAAAATAACTAGATTCGTAAATACAAAGTACATTATCGCGCAGGCCATAAGGGTCTGTATTTTTACCCGGTTACGGGTGATTGTTGCCTGTAGAACGAACGAAGTATTTGGAAAATAGTTCGCGAGGTAAAATCTTTGAAATCGTCGCCTAAGAGAGAAAACTGCACAAGTCTATTAAGCTAAATTTAAATAATTTATATAGCAAAAATTAAGAGATGCTTTCGTAGTCTATCGGTTAGTCCACACGGGCGCTGTTAACGGTTTTTTTTTTTCATTTTGGAAAACCAACAGTTGACTATTGTATATAGATAGTAAACAGTAAATTCCCCAAGAACTACAGGTTATTTTATTCTTACATTATTATTATTATTTACCGGTTGCTAGCTAAAATTCTGAAAAAATATTTTACTGTTACTCTGGAACTCCCTTTCTCTTTCCCTTTGTACATACTTTTGTAACTGCAATCTCCTTCAAAAATAATCTTCACTCTCTTTTTCTATCACACAAAATATTTGTAATTGACCTGTTCCATATTGAAGTAGAAAACATTTAAGTGTATGTATTTTATAGTCATTTACGGTATGTATTATTGTTTATAATGTTTAGTGTATCAATATTATATTAATAGTTGTAAGTAATTAGTATGAATTAATGTATTATAATATTTCCTATTAATTTATATCATTTATTTATTTTTTGCACTCTGCCTGTAAAAAAGGCTCTGCTACAAAGGTTAGCTGGTAGAAGATGACTTAAGAAATAAAGCTCGTCTGAGGGTTTTAAGTTATTTAATTTTGTGCAATAAATATATTTTATTATTATTATCCTGCCATGATAAACGGAACAATGTCCCTGTCCCTAACCCAGGCCAATTAGCAATCTGTGTCTGTCTAGCGATTAAAACGGTAAATTTAGACGCTAGTAGTTAATATGGGGTTCGATTTCTGATCTGTAACACAAAAATATTTAATTTATTTATGTGTACGCAAGAGACATCGACGAGCTTGTTATAATGACTATAGGCACATAAAATTAGCTTCGTGTAAACTTGTCACTAAAAACGTAGCTACTTATTAATTAGCAAGGGTCGTAATGATACTATATATTTTTAGTAGGTCGTAAGTGGTTAAAGTCATTAACCTCATTTTTTTATTTTTATAGGAAAACTTTGACATACGAAGTTTTGAGTGTCCAACGACGCAAAGACGAAATGTAGCGTCGAGTTGGAGAGCAGAAATTGGACGTGGAAGAACCTTTAAAGGTTCAAATAACTTGTATTGAAGTCGACGAGCTCTTTGACAAACTTCCCAATAACACTTCTACTTAGGGAGGCAGTGCCTATTTAAGTTAATCATTTAATTGTCGTACCATATAATAAGTCAACTAAAATGAGTGAAAACAAAATAAAAGAACACAGAGTTCTAGACTTCTACTGTTGAGATCGGCCATTTCTGAAGAATATCGCATACAGTCGCAGGGCAGACGGGTTGGCGAGGGTCTGACGTCAATTATAAAAGAAATTTATTAATGATTCCACAAGTAGGTTATTTAAACCTGAACCGACGTCATAACGTGCTCTCCGAGGCAAGGGAACGGTGGTGTTGTTTTAAATCTACGACAAATGTACGTAAGAAAAGTTTATTTCTCATTGGTACATGCCGGGGGGGTTTGTAGGATTTTAAGGAAATTTTATAACCGAGACAAAATCGCTAAAAATTATATTACTAAAGTATATAAAAATAAAATTAATAACTTAATTAAATATATATAAAATATTTAATCATTCATTCACATTTAATTAATCAAACATACCTGGTGCATCCTCACATCCTTTCCATCTCACTGGCTGTCTCGTTACCTTATGTGAATCACTTCTGCCATTTTTCAAAAAGCCGGAAAGCCTAATGGGACATCACAAAAGATTACTAACATCGTATAAAAAGCTCTAAGATGTTCACCTGCCCTGTCGTATTTACGATGTTTCTCGTGTGAAAGGTTTTGGGATATCCTTCCTGAGGTACGGGTTCCGTAAGAAGTTGCGTCAGCATTAACAATGCGAAACTATAAATTGACATGATTTATGTACAAAGAACATTATTTGTGTAGCGTTCACTCATTGCACACCAATGGTCATTTGCTGCACAAGAAAACTGCCAACCCTCTTGTAACACAGCATTAATCAGCAGCTTAGACAGTTATTTAAAGAACTTCTTAGCACTGTCCCGTTGCCTCAAGACCCTAAAACGTGTCAGATAATAGTAGAGATTAGTTTCTCAACTAGTTTTTTTTTTTGTAAAATACTACACTTTCTTAGCAATCCATATTGGCACCTTTTTTTTCGGATTTAAAAAAGGACCAAGAGATTTTTTTTCTGGGACAATGAAATGAAAGCGGCCGTAAACAAACATTTCAAAGGCAAAGACGGCTTCAATTGCTTACTAAGCTGCTAGTACCCTTTGGACCACTTCGCTGCTTGGTCTTCCACCAACAGGAATACAATTATTTAAAATAATGCAAATAATGCCTGTAAATAGATTTAGGTGAATAAATATATTTAACTTTGACTTTTTTGACTGGGTTAAAAGCTCTTTTTAATAAATGTATGAAGTCTCTTAAAGTAATGGAAAACTATATTGTTTTTATACATTCCTATCGTCATTTTTAAAACCTTAGGCTAATAAATTTCTCACCGGCACTCGTACCATGTACCGTTTTACCATCGACTTTTTCTTGGTAGTTCAAGTCCAAGCGCTCGATACATATTCTCCACGCCCGTGAAACTGTGAATGTACAGTCGAACAAAGGCGTTGTTGGTTCGGAACACTGTCCATAATATGCCGAATATTTTCCGCCAACACATCTTTAAAGCGTTAATTCGTTTATTTTCTGTTTCGCGTCTACGTCTCTGCATACGTACAATAATTAATCAGTCTTAAATACGACTTTGCACCTACTCCTTAATCTTAATTATGCTCTTTATTTTCCCAAAGGTCTCCAGTAATTGCACTGTGAATAAATGAGTATGATAGTGGCCAAAGAAATAGCTCCAAAATTATTACTACAAGCTCCCTTACTATTCTTTACCCAACTAAAAAAACCCGTCACGAAATGTAAAATCAACCGAAGTTCTTTTGTCTCCCTCCATTACATGAATGTTCCACTTTAATGTTCAAACAAAACCCAAACAATTGTGTCTTTTCTCACTCACTTATTCAATTTCACTTTACAAAAACTTATCACTGTTTATTAGTTTTCAAGTGTAACCTATACTATTAATTCATCATAACAGCACCCAAGCACATAACCTCGTGTGGCGATAGGAATAGACGCGGATGGTGGCTCGCTTGAGCGCTGTTCTGAACGGACGTTCAACGAAATAGGTCCCCAAATAAGCGCGCGCAAATAAGTTCTCACTTTAAAAAAAAATCTATCTATCAGCCTGTGTCACTGCTGGATGTAGGCCCCTTAGGGTTCGCCACTGCACGCGATCTTTTGCAATTCTCATTCACTCCCCAGCGACCTTCTTCAAGTCATCCTTCCATCTGGTGAGGGTTAGTGACACCCTCCGTCATCATCTCCGCATAGTTTACTATTAATAAAACGAAAATTAAAGCCAGAATAAAAAATGTTTTATTAAATAATTAATGTCGGGTGTGTGCGCATAACAAAAGAACGTTGATTTCGCCCAATTTAGCTGCCAAATTTTCGTAATTAAGGTGTTTTTTGGAATTTATTCGTCTATATTATAATGGAAAATAATCTGTTGGTTGTGTGTTGGCATCTCATTGTTTAATTGGTGCTGCATGTCGGCTTTAATGTCGTTCTAAATCGTGCAGCTCGGGTTTTATGGCGGCCATTCTCCGGCAGATGGCCGATCCAACTTCGGTGCAGTAATGCGCAAATATCATAAGACAACAACAACGCTCATTGAAAATAATGTTACCGAGCGAAATAAGAGCAAGTTTATTGTTTTGTGATTATTCAACAGTATATTTTAATTATGTATGAATAAAGTAACCCGAAATTAGTTTCCAAAAGGAAAATCATTAGTTTGTAAAATGTCATCCACATCTATTTCATACTCTAATAGATAAGTGTAATTTTAATACAAGATCAGTAGATTAGTTCCGCCTTATGCTAGAAGTAATTGGCATAGCATGACACATATATATATATCGACCGAGAAATCTAGAGACAGTACAGATGGTAACTAGTCCCTAAAGGACAGTACAGATGGTAACTAGTCCCTAAAGGACAGTACAGATGGTAACTAGTCCCTAAAGGACAGTACAGATGGTAACTAGTCCCTAAAGGACAGTACAGATGGTAACTAGTCCCTAAAGGACAGTACAGATGGTAACTAGTCCCTAAAGGACAGTACAGATGGTAACTAGTCCCTAAAGGACAGTACAGATGGTAACTAGTCCCTAAAGGACAGTACAGATGGTAACTAGTCCCTAAAGGACAGTACAGATGGTAACTAGTCCCTAAAGGACATTTTTTATTTATAGGTAGCTTTTTATTAGGTTTAAATAAAATATTAACTAAATATATACATTTTATCAGAATTGGTACACGCTCTAGTACTTTTGACATCCATAAGTATGTCTCTTTCATATTATGAGTATTCATGTATAATATATGCGTGTAAAAAAACATTTATACAAAATGAAAACTAAGCTTAAAAATTATATAAACTAAATAAAAATTAAAACTAAATTATATGATCTGATCATGTGGCAGTGTGCACTCGCAGCATTCCCCCGCTGCACAGCGATGCTGATTTGCTGAGCGATAACCGCCAACCCTCTTGTCACATATAGCATTAAGAGACAGTTCATTAAATAACTTCTTAGCACTTGGCCCCCCGGTCCTATTGTCCCGAGGCCAAAAAATCTACAAAAACATAATGATTAGCAAAACACTGGTATTTGCGACATTTGGCCTTTTCAACCGAGTCCGCAGCCGGTTTCAATTATATTCAATAAATATTTTTACTTTCCTTTTGGAATTTCGAAATAACGTAGCATTAATTTAATTAATATCAGTTCTGCTAAGCTGCTGGTCTTTTGCTAACAGCTTACTTATTAGACCACTTTGCTGCTAGTCTTCTACTAGCAGGAGTAAAACCATTTAAAAGAATTAAAGTAATGATGTTTCATAAATGCCTGTAACAGGTTCACGTGAATAAAGTAATGATGTTTCATAAATGCCTGTAACAGGTTCACGTGAATAAAGATATTTTAACTATGACTTTGTTTCGCAATTTGTGCTTTAAAGATATATTTTTTATAAAGCATTTTGTAAATATTTTAGAATATAACTAATAATTTATTAAGTTACCTACAATTTATTTTTAAAACATTTTTATATTTACTAAGTCAGATAAAATTATAAAATGTCGAGTCCCCCCCTCCCCCCCCCCTCGTCCTGCCTCGGTGTTATTCATTGTGTAATTTAGCCGACTTTGAGACATTTTATTGCATATTAAATTATTTATAATTGTGCCTTATCTTGTACATTTACCATTTTGCGGAATTTATTAAATTTATTTGGTTTTTATACCAAGCGTTAATTCGTGACAATGTTAGGTATTTTTACAAGAAACTGTAACTCAACACAAAGTTACGGGACATGACGTGTACAACTCAGTTTTTGAAACGTACGTTTTTCATAGAACTGCATGAATTATTTTATCACAAAAAAAAAGGAGCAATGAAAAATCGGGTTATACATTCTAACAATACTCTTTTACATAAGTGACTGACAGGCTTGGATTTTTTTATTAAATTAATATTATTTTTATTGGAAAAAATATTTACTATATATTAAATAAAATTAATCCTACGGATATGAATATATATCCCGACCGAGAGGAATGATGGCAACAACCAGCATTACCCCGCTGAATTGACTGATTCTTGATTCTTTGGGCGAAGAAAGAGCCAGCCATCTGTCACCGGAGGAGACGACAACGAATTGTCTTTTAAAAACTTTTTAGCGATTAGACTCTATGAGCCCATAGGTTCTACAGTAAACAGCACAAATATATTATAATCTTTATATTAAAATAAAAAAAAGTTAATTAAAAAACAAAAATCCTGCCTTTTCAAGATATATTTTTACGCGAGCAGTATTTTGTTTTTTAATTTAATTAAATAATTTTAATATAGTAAGAAGTTTACAAATCATAAGAGTATTTGGTTTGTTAAAAAGAAGGGTGGATAGAGAGAGTGACGCAAAGAAAAAAACTGGCAACCCAGCATAACAGCCCTAAGATAAGTCCCTTACTTTTTTTTTTTTTTTTTTATTTTTTTTTTTTTTTTACGTGTTGTCCTCGCAGGTACCCTAAAGTAAACACTGTCAAGTAGTGAAGGGGCGTCCACTTTATTATTTAAAATCTTATTGAGGAGGCAGGCATCAACGACATTTCTTCGAGATTCTAAGGAGGGAATATTAAAACGCTTTCTTGCATTAGCATAGCCACTGAACTCATACCCAAGCATATCTTACATACATACATACATACATATCTTCACCCCAAATCCCTTGCGGGGTAGGCTGAGACAATTTCTCTTTTACACTGACAAATAATATATTTGATAATCGAAATATTAAATATCGAAAGATAAAAATCGTTTTTTTTTTAATATTACTGCGAGAAGATCAGTCTTGACGAAAACTTATGAATTGTTGGTTCGAAAGCCCAGCAGTTTTTTAAGACGAATCTAATCTCGCCGAGTTAATATTAAAAACCGGGGTTGATTTTCTCAGTGTACCCACACGAAGAAACTTATATTCTACGCTACCGTACGGTATTCGGTGTGCCTGGGCCTTTACTAAACTTAAAATTATCACTTCCAGCAAAAGTGTGAATGACTTAAGTAGGTAGTGAGTTGTGCTTAAAAGTTGCGAAGATGCTAAACTCTCGTAGTGTAACTAGGGACACGGCATCGAACGAGAAGTATCGATACTGTCAGTACTCATAACTAGGGACACGGCATCGAATGAGAAGTATCGATACTGTCAGTACTCATAACTAGGGACACGGCATCGAATGAGAAGTATCGATACTGTCAGTACTCATAACTAGGGACACGGCATCGAATGAGAAGTATCGATACTGTCAGTACTCATAACTAGGGACACGGCATCGAATGAGAAGTATCGATACTGTCAGTACTCATAACTAGGGACACGGCATCGAATGAGAAGTATCGATACTGTCAGTACTCATAACTAGGGACACGGCATCGAATGAGAAGTATCGATACTGTCAGTACTCATAACTAGGGACACGGCATCGAATGAGAAGTATCGATACTGTCAGTACTCATAACTAGGGACACGGCATCGAATGAGAAGTATCGATACTGTCAGTACTCATAACTAGGGACACGGCATCGAATGAGAAGTATCGATACTGTCAGTACTCATAACTAGGGACACGGCATCGAATGAGAAGTATCGATACTGTCAGTACTCATAACTAGGGACACGGCATCCAATGAGAAGTATCGATACTGTCAGTACTCATAACTAGGGACACGGCATCCAATGAGAAGTATCGATACTGTCAGTACTCATAAGTACACAAATATCGAGTACTAAATAAGGTATTGATACTTTCAGGCTGTGTCTGATAATAATGCAAAAACTATATACTGCTGCCATATTGAAAAATGCAGTATTTTTACTTTATATATTTTTTACTATATTTTTACTTAATTTTTGTGATGCCACTTGGCTATGTGGACACCCTGACGCCTTCACACCTGTCCTCAACGTTATGTGTTTTGCCCTATTTGGATTTTAAACTCTAAGAAGGTTTTATCAAAAAGAAAAAGAAAAGAAATCATAAAAATATATTACTGTATTGAATCTTATTTATCACCATATTTGTATATAGTGTTAATTTTAATTTAATTTATTTGGAATGTTTTATTTTATTATTTGATAGTGTAAACTGTAAATGAATTATTTAGATGTTAAGACATGTTTTTATTTTTATTATTATTGTTTTAGCTTTTTGCATGTTTTTGCTTTACATTATTATATATATAGTATAATATATTATGTATATAATATAATAATAGTATAATGCATGGCATGATAAATTCATTTAATAAATAATAAACCAAAAATAATATTGAGGCATAAAATTTATACTCTTAAATAATAATTTTTTTTATTTTTTTTTATTTTTCAGACAGGTCACACAGCGCCATCTAATTTCCGTGGTAAGCTACAAGGCTTGTGTTACGGAAACTAGATGGTTGATAAACTACATATTATACTTTTTTTTTGTAAATATATACATATTATACATATAAACACCCAGACCGAGACAAATTATACAATGTACAACTTGCCCCCGGTGGGAATCGAACCCACGACCTCCCGAGTTTACGGCAACGTTTGTTACCACTAGACCACGGAGGCGGTCTAATACAACCAAGCAAGAAACTGATCCTCAGCTTAACCCAGAGAATTCTAGTCTGGGGATCAGAGCTCCTCCAAAAAATTATGTAAACAATTTTTGGGAACAAATAAACGTTTTTGTATTTTTTTTTTTGTATTTCTATTATTATTTTAATCATAGTTTTAAGTTGGTTTAGTATAATCGTATTATTGTTTGCCGTATGTTCACATTTTGAGCTGCGGTCCAGATTAGTACCTAGCAGATTAATTTATAATAGTAGCAGGCGACGACTGTAACTTGTAGTTAGCATCTTTGTAAATAAATAAATAAAGGTCGTGACAATATTTAGGCCAAAGGCAGCAGCCAGTATTCTTAACCCTTTGCCTTGATGTGATTTGCAGAAAGTTTTAAAACTCTCAAGGAGCAATTTTTTAAATCGCAACAATATTTTTTATTAATGAATATTGGATAAAAAGTCATTATCTTCATAATCCCTAGAATACTGAGTCCTAGACTGCTGGGGGAGAAACCTTCCAATGTTTTTTCCTAAAACTACAGTCGCTGGGCTCCAGACGGGTTGGCGAGGGAAATATAACGTAGCGATATCGGATGGTATAGTAGTCGATAGTTTTTCCGAGTCCCTACGAGAACGTTTGGTCTCACCCTAGAAGGCCGCCCGCTCTGGAGTCCGCCCAACTTCTTCAATGAGGCCTGATTGCTGCAACTTCCGCACAATTTATCCGAGTATGAACAAACTTTCCGTACCCCCCTCCTGGTAAATGCTCTCTCTGCACACTATTTGTCATTATAACCCCATCCTAGCGATAGATAAAGTTTGACCTACTAAAGTTTTTTTATAATTTGGGTTACACAACAATTAAAATTATCCATGTTTTTCATTTTATATAATTATTATTACAGCCCCTAGAACACAGCCTCCCAGACCTCTACTGTTGGAGATGGGCCTTCAAGAACATATATCTGGAGAATTTGGCCTACACTCGCCACGCTGGCCAGACGGGTTGGCGAGGATATGATGTCAATTTTTAATGACAATTTATTAACGATTCCACAAGTTGGTATTAGTGGAAACGGGACCGATGGCTTAACGTGCTCTCCGAGGCACGGGGTGTTGAAAATGCATGATAAATGTACGTAAGAAAAGTGTATTTCTCATTGGTACATGCCGGGTGGGTGTGAACCGACCTTTGTAGGATTTAAGGAACGCGTTCTTACAACCGAGCCACCACCGCGCCTCATTTTATATACTAAAGGCTATAACTAGACATTTTCAAAGAACCATCACGACCCTAATTAACCACTTTTTAATTTTATACTAAATACTGTACGTTGTAGTAGACGGACGCAGGGTAGGACGATCCCCCGACAGATGAATTGATGACCTAAAAAGGTTTGGTGGTGAGAGCTGGATGAGGGTGGTGGAAGATCGTGTAAAATGAAAGCCTTGGGCCTATATCCAGCAGCTGATGTAGATGATGAATTTGTTTGGTAACTGTCTAATTTCTTTAGGTATATTATTGTAAACCTTATACACATTACGTATGAGTTCATACTATTTTTTTTTTTATAACTGGGACTTTTAAGATTCCAAGCGACTAAATTTTCTTCCTGTATCACATTTAAAGAATCAATCAATTTTTTTTCTAGAAAAATTTGCTATTTCTAGGATAGACGAGATCTGTTCAAAAAGTATCACGAATTTTGAAATTTCGCGGGATACGTGTATTTTTTTTTGTTGCTCTCTTATCCCTTACTTATAATGATAAGGTCGGAACTGAACAAGATCACAAAAAATATGTTTTTAAGTGCTTTGAAGATTGGAAAAAAGCTGGCATAAGTGTATTATATCTAAAGGTAATAACTTTGAAAGGGACAAAATAGATATTCATGAATAAATAAACAATGGTCTACATGACTCTAATGGCTCATCTTACATATGACTCTGATGCATTTTATGTGTTAGAAATGCTTTATTTATGTATATATTTGTATATTTTGTATATATTTGTATATTTCACCTATATAACAATCGTTATATTTTGGTATGTCAGTTAACAAATATTAAAATAATAACAGTAATGCTATTAACACCATGCATCGTAGACAAAGGAGCATAGGAACACAATACAGTAGAAGGCATAAGACCACAAAATTATACAACTATTTAAAAGAATTTTCCGTCAAAGGCATGTCAATAAATTCTGACAGGTTATAAAAAGCATTATTTTGGAAAAAGATTTTCAATTTTGTTTTAAATTCACTTGGTTGTAGTCTAGTTATAATCTCAGGTAGTTTATTGTATAATGTAATTTTCAACTGCAAACCTTGTTTAAACGTTTTTCTTAACCTGGTTTGCCTTATATAGATTTCATTCTTGTTTCTTAGGTTATAATTAGTCAAACTAGATATTTTTGGAAGTTCATTAGCTTTCCCATGAACCTCCTGTAAGCAACTATATACATACATATGTCTGCGGAATTACCCTATGAGTCCTTAACTCGTATCCTAGTAGTACAGAAGTTAGATATCCAAGATAAGCCCAATATAGCTAACTTACATTTGGCAATCTTTTTAACGCATATACGAGTATGATAGCATAGAAACTGGTTGCGATTTAGAGTTTGCTTATTATGGCAAATAGGAGATGTTTACCTTCCATGCTATAATAATGTCACATGACTTCCCACTATGATCTATCCACGCTATATCTTTAGATATAGATAAGTGGATTGACCTGTATCTGAAGTTGAGGCCATATAAAAGAATATTTTTTTTCGCCAAAACTCAGTATAAGATCAACATTTGACTGCCTCCATTGTCTAGCGGTTAAGACCGTGGTTTTAGACGCGGTGGGAGGTACCGCGTTACGTTGGTACGCTAGAGACATCGACGAGCTTGCCACTTCTCATGATGGTATAAAGAACCACCCCCTAAAGGATACATATGGTTGTGGTGATACTTAATACTTTCTTATTTATGTTATAGTTAAGTTATTTAATATTGGCCTCATTCATATTAGTTAGGACATTATTAAGAGGATTATTATTAATTCTGACAATGCTATACAGCTGCAATAAATACTTTTTATAGTAGTCTAGTTATATTTAAGTAGGTATATAGATTCGACATAATAATTTTAATAATTAGACATTTAATATTTAGCTTAATTTTAGTGTAGGTAAATAAGACAATGCCCCTTTACAGCTGCTATCCACTATTAGAATTAAGCTTGTTATTCTCAGGCACTATGCCCTTATTAGCAGACTGTTCCTTGCTAACAACAGCCAGCTATTTCATTTTATTTTTATGCATATTGACTAATAATAAATAAACAATTCAATATTATTAAAAAATGTCCTCCAGAGACGTCGAGGTATCGCCGTGTTAGAATATAAACCAACTAACTAAGCCATTTTTGCACAAAAATATTATGCACATTTACATTTGAATTTGCGTTTTTGGCTAAATCCGTTTGTTTAATTGCTTTTAAGACCCACTATCTTCAAAACTAAGCGTCACAGTGCTTAGTCGATTTTATTACTGAAAAAAGGAGAAGTTTTTTAAACGACTGGTGTAAAAAAGTGATTTACTAAAAAAATGTTAGTTGGTTTTCGCTCTAACCCGGCGATATAGTCGCGAGAAGACTGGCAACATTTGCCCTCTGTATAGCGAGGCAGAAATAATTCCTAATATAATATAATGGTCCTTGGATGCAGGTGTCGGAATCCTCCTTGTGATCGACATGGCAGCTGAACAAACAGGACTGATCCACAGTCAACATGCAGACAGATAATTGTTTGTGTACAGAGAAAGCCACCTGAGCACTTTGCTTACACAAATAATATTCGGCCGACACCTCGAAACTATTGACGTTAGCATACCACGGCTTAGAGCTGGCTCAGTGCACGCCAGCTTCATTACACACTCACACACATATAAGACATACAAGAGTGGGTACGCGAGATCCAACAATGGAAGCCACTGTCGCCGGCCACTGAATATAGTACTACGCAACGAACGAGTACTTCACTCCGTAGCCATGACACAGACTTTGCTGTAAAGACACAGGGCCAATAGTGATAGAGAGACGGTTTATAAGGTTTTGGTCTCACGGTGATTTGGTCATGCGACCTCTCGCGGTGGCCCTTTAGGCTGTGGTCGTATCGCCAGGCGTTTTGTGAGTTTCCGTCTTAAAAAAAAAAACTTGAAAAGTAGATTGCAACATTACGTTGTTTGTCTCATTTCCTACACGTTGCCCAAGACGATGTTGATCGAATTCACCATTTCTAGAATTTTTACCCGACCTCACAGTTCACGTTGGTCAGGACGCCGCCACCTACCTTCTTCTCTACGCACAGACGTGAATACAATCTTCCCTATTCCTCCACTGCCTTAGGGTATTACACCGGCAGTGAGACTTAATCATCTCTCTGACAGACTCCAATTAAACAAATTAAATTATAAATACATTGGCTAGGAGAGTATTCCACATGATAAGCGTGAGACAGATGTAAGTGGTCGTGGTCGTCACTGGCATGCTGTCACTTCTCTCGAGCTGCAGCCTTCCTGGCGCACTCATGTAGATCCATTGCTGATTTAACAGTGGACCGACCACCTCATCGAAGACCTACTACGCATCGTCTTTTCCCTGAACTACGTATCCGAAGAAAATGACAATTTGTAATTGTACGATTGAGGTAAAGCGCTGTCTTATTCCCAGTTCCTCCAGGATAACCTTGAAGGTTCTGAGACTGATGCAAGAGTCTCTAAATCTATGCACGCGGTACGGTATAGCTATCGGGATCGATTCCCTGTAGTGACAACGACAGACCTGCTTAGGCCAAATTCACGATTTGGGGTCAGAAACCATGCTTTAAAGAAGCGGATTCACATTTATCCAACTTTACTGCCGGCCTGTCATGACAAGTCGCAAGCTCGTCGATGTCTCTAGTCTAGAGTATCAATCTCGAGATATATTACAAATAATTAATGTCTTCCGAACAGTTGTTTGAAAGCTCTCCAAGGTTTTGTTTAGAGGTACCTTGGCTACTCGATGGTCGTTTTGCTAAGTTAATTGCAATTTAAAATCGCTGGGACGTTTAATAGCGTCATTTGGGCGACGGTCTGCCCTGTGTCTCTAATTAGTGGGCCGTTTGTCTTACGGGATTGCCCACTCAATACTCTGATGCCGATTGCCCGTTTGTTTAATACCTTGGTGATATATCTTGAGCGGTGGTGGCTCAGTTGTAAGAACGCTTTCCGTAAAATCCTTTATAGGTCAGTTCGAACCGCGGCATCTACCAAACTTAAACTTTTCTTACGTACATTTGTCATAGATTTACAAAACTACCGTTTTCTTGCCTCGAAGAGCTGGTTTTAACTTATAGGTTAAGTACTTATTATTATATTTTTGTTTCTTTTTTATACTAGCACGACATGTGACCTTGCGTCCACCTAATTGTAAGTGGCATAGATAAGGTGAATGTTAGCAACTGAAAATAGACACTCATGACTGATATCAGTCCCGAACACTATGCCGACTTGACTAGATACTTTTTCACACTTCGCTTAAAGGACTCAGTTATAGGAAAGTGGAAACACAGAGTCACGTGGATATAATCAAATCAAATCAAAATCATTTATTTGTGGTTTTTCGGTACATATTTCTTAGGTGCAGCAAAAAAGCCTACCACATGTGGTGTACGAATTCATTACATTAACAAATATAATTCTAAAAATAATAACAAATATAATAACAACTTAAACATGCATTTTACAATTTATATAAAACTAGAATATGTAACACAAAATGTAGCCAAAAGAGAAATGTTCAAAAATACTATTGAATGTTACAAGTAAAAATAATGACAATACAAACTATATATTGGCAGTTATTAACACATTTGACATGGTTTTGTTATTAAAAAACTGATCTAAGGTAATATAATAACATTTTATAATTAAAATTAAAGTTAACTTACTTTTACACATTGGAAGGGATACATCTTTTAAATCGTCAGGTAACTTATTATAAATATTAGGAACCATACACAATAAGCTTAATATTATTAGCATTACCAATTATTGGGTATTACATGACCAAAATATTTGGGCAATAAAAGGGCCGTTCACAGACGCGCGTGATGATCGCCTATGACGGGTCTGTATTCCAGAATTATTGACGGAACGTGATCGGCCTCGATACACGAAATCGTCTCCAATATTAATAATACACGATATTATAACGCCCCAACCATATTATTACGGCTTTTTATTCATTTTAAATAATACTCTTTATTTTTTATTGTTATTATTACACTTAGTTTTCCGTAATAAAAATATCGAATGGGTTGCTTTAATGGCTGAACCATTAAATTAAAGTATCGGATCAGTAATGTTCACATCCCGGTTTGGCGAGCTGATATTTCTATTTGTTTTCTTCAATCATGGCAGAATAGCAGAAGGCCATCTTCATTTACCACTTCGATCTCAAAGGTACTGATAACTAAATTTAAAAGGTTATTAATTGATCGTTGTGGAGCAGTTCTGTATATGTTTTATTTTGTAAATCTGATATAGCTAAGTTTTCCTTACAGATTCCTTTCTCAGTCAGATTAAACATTAACAGGTCACTGGAATCTGCTAAGCTGCTGGTCTTCTGCTAACAGCTTACTTATTGGACCACTTTGCTGCTTAGTCTTCTACTAGCAGGAGTAGAATCATTCAAAATAATTAAATTAATGACGTTTCATAGATGCCTGTATTAGGTTTACGTGAATAAAGATATTTTGACTTTGACACTTAACACTATAAATCACTCACTACATACTCGGAGATGCTCCTGTATGAGGTTTACGTGAATAAAGATATTTTGACTTTGACACTTAACACTATAAATCACTCACTACATACTCGGAGATGCTCCTGTATGAGGGCGTTGTAACTTTAAAAACAAAATAAAAACAATAATTCAAATTGCTTTTGGGAATCTTAATTTCCTAAAATTTCAGTAAGTATAGTGTTAGTTTTGTTCGAAAACAATTTATTACCACTTGCAAGGTTGTTGTAATATATTGCGTGTTGTAATAGTGATAGCAGTGCAGAGTGGTGCTCGAGGCGGCTCCATAAAAAATCTCAAGCAACTAGTGCTGGCCATCATAATTTGTGCTGCGTTGAGTTAGCAGACCCTCCCTGGCTTTCCGCCAAACTACTATACTAGGAAAGTTACTTTGTTGACCACGACGTTTTGACCTTTCTCGAAGTAAGCACCCTTTTGACCTTTTTCTTTTGCGAGGTAATTAATTTAATAGTAGTTATCTCTCCAAGTTTTCTACTGGCTACACTTGGTCAGTACTCTAAAGAATTCTATAACTATATCCATTTCTTCTTCCACAACCGAACAACACGAACAGTTTAGAATTATGCACCCACATACCGTAAGCGCGGTGGTGGCTCGGCTGTAAGAACGCGTTCCTTAAATCCGACAAAGATCGGTTCAAACCCACCCGGAATGTACCAATGATAAATATACTTTTCTTACGTACATTTGTCATAGATTTACAACACCACCGTTCCCGTGCCTCGGAGAGCACGTTAAGCCGTCGGTCCCAGTTTCACTAATACCTACTTGTGGAATCGTAAATAAATTGTCATAAAAAAATTACATCATATCCCGCCAAGCCGTCTGGCCAGCGTGGCGAGTGTAAGCCAAATTTTCAACATATATCATGTTCTGGAAGGCCCATCTCCAGCAGTGGAGGTCTATGGACGCTGTGTTCTAGGGGCTGTAATGTAATGATTCCCCAGCTTAACCCAAAGCATTCTAGTAGTAGAGTTCCCTCAAATAAAAATTGTACTAAACAAAATATGTTGTATTTTGTAGAGGTCAAATTTTCAATGTCTAACGTAACACAGTGACCATTAAGCGTTGAGTGCTGGTTGCCGCTTAATAAGCGATGTGATCAAGTCACATATTTGCCCCGAGTCGGCCGAAGCGCTGCAGCCTACTAAATAGCTGAGGGATTCCTCGCATGATATAAGGGGTTACATGCACTTGCAAAATGTACGGGAACCCATTTGGCTTGGCTTGGATCATGTTGGAATCTTACTCGACTTATCTACTTGTGGTTATTTCACTCGTGTTGCCAAGAATCCAGTTAGTAAAAAACCTTACTGCATTTTCTAATAAAAGTTTGTGTACGTCAAAGTCAAATAATCTTTCTTCACGTAAACATTGACAAACATTATTACAGGCATTTGTGACACGTTTAAATATTGTTTCTTTATTTTTATTCTTATGTTTATTTTTTAAATAGTTTAAATTGTTAATAATCCGTTTATGCTATATGTTTAGTGAAAATAATGTTATTCCGTAATTGGCTAGGTGTTCGGTAATCATTTGAATGTAAATATTTATTTGTAAAAGACAGCTGTGAAATAAGAAAATGAATAAATAAAAATACATTTATATATTTTTGTAAAGTAGTGATAATAAGTGCAGACTATTAAATATTTCCACAAAAAAGAATGAATGTAACAAAAAAAAAGAGAAAAAAAATATTTTATCAACAAATACATAACCCAATAATAAACTCAAAAAGCAAAACGACAATGACTAAAAAATCTATAAAAATCTTTGAAAATATTGGATTGTGCGAGCGAGATGGATGCAAAAGGCATTTGGCAATAACATTGTATAATAAAATACCTACTACCTTTCAATAATTATATTTTAAAAGTAATTTACTTCTGATTGTGCGAGTTTTATTTATATTCTACAAATGACTTCTTAAATAAAAAAAAAACTTAAATGAAATATTGACATTGTATAGCTATTTTATTATTATACCGCCTCCGTGGTCTAGTGGTAACAAACTTTGCCGTGAACTCGGGAGGTCGTGGGTTCGATTCCCACCGGGGGCAAGTTGTAAGTACATTGTATAATTTGTCTCGGTCTGGGTGTTTATATGTATAATATGTATATATTTACAAAAAAAAAAGTATAATATGTAGTTTATCTACCATCTAGTTTCCGTAACACAAGCCTCGTAGCTTACCACGGAAACTAGATGGCGCTGTGTGACCTGTCTGGAAATATTTATTATTATAAAAAAAAAAAAATAGATTTAAGTTTTGAGATTACATAAATTCTCTGACATAAGTACCCTTTAATGTCATATGGTGCTGACAACAAGTACATTGCAGTTTTTTTAAATAATTTTAACGGGTCTTTACGCGATTTACCTTAGAGACATATTTCTCCCGACGTTTCAGCCAAGTTGCATTGGCCGTGGTCACGGGTCGACTGAAGCTATGCGGTGTAGTCTCGTACATACTGGGCGGCAGATGTAAACCTACCCACTTATCACTTTTAAAAGTTTTTAGAAATCACGACACACGACACTTACAATATCCTTGGCGACACCGGGCGATTTTTCCCGGCGTCGAAACCTATTGATTACTGGATTCCACGATGAAGATAGCTTATAACCCCCCTCTCGATTGAAATTTTTGTGTTTCTTTATTTCGATCGCTTCACGTACTATTCTAGGGTAATAGTGCCGATCGGTGGAAAGTATCTTTGGGTCATGCAGCTCAATCCAATGGTTTGTGCCACTATCCATTAGGTGTTCTGCTATTGCTGACTTGTTTAATTGGCAGTTTTTTACAGCTGCTATATGTTCCTTGACCCTCTCAGCTATTGTGCGCTTAGTTTGGCCAATATATGAACTCCCACAGCTGCAGTCCACTTTATACACGCCAGGCGTTTGGAAAGGAATGACATCCTTTGGGGTGCGTACGTGTTTTGCTACTTTGGAGAATGGGGTGTACACAGCATTGATAGATAACTTTTTGAAAGCTGTACCAATTTTATCCGTTACTCCTTTCACATATGGTAAGAACGCGGGCAGCCGATTGACCTGTGGATATCTCTCCTTGTTTTTCTGTCGCAGCAACCTCGGACCCACACCATATCCATTACCATATGTGAAAGGAGTAACGGATAAAATTGGTACAGCTTTCAAAAAGTTATCTATCAATGCTGTGTACACCCCATTCTCCAAAGTAGCAAAACACGTACGCACCCCAAAGGATGTCATTCCTTTCCAAACGCCTGGCGTGTATAAAGTGGACTGCAGCTGTGGGAGTTCATATATTGGCCAAACTAAGCGCACAATAGCTGAGAGGGTCAAGGAACATATAGCAGCTGTAAAAAACTGCCAATTAAACAAGTCAGCAATAGCAGAACACCTAATGGATAGTGGCACAAACCATTGGATTGAGCTGCATGACCCAAAGATACTTTCCACCGATCGGCACTATTACCCTAGAATAGTACGTGAAGCGATCGAAATAAAGAAACACAAAAATTTCAATCGAGAGGGGGGTTATAAGCTATCTTCATCGTGGAATCCAGTAATCAATAGGTTTCGACGCCGGGAAAAATCGCCCGGTGTCGCCAAGGATATTGTAAGTGTCGTGTGTCGTGATTTCTAAAAACTTTTAAAAGTGATAAGTGGGTAGGTTTACATCTGCCGCCCAGTATGTACGAGACTACACCGCATAGCTTCAGTCGACCCGTGACCACGGCCAATGCAACTTGGCTGAAACGTCGGGAGAAATATGTCTCTAAGGTAAATCGCGTAAAGACCCGTTAAAATTATTTAAAAAAACTATTATGAATATGCGCGAAAGTTTAAAAAGTTTAAGTACATTGCATGCTGAGGCTCAGTAAGACATTATCACAAATTATTACATCCCCTAGAACACAGCGTCCTGGACCTCCACTGCTGGAGAAGGGCCTTCCAAAACATATATCTGGACAATTTGGCCTACACTCGCCACGCTGGCCAGACGGCTTCGCGAGGATATGATGTAATTTTTTTATGACAATTTATTAACGATTCCACAAGTTAGTATTAATGGAACCGGGACCGACGGCTTAACGTGCTCTCCGAGGCACGGAACGGTGGTGTTGTAAATCTATGACAAATGAACCGACCTTTGTAGGATTTAAGAACGCGTTCTTAAAACCGAGCCACCACCGATCTTATCACAAAGCCTATATATAATATATACAAACGTTAATGTTAATTTATTACTGTGGTAACATATTAGATGTAAGTTTATTACTGTGGTAACATATTAGATGTAAGTTTATGCAATAAAGAATTTGAATTTGAAAAGAGTTGAACCCTTTAAACCGTTAGACCACGGTGTACAAGTAAAACACAATAAATAAATTGGTTAGTCAATTATATTTCTATTCTTTAATTAAAAAGCAAAATAAATAAAAACAAATCCAATCTGTTAAGTTAAATACGATTTAGGATACAATCCGTTTCAAAGAGTTGAACAAAAGAGCAATTTAACAATTGAATCTTCTAAATGTTAATTGTTTATCTTGTAGGTAACTTTATCTACGGGACTACACCTCTTCCAATTCGATCTAAATATGTATTTATAATATTAAGGAAACAAACAGTATTATTATTTGAAATAAGGTAAAGTATCACCACGATCGTTTCCCTTTCGGGGTGGTCAGAACCTATAAAGAAGCGGAGTCACATTTAGCCAACTTTACTATAGGGCAACCATGACAAGTGGCAAGCTCGTCCAGCGTACCAAACTCCAGAAATATTTGATAGATTTGTAAAACCACATCTTTTTAGTATAATAATCATATATATTATTTTCGCCATATACGAGATTAATTTTAAAAAATGAGTTATGTACGTACTGTTGTGGGTTTTTTTTTCTATCGAGCAAAGTAATATTAATTACGTTTAACACACACATATTCCAATAAAATGATTGTCTATTGCATATTCGTATATTTTTTCCACTTTTTAAAAGAGTTTATTTATCCAGAAACAACAAATTTCTAAGCATTCCATGGATTTACCGTGCGGGTGCCGTTTTCATCATGTGTGGGAAAGATGGAGGAGAAGTATGTAGTCTCAGGCTTGCGAGTTTTTAAGTTGTGATGATACTTTACTTTGAACTTTTACGTAGTCGTAGACATCCGTCAAAGAACCAAAGTTACCGATATAGCTTTTAAAATTAGCAAGTTGCCCGCAGAACCAATGAACGATGGAGTAGACGGGTTCTAGAGTGGAGACCACGTACTGGAAGACGCAGAGTGGGACGACCCCCCGCCAGATGGACAGATGACCTGAGGAAAGTCGCTGGTGGGGGATGGATGAGGGTGGAAGAAGATCGTGTGAAGTGGTTCCCCTTGGGGGAGGCCTACATCTAGCAGTGGAGAGACACAGGCTGGTGATGAGACTTATTTCTGTTACACTATTTACCTCCGTGGTCTAGCGGTCAAGTCCATAGATTTAGACTCGGAGGTACCGAGTTCGATTCCTGGTCGGGACACAAAAATATTTATTAATTTATTTACATATTATTTAATTTATTTGTGATATTACTCGAGTTGCCGCCCCGCCCGCGAGAGGGGTAAGACGCGTTAACAACGGCTCCCACGAAAACATTATTAAAAGTAGTTTCTGAAGTGAATTTAGCGTATTGATTATAGCTCAAATAATCAGTAGAAAAAAAACGTGTTGAACTAATTAATACATTCATGAATAATACAGTGAATTGATAAGGAAAAATACGAAACAAAATTGCGGGTTAGAACAGTTGTGAAATGACAGTCAAAACAAAATCCACTTCGAGAATCTTCTATTTGCGCCTTGATGCATATAGTCATTATTTTCGTAACGCACCTACGGATCTCGGTAGCTCGGCGGTAATACAGCCGACCGCGCGCAGCTTTGGTCACCGGTTCAAACCCACCCAAAGTGCAATTATTATAATTTTTTATTTTTGTATTTGTTAATGTCAACATTAAAAGTAGTAAGAAAGTGCAACATCTACTCAATAGTTCTACAAAATATCAGCGACATCTGCAGACAAGTAGGAGAACCACGGGAAGCTAGTAACACGGGACACCTTCACCAGATGGCGCCACACAAAATATTTTTATTTTTTAGTTTGACATGTAATTTTATCAATTTAATTTTAATTAACATTTAATTCATTTGACATTTAATTTTATTCCGACATTGTTTATTTATCTTTTATTGTATTATGTCTGATATTATATTGTAATAGTTATAATTTTGTACCTGTAGATCATAGAATAATTGATTATAAAATTGTAATGACAACTCAGCCACAGATAAATTTGTAATGCGGGGTCGGCAATAGCGTGAGCCGAAGCGGCGATGGGGTCCGCAACCCATCACGCATGGCCCAAAAAGCGCGGATCGAGGACAGAGGAGTGTCGATTTGGCACGTGGAATGTCCGGGGGGGAATGAAAGATAAGATGAATGAACTCTTAGATTTGATGGATGACATGAAGTTGGATGCGATTGGCGTGACCGAGACCAAGCGGAGGGGTAGTGAGATGCAGGACTTACCGGGAGGGAGGATCGCGCTCTGGTCGGGAGTGGGAGACAGCGATCGTGGTAGTCAGGGTGTGGGCATCTTACTATCTGGCCGCTTGGCCGACAGCATGTACGAGTACTGCCTGGAAAGCCCAAGAAT
This sequence comes from Tinea semifulvella, assembly GCA_910589645.1. Lineage (NCBI taxonomy): Eukaryota > Metazoa > Arthropoda > Insecta > Lepidoptera > Tineidae > Tinea > Tinea semifulvella. The sequence goes on from OU342610.1 coordinate 11,586,544, forward strand.
TCTCTGGGTTCGTCTGAAGACTGGGCTTAAAAAGTTTTTTGTAGCCGTGGTCTACGCACCAGTGAGCTCAGCTCCACAACAGGAACTAGAGAATTTTTGGAACCAGGTCAGGACAGTTCTAGATTTGGCAGTTGGGAACGAACATATAATATTATGTGGCGATTTAAATGGATGGGTGGGGACACGTCGTACAGATTACGAAACGGTCCTAGGTGATTTTGGAGATAGGAGAGTTAATGATGCAGGTAAGCTTATACTTGACGTGTGCTTAGAAAAGAATCTCTTTGTGTCCAACACAATGTTTGCTCACAAAGACATTCACATGTACACAAGAACGATGAATAGTGAAAAGAGTATGATTGATTTAATAATAGTTGATGAAAGACTGCGAACACAGATTCTGGATACCAGGGCGTATCGTGGTCCAGAATTGGGAACAGACCACTACCTAGTAATTACTAGGATAAGTGGTCTGTTCACAAAATGGCGCCACCGGCAATCAGGTGGCCATGTGTCAGTAGTAGAGAGAATAAAGAGTGAAAAGTTACAAGATGATAGTGTGAAAAAAGAGTATATGAAACGCGTCAAAGATAAACTTATCAACCTGAAAGATGTGAGCAAAGATGTGGAAGAATGCTGGAAGTACCTAAAAAATGGTATGGTAGAATCGGCAAGTGAAGTATGTGGGGTAGCAAAAAAGCGAGCAACCAAAGGTGACGCGTGGTGGGATGACGAGGTTAAAGATTCGGTAGAAAGAAAGAAGAAAGCTTGGATAGATTACGTTGCTTCGCTTAATATGAATGAAAGTATGAAAAGAGAAAAAAAGGAGTTGTACCATCGTTGCAAGAATGAGACTAAATCTTTGGTTAAGGAGAAGCGTGAAAGATGTAAGGAAATAGGTGAAAATAGGATGACGAGCAACTTTAAGGAGAACTCCAAACTTTTCTGGAGGGAAGTTAGGAAGGCCAAAGGTGGCTCGTCATCTTGTCGAATGAATAGAGTTAAATCAAAGAGCGGTAACATTCTTGCAAACACAAATGAGGTGTTGGAGCGATGGAGTGAATACTTTAGCGAGATGTATGCTAGTGGAACTCCTAACGACGTTACGACGGGTACATTACCCCCAGCGCTACCCACAACAACAACGTCCACATTGAAGGAGGAAATAAGTGTGCAAGAATTGCAATCGGCAATTAGAAGCCTGAAATGTGGCAAAGCAGCGGGAAAAGATCGAGTGCTCGCTGAAATGATCAAATACGGAGGTATACCGGTCTGGAACGCTTTCCATCTGCTGTGCAACCTTTGCTGGCAGGAGGGAAGAGTACCGGAAGACTGGCAGCAGTCAGTAATCGTTCCTTTATACAAAGGCAAAGGATCTAGATTGGACTGTTCCAACTACCGAGCGATTAGTTTGATCAGTTTGGCGAGCAAGATGTATGGCAAGATTCTCACGAAACGACTGCAAGAGAAGACTGAAGATCTTTTATGGGAGGCACAAGGAGGCTTTAGACCTGGAAGAGGATGCATTGACCAAGTCTTCTCGCTCCGCAATATCACAGAGAAGTTTTTGGCCTTAAACCAGAAGGTTTTCTGTGCTTTTGTGGATTTGGAGAAGGCTTTTGATAGAGTTGTAAGAAAGAAGCTTTGGGACATATTGCCGGAGTATGGAGTGAATGACAAACTGCTACAGGCTATACAGTCCCTGTACAAGGGCTGTAAAGCTTGTGTGCGGGTGGAGGGAGGTATGTCGCCTTGCTTTGAATCCCAAATGGGTGTCAAACAGGGCTGTGTGCTTTCCGCCAGATTATTCACTCTATATCTCGACAAATGCCTAAAAAGTGTGAGAGAGAGTAACTGTGGGATAAAGATGAGTGATCTAGTGGTGAACTGCCTGCTTTATGCAGATGATGCTGTTCTTATGGCATCGTCCGAACAACAACTGCAATCACTAGTCACAAGAATGAAGGAGGGATGTGCAGAAAAAGGACTCCGTTTGAATGCGAGAAAAACCAAGGTACTAGTGTTTGAAAGAAGAAGGATGACAACCGTGACGATAAAGATTGATGATGAAACTCTAGAACAAGTAAATGAAATTATATATCTGGGCAGTGTTTTCACTGCGGATGGGAAGTACGATAGGGACGTTGAAAGAAGAGTGAACGCGGGAAATAGTGTTAACGGTGCCCTGGGGTCACTGATCGGCAGTCGAAATGTCAGTGACAAAGCTCGGCTCGCCATACACAATGCCATGTTGGTACCAACACTGATGTATGGAAGCGAAACGTGGATATGTCAGAATACGCATGAGAGTAGGGTTAATGCAGTAGAAATGCGGTCGTTGCGGCGGATATGTGGCGTCACTTTGGCGGACCGCATACGTAACGTCGAAATACGGAAAAGGGTTGGTATGAAGGAAAGCATAGGGACAAAAATAAGGAAAAGCATGCTACGATGGTTCGGGCATGTTGAAAGGATGAGCGAAGAAAGATTGACGAACCAGGTATATAATGCGAAAGTTGTGGGTAAAAGAGGCCCTGGCAGACCAAGACACACGTATCACGATCAAATAAATAAAACACTAGCTGAAGGAGAATTAAAAAGCCTTCGTAACAAAAGGGCATGTATGAAGAGGTTGATGAATGTCGATGAAGCGAAAGAGGTATGTCGTGATCGTGTCAAGTGGCGCTCAATTGTCTCTGCCTACCCCGTAAGGGATCTGGCGTGAAGATATGTATGTATTACTCGAGTTTGGTACGCTGGCGACATCGACGAGCTTGCCACTTGTCATTATTGGCTTATAGTAAAGTTAAATAAATGTGAATCCGCTTATTTATAAGTGTGGTTTCTGACCACACCGAAAGGGAAACGGTCGTGATGATACTTTACTTTTTTATACTTTTACGATATTTGTTTACGAACGATACACGTGTGTTCAGTTAATGACTTAATGATAAAATTATAATTGGTTACTGATTGAAACCGAATTGGGTTTGGTTTTAAGAATAACTCCAAGCTGGTGTTTGTTGTGAAGAGTACAGTCAACAAAGCCGGTTCGATGCCGAGTCTTGGCACCAATCACAGACACTCCACGTCTTCAACATTTGGTTAATTTGTTTTACAGACGGATCTTGTACTAAGTAAAATTCACATTTTCTTTTAGATGGATCTATATACCGAATTATATAAATTAACCTTTGTAAGTGAAAGATTTATGTATGTGTGCAAAAAGAGGCGAATATTTTTTAACCAGGTTAAAAGCGCTTTATTAAATGTAAGAGTGGTATCGGGGTGGTCAGACACCACGCTTATAAGGAAGCGGATTTACATTTAGCCAACTTTACTGTAGGCCAATCATGACAAGTGGTGAGCTCGTCGACCAAACTCGAGAAATATCACAAATAAATTATTTATTTAAATTAATAAATATAATTGGGCCCCGACCAGGAATCGAACCCGGTACTACCGAGTCTAAATCCACAGACTTAACCGACTACATTTTAAAATAATTTTATTATATATTTTTTTTATACTTGCACGACATGTAACCTTGAGCCCACCTGATGGTAATACGCGAGGTACACGAATGTTAGCAACTGGAGTCAGACACATGTGACTGGCATCCATCCCTAAAACTATGCCGGCTTCCCAGCTTCCTAGTCGGGCATGACGGCGATTCGAGCCTGATCCCGAAACGTGTGGAGACACTTTACTAGGTTTATCGGCACGAACGGTGGATACTTCTCCGCCCCGGCAGACTGGGCCAATTACCTCCATCAGTCTACCTACCTCATTCATTCATTCATTCTTATCAGCATTTTTAATACCTTAGGGTCAAAACTTTTCAGCCGCCCCTCATGTATTATGTTAGTGTGTGTGAATGTGTGTATGTGTATAGATGAAAGTGTGATAATGTTTACGTACTGGCTGACTGTTAATAGCAACCATTTTGTATTAACCTAGCTTTTAATTACAAAATTGTAGGTCAGTGTAATTTATTAGAAGTGGAGTATTGGACGCTCAATATAAATCACTATTGACATGCACCGTCATACCACGACCGGCGACTATATAATTATTTTTTAATTTATTAGAAGTGGAGTATTGGACGCTCAATATAAATCACTATTGACATGCACCTTCATACCACGACGGGCGATTATATAATTATTTTTTAATTTATTAGAAGTGGAGTATTGGACGCTCAATATAAATCACTATTGACATGCACCTTCATACCACGACCGGCGATTATATAATTGTTTTTTAATTTATTAGAAGTGGAGTATTGGACGCTCAATATAAATCACTATTGACATGCACCTTCATACCACGACGGGCGATTATATAATTATTTTTTAATTTATTAGAAGTGGAGTATTGGACGCTCAATATAAATCACTATTGACATGCACCTTCATACCACGACGGGCGATTATATAATTATTTTTTAATTTATTAGAAGTGGAGTATTGGACGCTCAATATAAATCACTATTGACATGCACCTTCATACCACGACGGGCGATTATATAATTATTTTTTAATTTATTAGAAGTGGAGTATTGGACGCTCAATATAAATCACTATTGACATGCACCTTCATACCACGACCGGCGATTATATAATTGTTTTTTAATTTATTAGAAGTGGAGTATTGGACGCTCAATATAAATCACTATTGACATGCACCTTCATACCACGACGGGCGATTATATAATTATTTTTTAATTTATTAGAAGTGGAGTATTGGACGCTCAATATAAATCACTATTGACATGCACCTTCATACCACGACGGGCGATTATATAATTATTTTTTAATTTATTAGAAGTGGAGTATTGGACGCTCAATATAAATCACTATTGACATGCACCTTCATACCACGACCGGCGATTATATAATATTTTTTTAAATTATTTTTAAACATAGACGACAATATTCTCTTAAGATTCACCGTGCGGGTGCCGGGTCTATCGTGTGTGGGTAAGAGATGAGAAGAATGGTGTCTCGGGCATGCGACCGACAATAGGCTGGTTTAAAAAAGGAGGCCTCCCTTTTTTTATTTTATTGCGCGATAATACGCTCACCATCCACCATTCTACTCCGCTCCCTACCCAACCAAATACTCTATGATTCCGTTAATGCCGTCTTGGAAGCTCGTTCCATAAATGTATTGACGACAGACCTGCTTAGGCCCAATTCTTTCAGTAAGTGATGCAAAGATATTGCTGGAACTCCTCTCGCACCAACTTCCACTGTGTAAAGCTGAGTCTTGAACCCGTTCCTGATCATTTCTTCTGTGAGATCATATTTATTCGACTTCATGTTATGGTCTTTTGGAATGATTAAAAAGTTGTAGGTAATATTTTATTTATTTATATTCATAGTAGTTATGTATGTAGTGTTTGTATGTGTTTGTATGTGTTTGTATATGATATTATCATCATCACTATCGGGGTGGTCAGAAACCACGCGATTAAAGAATGTGTCCCAACCGGGAATCGAACTTAATACCTTCTCAATAAATAAGTATTTATTAATAAGTATATTACAAGAAATGAAAGGGTGATTCTTTTAATGCTTTATAATTACCGAATCTAACGGAGGAAGCAAAAACACATTGATTTTTTAAGACATTTATCTGATATACAATACATATACAACACAATTGTTAATCATTACAATTCACTTTAAAAAATATACCTTCCATAAAGTAAGATAATAAAAATAAGTTCGTTTTTCTAACATATAATATATATACATATATAGACGTCTAATATTCTCTATGATCGCACCTACCTTATCTTGTCGTATCTGCTTTAGTTGTGTCAAAGGTTTGACCAGTATAGAATGTCTAGTGGCATAGGGTACGCCTTTGTACTAAAGTTTATTATATAATCGTTTATTGATATATCTTGTTAAATTTATTGTGTTAAATATAGATTTAATTAGGTCGCCAAAGCTCTAACCCTGAGGTGCAAGAAATACGCAAGGTATATTATAACTAATGAGGGATAATATGGAATAATGTAAGGGAGGGACAAACAAAGTAAAAAATACCATAGTCTCATGATGCGAGTGCTGGCTTCATTACAATTTACAAAATGCTATTTACATAACAGATTTACCAAATGAAGAAATGAATACATATTTTTTTTTGTGACACTTTTTAAGTTATGGATCAAAAATGGCTTCAAGTACTTTAAGACAAACACTTTCTCCATCTCATGTTGCGACATAACTCTTAGCAACATTTTCTGCACCTTTTCTCTTGGATTCCATATTACGGCATCAGAGTAGAGAATTACGGATTGTGTATTGAAACTGGCGACCAATATATTTACACACATGTCAATGATTATTGTCGACGAATTTATCATTTCCCGACGAGTGGTAATTGATAATTAGAGCCCCGGGAAGGAAATGCACCACTCGCCAGTTTCCGCGCCATCGCTTCATAAATCTGGTACAATTAACGCGTGCACTCAAAATATAGCCATCTATTGATTTATAATCACTAAGGACGTTTACTCGCCAGGGAAATAAACGCGCGTTTAATTTAAAAGCGCTGTTAATATTAAAGTTATTTGGACGTCGAACTAAGTTATAGAACATTTCTAAGCATTCCATGGATTTAAGCGAAGTGAGTCCATCGTGCGATGGTAATAGTTGAGAAGAATGGTGTCTCGGGGTTGCGACCGACTATAGGCTGGTTTACAAAGAAGGCCTCTTTATTTAATTTTATTGCCCAACTATTCGCTCACTATCCATCATTCCACTCCTCTCCTTACCCAACCAAATATTGTATGATTCCTGATTAGGCCCCATTCTTTCAGTAAGTGGTACAAAGATTTTGCTAGAACTCCTCTCGCACCAACTTTCCACTGCGTAAACCTGAGTCTTAAACCCGCTTCTGATCATTTATTCTGTGAAATCATAATATTTATAATAATAATAATAATAATAAATTCTTTATTGTACAGAACCAAAAATAGTGTGGGTACAAAGGCGAGCTTAATGCTATAAATGCATTTTCTACCAACTAACCTTTGTGAATGGGGAGCCATTATAAGCGGGTGCAGAAATAATATTGTGATCAACAATTATGAAATATAAATACATACTAATTAAATATACATATCCTATATATTAAATAAATATATACATAAATAATAAATACATATCTAAGTACATTGTAGAAAGTTATGGTAAGTTTTTCTGTTTATGGTGTAAAAAATTGTATAACTTGTCTTTAAATATTTTGAGAGATGGAGCTTGTCTGATTACCAAAGGTAGTCTGTTCCACTGGCGAGCTGCAGATACCGAAAAGGAGTCTGAATATCTGCTGGAAGAGTGGGGAGGGATTTTAAGTAAATTGTTATGGGAAGAACGAAGTGAAAGACCGTGCGAGTCACAAAGAAATTGAAAACGAGCTTTTAGGTAAGGGGGTGCCTTGGGATTATAGAGAATGCCGTAAAGAAAGGAGAGTGTATGTGCAGACCTGCGATTTCGGATATTGAGCCACTTTAACTCTTTGCGAAATTGGGAAACATGATCATACTTACGCAAGCCAAATACATATCGGATGCATAAGTTGAGAAGTCGATCGAGTTTATTTAGTAGCTCTTCGGTGAGGTCGGAGTAACAGACGTCTGCATAGTCGATAATCGGGAGAAGTAATGAGCTGACTAACGTACGCTTTGCCGAGAGAGGAATGAATTGCTGCGATCGCCAAAGACAGTGCATGGATGCATAGATTTTTTTGCTGACTTCAGCAACATGGCAGTCCCAAGACATGTCACTACTCATATGCAGTCCCAAATTCTTGACGCTATGACATACAGATAAAGGTATATTGTTAAATTTTAGTACTGGAAGTGAACCTGAGTCCAACCTCCCTATCAACTGCTTCGTACCCACAACCATTACCTGAGTCTTGTTTGGGTTAACTAACAGTCCGTATTTTTGAGACGCAATACGGATAGACTCCAAATCTAAATTCACCCTATCAAAAGCAGTTTGCGGTTCGTTTGCATCAAAGTTAATCGAAAGTTGCAGATCATCGGCATACAGATGGTAGGAGCAGAATTTGATTGAGCGGACTAAGGTGTTAATGAACACAGAAAATAAGAGAGGAGATAAAACGCCGCCCTGCGGGACACCAGCATTTACCGGGCACCAGTCTGAAAAGACATCATCCAGGCGAATGCGCTGTTGGCGCCCGCGAAGATAGGAAGAGAACCATTGTTGCGCAGACTGTGAGATATTGAGAGATCGCAAGACAGCTAAGAGAAGATCGTGATCAACGCAGTTGAATGCGTTGCTAAAGTCCAAAAGGGTAAGGAGAGTTAGTTTCCTGTTGTCCATAGCAAACCGTATGTCATCAGCAATTTTGACTAGAGCAGTATTGGTGCTATGAGACGGTCGGAAACCAGATTGGTAAGGATTGAAAAGGTTATTTAGGTTTAGGAAATCGGCAAGCTGACGGTGAACCACGCGTTCCAAGACTTTTGAAAGAAAGGGGAGTATTGAGATAGGACGGAGATGGGAAAAGTCTGTAGGTGCTGTTTTCTTTGGAATAGGCACAATATGTGCATATTTCCAAACTTGAGGAAATGAACAAGATGAGAGAGAAAAGTTGATAATGTGGGTGATGTAAGGAAGTATAATGTTTAAGACAGGTAAAAGTAGACTGCGCCCGACATTATCGTATCCGACAGCCTTGCTGGTTAAAGATTTAAGAATCCTATTTATCTCACTGCTGAGCACAGGTTGAAAGTTGAAAGAAGAGTTGTCAAGATGAGAGATAGAATTTATCTGTGAAATAGTAACGGCCTTAATCGCAGGATTTAAGGTGATTGGTGCTGTTGAAAAATGCTGATTAAGGCCATTAATATCTACAGGGAAATTAGAGTCAGATTTTGGTTTACCAAAACCTGCTGAACGAAGAAATTTCCAAATGTTTTGGGGAGTAGAAGATTCAATAGATTTGTGAAAGTATTGGCGTTTGGCGTTCCTACACATCTGATTTACTCGATTCCTTGCAGACTTAAATGCACTCCAGCGATCATCGGAAGGTGATTTATGGTGTTTTCTCTTTAGTGAGTCTCTCCATTTCATGGCCTTTACGATTTTTTCACTCAACCATGGTGCCGGAGGACGCTTCATACGAACCGGGTGAATAGGAGCATGCTTGTCGTAAAGATCTATTAGTATGCGATTAAACTCGGACACCATACCATCAACTGTCCCCATTTGTGTCACTTTATTCCAATCCATGTTCCCAGCATCAGTCAGGAGCGACTCCAGATCCATTCTGGCAAAGCTACGTTGAAGAATGACTTTGGGCCTAAATCTGGGTGTCTTAATCCTGTAGGAGGCAAAAATAAGGTCGTGATGAGAAAAGCCTGGGGCGAGATGTTGACCGTAAGACGTTATTTTATCAGGGTTAGAGGTGATAATTAAATCGAGAAGACTGTGCGCATCATTTAGGTGAAAGGTAGGGTTAAGAGGGAGTATAGATGCATTGACAGATGAAGTAATGTGTTTAAGACGCTTAGTTCGGGAGTTATTTTTAAGCAAACAGGTATTAAAATCACCCATGATTAGATTATGTTCGTAGGAAGGTAGAATAAGTTCTAGCAGCTCTTCAAGTTTACTGAAGTAGTCAAGAGTTGGAGGGGCGTAGACTACACCAAGTAGAAATTTAATAGTGTTGAGGTTTATCTCAATAAAAAGGTGTTCAGAAGTACGACTGTAGAGGGAAGGGGATTGTGAAATTATTTTATATTTAAGATTTGAGCGAATGTATATAGCTACGCCACCTCCTCCCTTACCCACGCGGTCGTTACGTAGAAGAGTATACCCAGGAAGGGAATAGGTAGAAGAAGGTAGTGATGGTTTAAGGAAAGTTTCAGAAATTAGGATGGCGTGTATATGATTACTACAAAATGTGGTAAGGAGATCGGAGAAATGGCTGGGTATACTTTGGGCGTTAATATGACAGACATTCAGATTTTTAGGCGATGATGAGAATGTATCGTGCAGTATATCACCTAGCAGAACAGCACCCTGTGATATATCAAATTCGTCAGAACTTGCTGTGTCACATGAAAAATACTCTTCAGAACCAGAATCAGACATAATGTTAATAAGTTGTACTCTCTAAATAATAAAATAAAATAAATAGATAAAACAGTTGTATATTGTATAATAATATATATAATAATACTTATAAAATAGGTAGGTACTGATCTCCTCATATAGTAATCCATTTCACATTCACTGCGGCAAGTTGGTGAAACTACATTTTTACATAAGATACACAACAAAAGTTAAAAGTTACAAATATAGAAGGTATTAAAGTTTACAGATAGGTACAGAGATAAAGAAATTACACATATTAGATATATTTCAATAGTGCCAAAATAATATAAAATAATTTAAACTAAAATATGTATTTTTATTTGTTAAGTTTACATCTATACCATACAAACTATGCCCTGTCTATCACTGGAACGCGCAGCCTCCGCCTGTCAATAACAGCTGACTAAGCATGATAATGCAAATTACAAGATTTATTAAAAAAAAAAATTAACATTAAATGATGTGTGTGAGGATATTTTATTAATATATTGATTGAAAAAATAGCAGTAAAGTATGCGTATACATGATTGAATATTACAAATTTCGAAAAACTGCAAGTAAAATAAAAGCAACAAAATGTAAGTATGAATATGATTTATGAACACTGGAAGGAAATTAAACTTGTAATCAAATGCTGTCATGAAATAAATGCTAATCAATATAAAAATAGTTTGCATTTCAGTCGAAGAAATCTATAAAACACTCGATTAATCACTTCTTAGATTTAACAATCCTGGCAGGACGTGACCTTTTTTCTTGTGTTTCAGGTGGAACCGGCGGAAACTTTGAAGAGAATTCTCTAAGCTGGGCCTCAGATAGGATGCGGTGCTTAGCACCTTTGACCTTTACGTACACATTCCCATCCTGTGACCAGCAGCAGTGCATTCCATATAGTCGTCGGGCTTCAGTGAAAACGCGTCTACGCATGTTGGTCAGAAATTCAGCCGTCGAGATGCTAGTGCCTTTCAGACCCTTTTTGGCTCGCCACACATTGGCCCGAGTCTCGAGGCTCCGGAACTTAACCAAGATTGGCCGGGGTCTATCCTGGCTGCCCGCTCCCTTTGCTCCGAGACGATATGAAAAGTGAATGTCAGAAGCATTGATGTCAAGATGAAGCCTATTTGTGCCTATATCACTAATAATAGAAGTGGTGTTCTCATCTGATGACTCTGTAACACCCCGGAACAAAAGGAATTTCCGACGGCTTCTATTTTCCTGCTCATCGGTCATGGTGGCAACAGTGTCAATCTGTGATCTAAGCAACATTAAGGCATCCCTTATGAAGATTTTGAAGTCATGAAAGTCTGTAGCGAGCTGGGCAATTGTAGGTGTAGGAGTGGAAGTATTGATGCGCTTCTCGAAGGACTCCATTGTTCTCATGAATGTTTCTTCCAATCTCATGATGCCAGAGGCAGTGCAGTTAGTGAATGGAGACTGATCCAAAGAAATAAATCAATACATTCCTTTTGTCTTTTATTTATTACTCACTTGGATTCTTGGATTATTCACTAAAACTAACTAAAATGTAAGTACAACTGTGTGTTTTCAGATATAATAATGATTAATAATAATAAACATAAAAAAAACACGACTGCACTTAACCGTTTTTTTTTTTTTTTTTTTTTTTTTTTCTTTTTTTTTTTTTTTTTTTTTTTTTTTTTTTATTTTATATTATTTTTTTTTTAATATTTGTTCGACTTCATGTTGTAAGCTTGCTTGGCGTACGCGTTTGGTGATGTGATGTTTGCTATAGAGTTGCTTATGCATGTCTACTTGTTAAAACCTGGACTTAGTAGTTTTGATATAATCAAAGAAGAACAGATGGCTGATATCGGATGTTATCATGCTTGGACTTTACGTTTCTTTTATATAGCTGTTGTGAGCATTTTATTGTTGTTAATATTATTAAATAGTTTTTATTAGTAACCGTTGCTAGTAACATATGTTTTATATAATCTAAATATTATATTTATTATTATTCTTATAATTGTTTAAATACAACATTATTCTGTTAAACTATAATAAATAATGAATATTATGATGAGAACACGCGTCGTGCTTCATAGCCAAACTTTTATGAACGCTTTCCTTATAACCCTAAAAAGGTTGCTTCGAAGCCCGGCATGTACTACTAAGAAAAACACTTTTCTTGTGGTATATTCATGTATATTTACAACACCACCATTTCCGTGCCTCGAAGAGCATGTTAAGACGTCGATCCCAGTTCCACTAAAAACCAACTTGTGGAATAGTTAAAAAAATGACAATAAAATTGACATCAGACTCTCGACAATCCGTCTGGCCAGCAAGCTGAATGTAGACCAAATTCTCCAGGTATGTGATTTGAAAAGCCCATTTCCAGCAGTGAAAGTCAAGAATAATGGTGAGATATGAGAAGAATAGTAGTATCCGATAGTGAACTAACGAGAGCCCGCCTGTACAGACAACAAATTTGACCACTCAGCGATGTGCGGTAAAACCGCAAAATGTTAGGCATATCATACTTTCAATAACACGAGTAAATAAAACCGCGCGTTTTTCAATTTTTAGTGTATATAAGATCTATCGAGTTAGTGACTATTCGGCACTAGTTAATCAGGAGTATTTGTGTCGCTGTAATCTGAGTGTGCTGAACAATGGCAAGCTCGTTATGTAGCTTTCTCTCTCTCTTTCTCTCTCTTTCGCCAATCCGAGAGGGACTCGTTTTAGTTTTAATTCGCACCAACTCGCCATTCTAATGCCACTTCCAACTTAATTACTCTTAAGGTTCACCAACAATCCGGTATCTAAATTCAAATACCAGTTACCATAAATACGGTTAAATATAAGTAAAAGTTAAGTATATTTACGACCTTCTTCCGAGGTGGTCAGACATCACGTTTTTTTATAAAGAAGCGGTTTCACATTTAGCCAACTTTACTATAAGCCCATCATAGCAGTTGTGATAGTTCTTGACACTTGTCATAATGGGCATATAGTACATTTAATATTAGTTTATTTTATTTTATTTAAAAAAAGTAAAGTATCTTAACGACCGTTTCCCGTTCGGGATGGTCTTTACTATAGGCCAATCATGACAAGTGGTAAGCTCGTTGATTAAATGTATTTATTTACATTCGGTCAGGAATCAAACCCGGTACCTAAGAGTCTAAATCTACTGATATAACCGCTAGACCACGGAGGCAGTTTACTTAATTTAATATAATAAATTTAAATTTAATTTAATATAGCAAAGTTGGCTAGACGAGAATCTACTTCTCTAAAAAAACAAGCGGCAAATACCCAGCCAGAAATGCGGTCGTGATGATACTTCTTCTCCTTCTGTTATAATTAAAGATTTTAGGTCGAAATTCGTCTGGGTTCTGTCACTTCTATAATTCTTAAATTCGGGCATAGGATCTTTATGTTTCCTAAATAAAGAAAATGATACTAAATTAAATTTAAAACAACAAGTGGTAGCTTAAAATGACGGATACAATCTATCACGATAGCTACCTAGTTTGTTTCGCTATAAAGTTTGGCAGTTTGGACAGAAACTAACAACTGACATGATAGTTCGTTTGTCGACGACAGTCTGATAGTCATTTTCGCATCGTATCAGACGATCTCATTTGACAGTAACCGAGCCTATTGTATAGTTCGCTAAATCTAGACCAGTTTCTTAAAAAAGGCGTGATTTTGACCACGCCCAAAGAGTCCTAGACCTCCACTGTTGTTGCTGGGTCGTCCAGTAATTTCTGGAGAATTTGGCCAACGAGAAAGTGACTTTGCTACTAAAACCAAAGTTGTTCATCCGAATTTTGAATGATCTATATTATGACCACACACTGCGCCAAATGAGACGGGCAAACTGGCCAATAAGAACATCAAATTTGGGTTACCACTCGTCACTAAACCGTACATGTGGCCAATACAACAAATTTTCACGAATAAATAAGAATGACAGTCTAGACATATTTGCTAATTCTTTGCATGTTTTTAAGCGCAATGATTGTCACTGCAACGGATCCTGGCTGGGACTGTAAACTGAACTGCTGTTTTACCAAATTTGATCCTTGGAATTGTCTTCCGTGATTGTGGTTGCATCATGTTGTATTGTATTGGCTACTCGAAGGCCCAATTAATGGATACTGTAATAGCATGTGGTGGTTGCCTGTAATTGGTGCAGCATCTTTTTTCTGTCTTAGTTGTAAGTAAAAATCCATGTATGTTTTGTTGCTGTCACTGTTGGCGACCTTAATAAATAAATAAAATAAATAAACATTATATTTATATTATATATATATATATATATATTATAAATTACTTAACATAATGATCACAGCTCCTAGATTACAAAGTCCTAAATTTCCGCTGCTGCTGATTGCCCTTTGAAAACATTTGTAGAGAATGTGGCCTTTTCTTTCTACTTTGACCAGACGAGCTGGATAGGGTTATTTTGTTTAAATTAAATTGTTCAATTATCTGTTTATTTTGTTTTAGGAGGAGCTTAAAGATAACCAGACGGTGAGCGTGATGAGTTTCGTGCCGACTCTGGATGACGACGGGAAGCCCATCACGTGCCGAGCTGAGAACCCTAACGTCACCACACTCTTCATAGAAACCTCCTGGACTATCAATGTTGTCTGTAAGTCATCACCATGACCAGCGTCTGTCTCTCCACTGCTAACGATTAAGAAATTCTATATTTGTTGAAATGGACCTAGAGTGCTGGTTATTTAAAAAATATACATTGCGACTTTATTCAGATCCTTCCAACCACTGCTCAATTTCCATAACTTCAGTGCTGTGTAAAATAATAATACAAACTATCATTGCTCAACTCGTTAGATATCCATAGGATCACTCCGCAATTCTTAAATGCCAATATGGTTTCCTTCCAAAACGATCACTCCAATGCCTTTAATATATATCTATATTTTTAATATTTAATATTTAGCTTTGGGAAGAAATTAACTTAAGGAATCACGGCTAGATCTGGGCGACATCCTTCACAAAATTCCTTTGTGTGGTGTCTAAAAAAAACTGTCAACAAAACCCAAGCATAAGCGCTGACGGCCAAGAAGTCCCCCCTAATTGTGTGCTATTTCCCACTTTATAGTAGATCAACTTGCACTTTAACAAAGCAAATCATAAATATATTTTTAATGCTTCTCCGATATGCGACTGTACTAAAATTACACTTTTTACCTTTACAATAAAACTTC
This sequence comes from Tinea semifulvella, assembly GCA_910589645.1. Taxonomy (NCBI): domain Eukaryota; kingdom Metazoa; phylum Arthropoda; class Insecta; order Lepidoptera; family Tineidae; genus Tinea; species Tinea semifulvella. The sequence continues at coordinate 11,601,896 of OU342610.1, forward strand.
TTTATGTTTAGATTTAGTCAATTCGTTCTTTACATTTAGTAAATTACACTATACATTAGTGTTTAAATACGCATTCATTTAATTATATTAAAATTAAATATGAGGAGCAGCTGTTCGCGGTTTGAAAGTTGCTTGCTTGCCTTCCCTTCTCCCCTCACTCTTTAGGGCACTACGATGGATCTACAGCCCAGCTTTAACTTTCTGTGAAAATGCGTTCAGACCTTATCCAGCGGAACTACATTAACAACATAACCAAATCGTATCTACATATAATCTAGTTTAGGTCTTAGTTATAAGTGAAAATCTATGTATGTATTGTTGCTGTCACTGTTGGCGTAATAAATAAATAAATAAAAACAGCATCATAAAGCTCGGAATCTCAAATTGTTGTACTAACCGCTGATCCGATCATGCCTTAAATACTGTTTTCTCCTTTGGGATGGTACCGCCAAGTACATAAGCTTTTAATGTCCTGCAGAGGCGAGCTGTTCGAATTGTGGACGATCTACTATATAAATATGGCTTCTCTGCATGTTCTATATCTTACCCTTTCCCCTTCATACCTCAACCAAACCACACCCAAAGAAATATATTCTAAAAGACTCCTTTCTGAGAAACTCCAGCAGTGGAGGTCTAGGACTCTGTCTAGGAACTGTAACGAATAATAAACACGGAGTTGCCAAATGTAATGATTTTTCAGATCCTCCAGTAGTGAGACTGAGACTGGGTTCGTCCCTGGCGGCGACGGACATCAAAGAGCGAGATGACGTATACTTCGAATGCCACGTGCGAGCTAACCCCCCCGCCAGGAAACTCTCCTGGTTGCATGATGTGAGTATACTTTATAATTGCAGCCCTGAACACATATTTTTGGAATATTTAGTCTTATAATGCCACAACGACGAACAATTACTATAATTTGTTCGTGAACTTTCATTATTATAATAAACCTGACTTGTTAAAAAATGAAATTTAATTCAAAATGAGTAATAAATAAAAATCAATAAACCAAACTTAGTAAAAATTAAATTAAACTAAAAAGTAAAAAACAAGCATAAGGATCTGTTCCCAAAATCGCTAAACTACACCGTGAATAATTTTATGATTGATACAGACACACGTAAAACAAATAATAAATTCTAATGCGTAACATAGCTTTTTGAAAATTTTGAAAATGCGCACGTTAACACGACCATAACCAATGCACAAACTGTCATACACTAATTCATTATGTACCAATTAGTCTAGCTTTGATTCTCATACCGTTTGGTATCTTGCTGTGTCTTGTTATATATTTAATGTTTCTGTATTATTAATAATCATTACACCTCACCGCCAGCACCCCGTAGTATTATGATAGTATTGTCATGAATCAGTTTAACGTTATTGTAATCGTAAATTCTGATGTTATCAGTGTAAATCCAATAGTTTAGCAGTTAACCGACGATTTTCCGTTACATATTTTTTTTTCTCAGTATAGTTATTAAAAAATCAACACTTATTGCAGGCGTTACTATGCGTCATACAACAAAACTAAAACTATGAAAATTTTCGTCTGAAGTTTTAATGTTTAAATGCAGCGACCATTTCCCTTAAGACCATAATAATGGCAATCATAAAATCTGCACTTTCGTAGTACTGAATTCTTCTCAATTGTGTATAGTATTCACAGACGTATCTCTTCCGGGGTAGTCGGAAGCCAGCAGCCCTATTCTGTTAGTTAAGCGCAAACGTTACTAGTGGATTTCGTTATTTACGCCAGAGATTGCGTCATAATTACAAAATATTATTCAATTCTCAACTCTATAAGCGCTCGACCTTGACAGCGTCCGTCCAAATATCAACTTTAATAGCATGATATAAATAACGTTATATAATGAATATATAATATATATATATAGTTAATGGATTTCATTATATATCATGCTATTAAAGTTGATATTTGGACGGACGCTGTCAAGGTCGAGCGCTTATAGAGTTGAGAATTGAATAATATTTTGTATATATATATATATAAATATAGTTAATGGATTTCATTATATAACGTTTACGCATAAGTAATGTAGCGGATTCACATTTAGCCAACTTTACTTATAGGCCTAAATTGTTCTTATACTGCGTGTCTCTGTTCTTATCATATCTTTTAATAAATAAATAAATGCCAAATGGCGCTCGTCGATGTCTCTAGCGTACCAAACTCGAAAAACAATACAAATAAATTAAATAATCTATTGTGTCCCGACCAGGAATCTGAGAGTCTTAATCCACGTACTTAACCGCTAGACCGGTTCGTAGGTCATACATTTACAACACCATCGTTCCCGTGCTTCGAAGAGCAAGTTAAGCTGTCGGTCCCGGTTCCACTAATACCAGCTTGTGGAATAATTAATAAATTGTAATAAAAAAATGATCCTCGCCAACCCATCTGGCCAGCGTGGCGAGTGTAGGCCAAATTCTCCAGATATATGTTCTGGAAGGCAGTGGAGGTCAGGGACGCTGTGTTCTAGGGGTTGTAATAAACCGCTAGACCACGGAGGCAGTTTGTGTATAAATATTTATAATAAATGCAGGCGAGTTGTTTTAATCGCTTTTGTCAAAGTTGCCGCTCGGACTGAGATTAAAACGGGGCGCGCATTTTTTTTCAGCTTTCAGTTATGTCTTTTGGATCGTGTAAAAATGAATGAGACCGAATTAAACATTGGTAGGGACGCGGGTTTATTCGTTCATTTTGGAGACTCTTTTGCGGTAGAATAAATCTTGATTTTAGAATCTATTTTAGTGAGATCTGTTTCTTTTCAGTACCTACTTCTTAGTATTTTATTCCACTTTCGAGTAAACTTGTGATATATATAAAGCTTTTAACACAAATTATTGAGATATACCAGTCTACTGAGCTGCTAGATGTCTACTAACTGCTTTCTATTTATTTCTAATAAGCCTCTTTATGATATTTCCATTAGAAGAACAATTAATAAAATAAAAATTGTCGTCTCATAAATGCCTGTATTTTTTTTTATCATTATATAATTACACACACAGTATTCCACAGTATAGTTCTGGCCTACAATCGACAACACTGTACATCACCATCGTCACAACCAATAGACAACAGAGTCCTAGACCTCCACTGTTGAAGATGGGCCTTCCAGAATTTTTTGGGGAATTCGGCCTACACTCGCCACGCTGGCCAGATGGGTTGGCGAGGGTCTGATGTCAATTTTTTTATGACAATTTATTATCGTTTTTTTTAAACCGGTTGAACCGGGACCGACGGCTTAAAATGCTCTCAGAGGCACGGGAACAGTGGTAAGTCTTGCCAAATCTACGTGAAAAAAGTGTGTTTCTCATTGGTACATGCCGGGGTTTGAACTGACCTTTTTAGGATTTTTATTTTTAAGTATAGCGTTCTTACAATCGAGCCACCACTCACTAACTACAAGACATAACCATAAACAATAATAATACAATTCAAATGTTCTTAAATAACATGATAAATTTGAAATTCGTTCAATGATTTTAAATTCATTTTTTTATTTATGAAATACAATTAAAATATAAAGGTAAGTAATATTATTAATTGTTAAAAAGCATACGATAATATTTTAAGCATTTGTAGCAAGAAGTGGACGTAAAGTTTTGCCAATATCAACAAGAGCGGAGATTGGAGCCGCCGGAGTACTTTAATCTGGCGTCGATAAGTTGTTCCAGACATCTGGCTAAATACGTAATCACCACTATTCACATTCCATAATGACAACGATACTTTACTGCACATTTCCTGCACTGTCATTAGGCACTCGTTTAAATCCGGCTCGAAGGACCACTTTGAAAAATAATTAAATCCTATATTTAGTTAGATAACAAGCTCATATAAGAGAGAGAATAAATAGGCATTTTGTTCTGATATTATTTGGGTTATTTTGTGTTCTATTTCTTTATTATTATTTTTTGTGTAATATTTGTTTAGTTTTGAAACTAAAATTTTGTATGGCGGAATGTGTCGAGCAAAAACTTACCAACCACTCTGTATTTTGATACCATATTTCATACAAATAAATATTTTCATTTCATTTCATATCATTTCATTATGACTGATAGGAATACTTGGTTCAGATTTATACTATTATATTGTGCGTCATCATCTACATCACAGCTCATATGTACAATATATCTGGAGAATTTGGCATACACTGACCACGCTGGCCAGGCGGGTTGGCGAGGGTTCTTTTTAAAGCTTATGATTTAAATTATAGGCCCTTTGTTGGTGATAAACAAAACACTTACCTATTTTTGTCTTAACTTAATTTGTTTTTTTTTTCATTGTTTATTTAATTAATTTTATTTTAATTTTTAATCGATAATTGTATTATTTTTAACTTTTATTATTAATTATTAATTTAATTTTATCTTTCGTGGTCTAGTTAAATCTGTAGACCGGGTTCGATTCCTGGATAGGACTCGGGAATGTATTAATTTCTAGTATTTCTCAAGTTTGGGACTCTAGAGACATCGATGCTTGTCATGATAGGCCTATAGTTGGCTAAATGTAAATCCCTTTATTTAATGGCGTTGTTTCTGACCATCCCGCAAGGGATACTATCGTGTTGATACTTTTTCGTCGTATCTATGGCTAACTTAAAAGATAAAACCGTAAACGGCGAAAAAAATGGAACAAAATAAAATCTCGCACGTCACAAACAATGGCACAACAACGCGAGCCACCGAGACCGGGTAACTGGCAGCCAGAAAACACACCAAATAAATAAAAAACGCAAATCGTCGGATGCGATGATGCATTGCGAAGCTGGCAACACCGACCGAAATTGTCCTCCAAACTAAAAAAACTTTACAAACTGGTTAAACGTGCAAAATTGATAGTCGATGAAGTGCTGACATTTCTGTTCTGTATGCCCGACAACACTTTTAGCTGTACTTAACTTGGAACTATAATAAATAAACTATTAGTAATGGTTATTTATTATAGACTACGAGTACTTTATAATTAAATAAAATTAAATAATAAACTAAAAACCAAAATAAAAGAAATGCAAAATAAATAAAACATGTTTAAATAAAATACTTGCTCCAAATGAATACCAATGGGCAAAGTGCCAAGAAGACTGGCAGCATTACCTGCCGCGTTAAATGGCAATGATCCTCCTTCGGCTCAAATATTGCCGTCCTGTCTCCAGAGGTGTTGTCGAGCTTTTTCGACAACGCCTTGAAAATTATGTAATATTCTGTGGGTTTTATAACATTTATTTAACAATTTCACAAGTAAGTATTACTGTAACGTGGCGAGCGTAGGATAAAATCTCCAGAAAGTTCTAAAAGGCCCAGAATTTAACTAAATCTTAAAATGATAGGACATGATGTATCAAGCCGACAGCGGACACTTCAAGCATCTTCAGAATATAGCTCCGTCTTGCGCTCGGCCCCCCAACGGGAGACCACTTCCTAGAGAAGTGGTCTTGGAGGAGAGCTGAACTAGTCGAACCTAGACCCCCTGGGTTCGTGAACCACACGGGCGCTGTATAGTAACGGCGCCCAGCACCAAAAGTGAATGAATTACCGGCGGGTGGTTGCCCGCTGAGATCCTGCCGGAGAAAACGGGGGAATGTCCCCATCCCCAAACCACATTAGCCATCCGGGCCTGGACGACCCCACTGTCTGTCTGTCTGATAGGACAATTATAAAGAGTATACGTTTTAGTGAAGTTAGAAAAGACTTGTGCGAAAGGTTGCGTATCGCTATGTCGATACTCGTAGGATTGGTTTGTATTTGTTTCCTCACGACATTACCACACAGTAAACATCAGAAAGAAAATGGGCTTTCCGTGTTGTTTGTGTTATGGCGGCTCACCTTTACATTGAAATGCACAATATTTATATTTCCCCCGAATAATACGGCGGCGGCGGAGAAGTTTTTAATAAAAGAAAGTGAGAAACAGCATGTCAATGGCGCGGGGGAGCGGAAACGAGACGCGATAACGTTTTCCCGAATTGTCTCGGCTCGTTTTTCCTCCCTTTTATTTTGCAAATACTCTGTTACAATTGTATTGGCGCGAGATATCTGCCGGTAACAAGCTGCTCCGGGTGGAACGTTAAATGGACTCATTTTTGTTTAGAAAAATATCTTTGTTTCGTCGTTCTTATTTTAATGAAGATGCCTATTGGGTTTCTTGGAACCGTCGGAATGTTAACCTCGTAGACCTTTAACGAGGTTTTTGTGAATGAGAAAGAATATTCGGTAAATGATAATATTGTAATCTTATATTGTTTAAAGGTGACCTAATGGACGATTCGTTTCGAGATCAGATGGCTAAATAGGAAAAAAAATAGCATGTATGAATAGCATGTAGATGAAGATTTTCAACTCCATCACGGAGTAGTACATGAGTAGACCGTATATGGTTCCCTAACCATTTGATGAAGAGCAAATTTCGTGAAGTCCAAAGAAAGAGGCAGAAACACTCATCACTTCCAGCAGCAGATAATCACGTTTCAGTGGAGTCGACTCCAGGGTTCCAGAAGAGGACTAGCTCTTCTGATGCTAATACTCTTTTCACACAAAACTATTTATCCAAGTAACAGTTCCGACCTATAGATACACGCGCGTAGCTACGCAGCAGACACTGCTGCAACACCAAATAATAAGATACGCTATGTGACGTCACTGAAACACAATATTGTAGACGTCTGCCGCTGACCGAGGCTGAGGCGCGACTGGTACCCTCCGATGAGTCTGGAACCCGTTTTTCCCATCGGTCGTCGATTCTGCGGCAGAAGTGTCCGGCCCAGTGCTACCCATTGCTAATGTTGAAAGCTATGTCAGTTACTTTGGCTCTCTGACGAATATCAACGTTTCGAATTCTATCTATCAGAGAAATGCCAAGCACAGCTCTCTCCATAGCATAACCATGATGTCAGCGTCTATAAACATTGTGGTATAGACGGACGGAGTTTCCCGAATGCCGCCCACCCTAGCTGAATGCGTCTGTCGGCTTCTTTGCTGAGGTTTTGGCTGCGTCAAATTGTATAGTCTGTCCGAGGTAGCGTAATTTTGCACAACTTCGAGAGTAGCGTGAGTAGCGCTCCCACGCAGCAAATTACATATTGTTTTTTAAAACATATTATGTACTAACAATAAAACAATGATAAATGGAAAATAAAAACTGATTAATCTCCCGTTTGGCTTTAAGACTGTCTTCGGGCATTAAGTCCTCCATTGTACTTTATGCAATCAAGTTTTTTGAAAGAACGAATAGGTAAAATATTTATTTATTTAAAAAACTTTATTGCATAAAGTACAATGGAGGACTTAATGCCCGTCTTAGGACAGCCAAACCTTAGGAACAAATTTGATCAATTATAGGTTCAATCATAGAAATAATATTAATACTATAATTATAAAAGGTAATTTAATAGGATTACTATATACTTACATCATATATATCATAATATCAATATACTAAATACTAATAATACACATTATGTTGGATATAACACTCTTCTTAATTCAATTACGTCACCTACATGGTCCTGATAGCAGTTTGTTTGATAATACATATCATCATGTACGGGAAGACGCAAGAGGAGATAGATAGCCAGAAGAAGGTCGGTGGTGAAGAGATTAGGTGACCGCCGCCGTGGTCTAGTGGTAACAAACGTTGCCGTAAACTCGGGAGGTTCATGTAGTTTATCAACCATCTAGTTTCCGTAACACAAGCCTCGTAGCTTACCACGGAAATTAGATGGCGCTGTAAAAAGAAAAAAAAAGAATGTGTATTTTATTCTTGAACACATTATGTGACCTACTCGTACTTATATTGGTTATTTTATATTTTATTATTAAAACTTTTATATTATACATATCATCATCATCATTACAGCCCCTAGAACACAGCGTCCTAGACCTCCACGGTTGGAGATGGGCCTTCCAGAACATACATACATCTGGAGAATTTGGCCTACACTAAGCCGTCTGGCCAGCGTGGCGAGGAAATTATAAATACATATATTAGAGTTTAATGTTCTAACTGTATAGTGGCCACGCCCATTTGCTGCCTTGTTTTACTTATTCTTTGTTATTATTCTTATTATTTTTGACATTAATTGTAATGATTTATTTTGACATAACCTATTTGGTACTTTTTTTTTTTTTATTGTTTAGTTTTACTTTTATTAGATTAATTTCTGGATTTTAAGTGACAACGCCCTTGTACAGTAGCATCTATGTAGGTATTGATTGTTTGTAGTGTTTAGTGGTAAATGGCGATAGCTCTTTTTTGCTATTAATGGCATTCTTCTGCTATCCTGCCATCATTGGTAAACAATATTATGTATAACTAACTGAATATAAAATGAATTCAAATGAATTCAAAATAAAGAAAAATAATGAAATTAAATAATTAACGATGTGAGATCAAAACCAAATGTAAATACACTTTCTTAAATATGGATGAAGTATTTGAATTCAATTCGTTTATTTTGCAAGTAGGCATAGGACTAAAAGATATGTATTCTGCACTTTTACACGTCAATTTTTACAATATTGATATAAAACGATATAATTTTATAGTACATATTGGTGAATCTGGAGCAGTACATGATAACCATAATTTGAAAAGAGAAACAATAAAATAACAAAATTATAAATACAGAATAACGCTTAACATTATAGCTGCTGTAGATAGACATTGTCACACTATAAGCTAAGACAGACACAATTATAAGAATATAAATGTCAATGTCAGTTAAGATAATAGCTGCTGTATATAGGCATTGTCATACTATAAGCTAAGACAGACACAATTATAAAAATAAAAATATAAATGTAAATGTCAGTTAAGATAATAGCTGCTGTAAAGAGGCATTGTCATACTATAAGCTAAGACAGACACAATTATAAAAATAAAAATGTAAATTTCAGTTAAGATAATAGCTGCTGTATATAGGCATTGTCATACTATAAGCTAAGACAGACACAATTATAAAAAAAATATAAATGTAAATGTCAGTTAAGATAATAGCTGCTGTAAAGAGGCATTGTCATACTATAAGCTAAGACAGACACAATTAAAAAATAAAAATAAAAATGTAAATGTCAGTTAAGATAATAGCTGCTGTATATAGGCATTGTCATACTATAAGCTAAGACAGACACAATTATAAAAATAAAAATATAAATGTAAATGTCAGTTAAGATAATAGCTGCTGTAAAGAGGCATTGTCATACTATAAGCTAAGACAGACACAATTATAAAAATAAAAATATAAATGTAAATGTCAGTTAAGATAATAGCTGCTGTAAAGAGGCATTGTCATACTATAAGCTAAGACAGACACAATTATAAAAATAAAAATATAAATGTAAATGTCAGTTAAGATAATAGCTGCTGTAAAGAGGCATTGTCATACTATAAGCTAAGACAGACACAATTATAAAAATAAAAATATAAATGTAAATGTCAGTTAAGATAATAGCTGCTGTAAAGAGGCATTGTCATACTATAAGCTAAGACAGACACAATTATAAAAATAAAAATATAAATGTAAATGTCAGTTAAGATAATAGCTGCTGTAAAGAGGCATTGTCATACTATAAGCTAAGACAGACACAATTATAAAAATAAAAATATAAATGTAAATGTCAGTTAAGATAATAGCTGCTGTAAAGAGGCATTGTCATACTATAAGCTAAGACAGACACAATTATAAAAATAAAAATATAAATGTAAATGTCAGTTAAGATAATAGCTGCTGTAAAGAGGCATTGTCATACTATAAGCTAAGACAGACACAATTATAAAAATAAAAATATAAATGTAAATGTCAGTTAAGATAATAGCTGCTGTAAAGAGGCATTGTCATACTATAAGCTAGAACAAACAATTATTAAAAAATAAAAAAAAGGTTTTACACCTTAATAATACTATTGTATGTAAATGCGAGGAATCGTAGCGAAAATCGTATTAACAGGGGAAAGAATAGGCGGCGCTAATGGTTGAAAAATTAAATTCATAATTGCAGAACCCTATTTATTGAAGGAGGCATTGAGAGTGGTATAATGGCTGAGTGAGCTTTGTTGTCGGAGCCTCGTTTAGCCTCACTAGCTTTACTTTAGTCAGCCCATTCTAAAAGTACAAAAATACTCCAATAAAAAATTCGACGTTTCCCACTCAAATCACCTTTGGAACCGATATCAGAGAATGATTTTTATTGAGCTAGTTAATTATAAGCTATATGTTTTGCGAGTCTGAGTTAGACCATTATCATAAACTTGTTTTGGATACCATGACACAACGGACTCACTCACTCGCTTATGGAGGAAGCACTTCTATGAAATTTTATGTTGCGAGTGAAGCGATGTGATGTCCGTACGGACTCCATACGTATGTTGTGACTATTTTTGCTCGTTTAGTCTGCTCCGTATATATTTGGCCAACAATCGCCACGCTGGCCAGACGGCTTGGCGAGGATATCATGTAATTTTTTTTAATGACAATTTATTAACGATTCCAAGAAGAACCGGGACCGACGGCATAACGTGCTCTCTGAGGCACGGGAACGGTGGTGTTGTAAATCTATGACGAATGTACGTAAGAAGAGTGTATTTCTCATTGGTACAAGCCGGGGGGGTTTGAAACGACCTGATCTGTTGAGAGTTCAGGATGGAGAGCCATCGTTTATTTGACATTAAACATGTCGACAATGAAAATTGAAATGAATTTCCCGGCAAAGTTAAAACAAAAAGCTTCGTATAATTACATAACAATACGAAAAACAAACACAGAGTTAGGGAACTGGGCGGCGGGGCGGCGCGGGGCGGTGGGGCGGCGCGGGGCGGCGCGGGGCGGTGGGGCGGCGCGGGGCGGCGCGGGGCGGCGCGGGGCGGCGCGTGTCAAGGCGTAAAATCACATTGAATATCTAAAATGAAATCAACAATGCACAAGTTCCGAGACACCCTAAAAGCTAAATAGAATTTAAACACAAGGATTAACTTCTGCGACCTACTTGAAGAATATTTCTCTCTTCACGGGTTCTTAGAGTTTTAGACAAAAGAAGACAACGACAGACGTATTATACTGCTTAAGGACCCGCCCGATAATATCATTTATTATTTCTAGAGATGGCACTAAACCCGGCCAACGGCATTATTGACAATGCAAAGTCACATCTATATTTTGTGAGTTGCAAAAACATATAACACAGTAAAGATATTTTTTTGTGATACTCGTACTCTACAGTATCTTACGCCTTCATCTCAGTAAATTAGTCTGTCAGTGTGCCATGTCTTGGCAAGAAATATTTATTTCAATTATCGTAGTGTTCGTATTATACTTCGCTTCTAGTTTACAATAATTGTTTTCGTGTGTTTTTAACACTTCTCGCACAATCAAAACAGAGCGCATAACAACTACAGGCATAATTTTCTATGTCAAATCATTAAATAAATAAAAAAATGCTGCGTCATCAGGTTTAATATTATTAGTATTGATGGATTGTTGTTTGCTTTTCTATGTCTATGGCTATAAGTTTAGTCCGCGCAGTGTCGGAGGCGACACACTCGTTCAGTCAGAGGTAGTTACTGGATCAGTGCGCACAGCTCGTGCCGCTGACAGGATTATTTTCAAATTCAAAGGTTCCCACGAATATGTCAAATTTTAGATTTTATTTACACACTAAAATTGCTTTATCTGATCAGAATATTTTTATTTATGTATTTAAGATTAAACACAATTAACTTATGATAAGTTACCACTTATAAGAAAACACAATTATATAAAATACTATATAAAACTATAAATCCAAAATAAAATAAAAAGTCCGATCCTGTACGGATCGTGTATAATTTGCTTATTCACCCACATATCGTAGTCACCATAGGCGTAGGAAAAAGTCCGATCCTGTACGGATCGTGTATAATTTGCTTATTCACCCACATATCGTAGTCACCATAGGCGTAGGAAAAAGTCCGATCCTGTACGGATCGTGTATAATTTGCTTATTCACCCACATATCGTAGTCACCATAGGCGTAGGAAAAAGTCCGATCCTGTACGGATCGTGTATAATTTGCTTATTCACCCACATATCGTAGTCACCATAGGCGTAGGAAAAAGTCCGATCCTGTACGGATCGTGTATAATTTGCTTATTCACCCACATATCGTAGTCACCATAGGCGTAGTAAAAAGTCCGATCCTGTACGGATCGTGTATAATTTGCTTATTCACCCACATATCGTAGTCACCATAGGCGTAGGAAAAAGTCCGATCCTGTACGGATCGTGTATAATTTGCTTATTCACCCACATATCGTAGTCACCATAGGCGTAGGAAAAAGTCCGATCCTGTACGGATCGTGTATAATTTGCTTATTCACCCACATATCGTAGTCACCATAGGCGTAGGAAAAAGTCCGATCCTGTACGGATCGTGTATAATTTGCTTATTCACCCACATATCGTAGTCACCATAGGCGTAGGAAAAAGTCCGATCCTATACGGATCGTGTATAATTTGCTTATTCACCCACATATCGTAGTCACCATAGGCGTAGGAATGCGTGTTCATATAAATTTGGAGGCTCTTTCATCTGTCACATGATAAAGATATGGAAGACCAGCGGGGTGAGGCGGAGTGCACAATCGTCCGAAAACGTATCGTCTAAGATCGATTACATCTGCGAGAAATGTCAAAAGCTAGGAGGAATGCTCAAGATGTTGACATTTCTGACAGACCTAATCGTTCTTAGACGATACGTTTTCGGACGATTGTGCACTCCGCCTCACCCCGCAGACTCGGTGTTTCCTCTTTTCTATAACTTTAGTGAAGTGTGTTAGGGTTGTGTATGTTATGTGTCATTTTTTTATCTGTAGTATCTTGATAGTAGGCATAAGTTTGTTTAACGGGATTATATTCGTAAACACTGATCATACCGGCGATAAACTTGTAATTCTAATTAAATCGATTAACTGAGAATTTCCAATTCCATTAAATATACATTTTCCTAGACCTGACCAAACCACCTGTACTGATAATAAAACCTAACCTACGATGTCCTTCACTTACCACTCATTTCATAACTTTATTAATATTCTTTATTGCATAAGACAATTTAACCTAAAGGTAATATGTTACAACAATTACTTTTATGGATTATTGATAATGTCTGAGCTTCAGCATGCAATATAGATATCACTTGATGTCAGCATGCAATATAGATATCACTTGATGTCAGCATGCAAATTGATCTAAAATATAAATATACAAAGTTAATATTTATTTTTTATTTGTTAATATATAAATATTATAAGTTAAGTATTAAAGAAGAAAAAGGCAAGATATATAGGTTAATTAAGGGGTATATATTTTTTTTGTTTTTTTTAATACACAATTTTTTTTTGCTACACGATTTAGATTTAGATACCTGAGTGCTCGCATTTCTTCATATTTTTCACCTGTAAGTCTTAAGGAAAGAGAATAAAAGGGAGAATAAGAGAATATAGATGAAGATTATTAGAAAAAATATGTCATTTCTGGTATATGGTCGAGAACTGGTGAGCTGCGGCTAACTTCCTCGACAAGGAAGATAAAGCTGCGACCCCTATGCTAAGAATTTAGGCGCGATTTCTAACATATTTAATAAGGTGCAAGCTTTCCTGCTACAATCTCACTCCAGGAACTGCCACTCGTACATCTTACGTCGTAGACCTGCTGAGTTAAATACTGGCGACTTTGTATGGAAACGAACCTTCTTCCAAAGTGACAGAAAAGCCTACTTCAATAAAAAGTTACCGCCTAAATTTATCAAAAGTTGTCAATAAACCGCCCCTAGTGTACAAAGTAGCCAAGAAACTATTATGAAGGGGTGCAAGGCGAGGCTGGAGAAGCCGAAGACTACCAGGCTAGTCATTGATAAACATCTTTAGGGCATCATTATAGGCTAATAAAAATATCAGTTCTAACGGTTGGTTTTATTGAACCCCTACGTTATTCTCTACCCCTACGCGACAGTATATATATACATAACGGCGTTAACAGCTGACTTGTAAGGCAGCTATCTATGAAAGACGTCACACCGCTTGCGTTGCGATACGTCTGGCAGCGTAACGTCTTTCGGTTGTAATGCGTCGGCGATCCGCCGCGAGTCATTATTTTGAAAATGAACTGTCAGAATAATAAGACGCGCTATAAATCCAAGATTACCAGCCGCCATAAATTTGACCGAAATTTATATATTATAATACCACCAATTATTCTCTGACGAAACTTGAAGATATATTCTTGTTTCCGAGTTAACAACAATTCGTTACATATGAGTACTCGTAGATACGTTATTCAGTGCCAACTTAAAATTAGTAATGATTCAAATATAACTCTCTCTTTCTTACCGTTGTAACATCTCTATATTATACAATAAAATTTTTCACAAATTCCCTTATTCATTATTATAAATTAATGCGCGGTGGTGGCTCGGTCAGCCGTCTGGCCAGCGTGGCGAGTGTAGGCCAAATTCTCCAGTTCTGGAAGGCCCATATCCAGCAGTGGAGGCAGCTAGAATGCTGTGTTCTAGGTGCTGTAATGAATGAAATTAATGGATATGAAAATATTACTTCTTTAATACAATAATTAACTGGAACTTCGGGGGTGGACGTATTCCGATTAAGACTATTTTCCGACGGAAATGCATTATGCACTATATCTATTATTGGCACCTACTTGTCATGAAAACTGTTCTAATGTCCTATAGGTTTGGCTATCAGAGAATGCCGTAGCGGCATTAAGTCTACCTTTGTACATAGTGTTAAGTTTTAATTAAGTTTTTAAATAAATAAATCTGTACCTTATTTCTTTATTTTTGTTTTTAAACTCGTATTGCCTCTCTACGCTTTTTTTATTGAGTGTTTGGTACCATGTTACTGCCATGTTGTCGAGACCTCGTATCGTGATGGGTGTCAAGAATAGCGCCTCGTGACTTATGCCTGGTTCTCGGAGCAGCTGTGAGGGTGCGGAGAACGCTAAATGGGAAATCATATTTTATTGCCTTAACTAAATGTTCATCATTAAAACATATAGATCCAACAACAGAATCAACTAAAAGTAACTTTTTGACATATTTATCTGCTGAACTTTGATGTTTTTCACTAAAACAGTTAGAACCAATTAAATAGATTACCTAATGATTTATCTACTTGTACATTTGAGCTCGAAATTTTTCAACCCATGACCCACATTGTGTTACTTCCTATAGCTATGTTTATAGTATCGAGTATCTATCTCTCTATTTATCCGCGTTCCATAGTGGGAAGTTGTGGAACTGGAGTCCATCAAGCAAGGTGTCAAAAGCATATAGTCAAGCCGGATTGGCTGTCAGAAAATGTCTACAGGCATTAAGTCCGCCTTTTGTACTTTGTGCAATAAAGTTTTTAAATAAAAAAAAGTTTTAAAAGTTCATTACGACCGTTTCCCTTTCGGGGTGGTCAGAAACCACGCTTATGAATAAGCGGATTCACATTTAGCCAACTTTGCTATAGGCCAATCATGACAAGTGGCAAGCTCGTCGATGTCTCCAGCGTACCAAACTCGAGAAATATTACAAATAAATTAAATAATAATTAAATGTATATATTTACATTAATAAATATTTTTGTGTTCCGACCAGGAATCGAACCCGGTACCTCCGAGTCTAAATCCACGGACTTAACCGCTAGGCCACGGAGGCAGTTAAAAGTTTAAATAAATAAATGGTGCTAGTCGACAGTGTCTGATAATTGCTAACATTTCTAGGTCTTCCAGAACATATATCTGGAGAATTTGAACTACACTCGTCACGTTGCCAAAAATCTGATTACAATTTTTAAATGATTCCACAATTTGGTAATAGCGGAACCGGGACCGATGGCTTAACGTTTTTTTCGAGGCACGGAAGCAGTGGTGTTGTAAATCTATGGCAAATGTACATAAGAAAAGTGTATTTGTCATTGGTACATGCCGGGTTAAAAACATGACCTTTATTGGATTAAAGGAAAGTGTTCTCTCATCTCTTTTCGTCCATCGAAGTAAACACAGCTTAAAACTTGCCAAATTCCTTTCTTATAATAATTAGTGAACATTGTCTGAGTAAGAGTGAGCCTTTCTCCCTGGTGTTAGGGTGGGGAACTACCTGACAGCGGCACATCAAAGGATGGCGCGTGCTGGTAAATCTTTTATTTGAGCCGCGAGATCTGGCCAATTAAAATGCCCCGTGAGAGATTACCACGCACCCCCAGGGTTGTCACTTCTTTCAAAATGTTTTTATTAAAATAATTGTAACGCTAGTCGCTCACTGCAAAGTCAAGACATAGACGGCCCCCGCCTCGAAGCGCGCCCCCCTCTGCCTTGGCTACTTACACTTGATAATGTAATGCGAAACCCGTTTTCCTACACCTCTAGTAGGCACGCGTGAACGTCGCTTTTGCTATTGTCTATGTAAGCGATATAACAGTTTGGTAAAGTTCTTCACTCCATACTAGAGGAACTGTGAACAACACAACTCCTGACCTCGATTGTACAATCACGTATTCTCTCTTTCTTTAAACATGTATCGCGGCTTGAAGAAACATTCGTCGAGCGGCTCGTAGTCGGGAAAAGCTACAGTCTGAGAAGAGTGGAAAGTTGCTAGCGTATGTCACTGTAACGATAGGTGTAAAAGTGATGAATGACATCACTACATACACTTATTTGACCACTCTGCCAATAATATAGAGACGATAACAAAAAGGAGAGTTCTTTAAAATGTAACTTTTTAATATAAATTAAATATAAATCTTTTCGCGACAGCCCTAATAGCAAGGATGTCTAATTGTTAGGGATTTAGTTGTAAATGAGTTTCCTTACTGGTTTCCTCGAGCTTTGTGTTCTGGTCTCGTCAAACATCGTGACGTCACGTCGATTCCTCTCTTCAGACAAAAGAGATTGGAGTTATCCTGTTCTTACAATGTCTGAGCCCAGTTACTCAATAAAAGGAATATTACACCAACGCGAACCATGTAATTCTACTTAAACATTTCCTAAGTATAAGTTTTTCTTGCTGAACAATATAAACACAAAGTCAAATAAAATAATATCGGAATCGACCGGTTTTATAGAATTTGGAAGATGTTTCTTGGAGACCCGGGATGGACATAGAGTATATAACGTCATCGTCCTTGCAAGACGTGCATCCCTTCACTCACCTGACACACTCAGATAATATGCTAACATGCATGGACTTTGCGCATCACAAAAAAGTGGGCCGGACACGTCTGTCGCAAAACCGATTTCCGATGGAGTAGTCGGGTTCTGGAGGGGAGACCACGTACGGAAAGTGGGATGACCTCAAAAAGGTTGCTGGCGGGATGAGGGTGGCAGGAGATTGTGAAAATGGTAAACCTTGGGGGAGGCCTGCCTATATCCAGTGTACACAGACACAGGCTGATGATTGTGATGAACCTGAAACTGTCAGTAAATAACGAAATCCAATATTTTGACAAACTAAGCGCTTTAAGAAATATATTTTTGCTGCTCTGGTTTAGCTAAATGTTTATGAATGGAACTATTATAAATGTTATTCCGAGTAGAACAGCGCAGCTTTCTAGAACGGTTGGGAATCATAACTGAAGTGACGCGACACAATGCGTAAGAGGCCACGAGCACGTGAGCAGCTCTCCCAGACCACTCCAAATAATTAATGTTTCAATCCCTGTAATATCATTGCTGCACTAAGCTTACTCGCCGCCACTGTACCTACACTTGCTCGTATACTAAAGTTTATATTTACTAAGTACTACATCATATAATCATTTATTAAATATTTACTATATAAATTACTATATAAATTACTATATAAAAATATCACACGACCGTTTCCCTTCCGGGGTGGTCAGAACCTACGCTGATAAATAAGCGGATTCACATTTAGCCAACTTTACTATACATAGGCCATTCATGACAAGTGGCAAGCTCGTCGATGTCTCCAGCGTACCAAACTCGAGAAATATCACAAATAAATTAAATATTAAATACATGCATTTATTTACTTTAATATATATTTTTGTGTCCCGACCACG
Organism: Tinea semifulvella; assembly: GCA_910589645.1. Classification (NCBI taxonomy): domain Eukaryota; kingdom Metazoa; phylum Arthropoda; class Insecta; order Lepidoptera; family Tineidae; genus Tinea; species Tinea semifulvella. Next base: position 11,619,986 of record OU342610.1, read on the forward strand.
AATCGAACCCGGTACCGCCGAGTCTAAATCCACGGACTTAACCACTAGACCATGGAGGCAGTCTATGTATTAGTATTTAGTTTATTATATATAAATACATACATAATATTAATGTACTTACAAATTTTGTTGGGAAATGAAATGCGAATAGACCATTGCATAGAGTAGACACACACACATATATATATATAAAATAATACTTTTGTTATATGGTAATAATTATTAATATTATTTATTTTCTTCACAATAATTGCCTTATAACTAGTTACATTAAAGTATCTTAAAAGTTAACAGGATATGATCTACAATATATTACAGGCAATTAACAATTTATTGGAACCCTAACCCCTGTATAGAAAGTATTTATTTATTTATTTATTCGTGGGAAAATTTACAGCCTTTGCAATATTATGTATACAAAAAATATCTAATCTCAAAGCCTTACAAATTTTCACTGTTAGCTATAATAAAAAATAATAAAAAAAGAACCAACAAAATCAGTACAATAACAATGAGATATGAAATAACAATTGCATTTGTATACTGATCCCATTTTACACCTTAAGAATTATACAATATAATAAAATTAATTAAGTGCAACAACAAGTATTAGTAACAATAAGTAGGTACTCAAACGACACTTTACAAATTTTTATAAGAAACATAAATGAAACATAAGTAATAGAAAAATATATAAAATAAACTAAAATAAGGATCAAATAAATAATTTAAAATAATAATAATGTAATATTTGAACATTTTAATGGACATTACTCAATATGCTCATCACAGTAGTCTGTAGTCAATCGTTTATTGAGGGTGGAAGGAGATGTCTCAAACAGGTCGACATCCAAACGTTGTAACAAGTCATTAAAACCTCTACATAGGAGTTAATTCTATAGTTAGTAGTACTAATATACTTCTGGACCACAGAGCATATATTGAATATTTCAGCACCTACTTTCCAGTAAATTGTTTAAAGTTGTTCCAATGGTTAGCTATGATAAGATGTCTTGCGGCATTAAAGCCCGCCTTTGTATTTGTGCAATAAAGTATTAAATAAATAAATTTTCTTTTACTTCTGGAAAATTGGACGCCTAATCTATAGACTTTCAACATCTTCATCATCATCGTCGTTCCACTACTGAGCAAATATTTATACCGAATATTTTTTCACAACAATTTTTTAAACGTTAATATTATTGTAGTTATCGTGAATCACTTATACTAGACTCTTGTAAGTATTATTATTGTGTTTATATATATATCTATGTCCCATGTAATTCTGATTCTATTGGTGACTTTCTGATGTATCTTCTATAACACACTGTGGCATAACGCAGATTTCATGAACTCCAATTAAAAACTGTCAAAAATGTACATATAATGTTATTCTTACTGAACTTACCGTTTCGTGGGAATTCAAGTAAATATTATGATCTAACAGAAGAAATGATCAGCTTTACGCAGTGTGGAAGTTGGTACGAGAGGAATTCCTGCATAATCTCTGCACTACATACTGAAAGAAAGGCGTAAGCAAGTCTGAAGGAAATACATTTATGGAACAAGCTTCCAAAAGGGCATGAACGGTTGGTGTAGGGAGTCGAAGAGAATGGTGGATGATGAGCATCTCGTCTTCTTGTTCCCCCGGTTTATAAACCAGCTTGCAATACAATGCATCGAGACAAAGATTCCATTTGAAACAATGAGACAAGAAAATGAGACGGTTTAATTCGTGAAGCTGTGGGGGAGATGTGTTCAATTCCCGTCACAAACAATGTTGATGGTTGTTAATTATTTGTATTATGTAAATGGTTTATTTTTCCCGGCACATGTCCGGGATCTAATTGCAGGGAGCAGCCGGCAGATACCCTTAATGTTTTGGGGCCCCTTTCCCAGATTTCGTTTAAACAATGTTTAGGATTTCAACGTGATATTGTTGCTGGAACTTTAACCTTTAGTAAATTCAGAAAAACATTCGAATCCTTTTGAGATTTTATTCAGGTCTCTTTACTTTGATAAAAACATAATATAATGAATTCCTAAATACTAAAAAGACTTTCTAATGATATATTTATAAATCAAAGGATTCTTGAATACGAGTAGATATAAGAGGCTTAAAGACCTAAGTTTTATTTTATTTTATTTCTCATTAGGTAGGTCCTACATACAGCAGTACAAAAGATTTTTAATATGAAAACTTATGTTTACAAATATCATCAGGTCCTCGCCGGACCATAAATTTCTGGAAGGCCCATCCTCCAGCAGTGGAGGTATATAACTCGTAACATGACGACAGGCACGACTTGACAAGCTGCTTTTTCACACTTCGCTCAAAGGAATGGAGAGCTCCACAGGCTCCACATATTCAGCGTGCGACAAATGTAAATCTTGTGGGATGATGACTACAATATTGAGATTGGCCGTTATTGATTTTGTTAAAAATATCGAGTGTGAGTAAATTTGAAATGGATTGGTAATACATGCATAATAACAAGTAAATGCGACATAAAACAAGGAAGGACATTTGAAAAGATTTAACGAAGGGTGAACATGATTGAGTTATCTGCTAATGAACTCGGGGGATGAAACGGAGGCTTCGACAGGAAGTGTCATTTAAATTCATTCCGATCGAAAATATAAAACACACTGACCTAATTTTATCTTGTACGAGTAAAGTGCCTGTAATTTTGTTAAAATTTCGTTAATCAATCTAACAAATTGTAACCCTTCTTTTCGCTTCTCGTTTTATACAAAATACAGCTCCTCTAGCATGGAATGTGATATTGTGATATGCGTCTAAAAAGGTCGTTATATTGACGTTGAAATGTTAATGCTTGGTTTGGACCACAAAATAGCGAGCATAGAACACACGTGTATACCACAAATTGGTCACACATTAGTTTTTGAACATGGGAACCTTATAGTCGTACTCGTGAACATCTGTCTGGATGACACAAAAGAAATGTTAATATGGCGCTGGACTATTTTTTTTTAAGAGTTTAATAACAATATTCATTGGAACCCAATAAATATTTTTGAATCACGTGGGCCTCTATTAAAAAAAACTATTATAATTCATTAACTATTTAAAAACAGTGTTGAAGAACCCATAGGGTTCTAGAACTGAACTGTTAGAGATGGGCCTTCCAGAATATTTCTGGAGAAATTGTCCTACACGCTGGCCAGACGGGTTGGCGAGGATCTTTTTTTATATTTAATCTTAATTATTTATTTATTTTAATCTTTATTGCACAAAGACAAAGGCGGGCTCATAATGCCGCTAGACATTATATCCTAGACAACCATTGGGTCTACTCGAGCACTTAATTGAAAGGTTCTAAAAAATTCTACTGTTCAACTATATTATTATACAATAAATATTATATATCAATAATAACAATGTACTAAATTCTAATAAATAAGTGAGGATAACTGTAGTTACATAAATAGATAATATATTTACTTTTGTTGTGATAGGAATTGTGAATAGACCGTTTTTAACAGAGATCTGGTGGTAACTTGGTTAATGCTTATTAAATAATTAGCAGGCAAGCCATGCCAAACATCTAATGTCACCGCGAGATAATAACCTCATCTGCTTTGCATGTTTTTTCTTTAAAAACTAGATTGGAGAGCCCGTCAAGGCAAAATTGAAGAAAGCTCATATTAGTCGAGGTGCCATGCCGTAATGTTTGAAATTTATAGAATTAAATTGAGATTACCTTTATAAAATTTCATATTGCAAACTTCAGCGTTATGTTTGTCGAGCAATCGTAATAGATGTTCAATTTACGTTTAGTTTCAAGTTGGTCAGCCTCCGCCTGAATTTCATCTCGCTTACTGAGTTTCTTGGACCCTTAATTTTGACTAACAGTAATTGCGGTCAAACCTTAGGAACTCTCAAAACAGTATCCTTAAGGCATTTGTACCACAGCCCAAAAGGAAACGAACAGCTACTATTTTTGTAAAGACGGCCTTTTAAAATCCCCACCATTACCTGTTGATTAAGTTTTCGAATTATAATCTCCGTCAATTAGTTTTGGATTTCTAAATGTGATCAAATCACAATATATGTTTTGAAAATAATCACAATAATATATTATTTAGACCAAAGTCATTTATTACTATTTGGCTTTCTCGGCCTTTTTTTGTATCGTAATTATAAATATTTAAATAATTAATGTTTTTACAATACAAAATGAATTGACCCAAATATGTACATACACCAACAATAAAAGATGTCCAAAATACTTGTATAATAATATACATTTTCACATCTGCCAGGCTTTTTTTTTGTACTAATAAATACATTTATCTAATAATGGGCCTTGCACACAAGTTAGTTCATTTGTTCAAAACGTCCACCAAGTCCCAAAAAGACTTTCAAACTGAGGCAAATGGGAGGTTTCCATTCATCGCCGATAGTAAGATAAGAATGTAAAGTTGTATGTTTGTTCCCAGGACCGGCCTCTAGCGCACAACGCATCAGCCCGCGTGTTCCACAGCAACCAGAGTCTGGTCCTGCAGAAGGTGACTCGGCAGAGCAGCGGGAGGTACGCCTGCTCCGCCCTCAACGCCGAGGGGGAGACCGTCTCGAATGAACTGCATTTCAGAGTCAAATGTAAGTCGACTGAGGGTCGTGATTAAGTGATATGCGCCTTGTAATAGTACGCCACCCGTCTCTTTTATTCCATCACCGAAAATATATGTAGCTTTCTAAATATAATTTTAGTGCAATTACAGAGGTTAGCGAGTAACCGTGTTGCGACATGAAATGTATTGTCGGGGGCCTTGGTGACGCTACACTGCTTTGTGTTTATCAATTACTTAACTTTGCTTGTACCCCAATTAAAATGACAAAGCAACTGTCACCCGGCTAAAATTATCTGCCCTAAAAAGCGAAGTTAAATGACTTTTCCGACGTAAACTAAATAAATAACGACGCTGGCTGACTGTAATGGCGCCCTATCAAGAACTAAACTTTACTAAATAGGGGAGGAAATTATGATTATCCCATTAAATATAGTTGGTGGATCGCCTCAGGTGGATTAGCGGCTTAGCTCTGACTTAGGGGGATACCCACAGGTTTGGATAATGGGAATTGCTTCTTCTGTGCTCTAGAGTAGTTTAGTATGTAAGTTTTTACTCAACACGGCTTAAATACATGCTTAGCATGCAGTGGTGCACGTGGCGTGCAGTGGTGCACGTGGCGTGCAGTGGTGCACGTGGCATGCAGTGGTGCACGTGGCGTGCCTTGTAGACTACGAGGGGCGTTCAAAATATTCTCGGTATTGATACGTTACAACCTCTTTTATATATATATTTGTTACTGGCCGCTAAGATTCATCCATTGACATTAAAAAAAAGTAAAATTGGAACCGAGATGTTCTTTTGTTTTTCTGCAATTGCCGAACAAACATGAACACCATGAGCGAATTAACAATTTTAACGAAATTAGAGCACCGATCCGTCATAAAATTCTTGACAAAACAGGGTAAAAATCAAAAAACCATAAAAGAGGAAATGGATTGTGTTTACCGTGAGTCTGCTCCTTCTTTATCTACTATTCAAAAATGGTCAAGCGAATTTAAGCGTGGAAGGGAGAGTATTGAAGATGACCCTAGACCTGGCCGGCCTGTAGTGGCTACCTCACAAGAAAATATTGATAAAGTGGAAAAACTTATATTGGAAGACGGCCGAGTGAAGGTAAAATCTATAGCTCAAGTAACCAATCTCTCTATTGGTACCGTACATGACATTATACATGACCATCTTAATATGTCAAAAGTAAGTGCAAGATGGGTTCCGCGAATGCTGACGCTTCTTCAAAAGGATATGCGTGTGGCTTGCTGTTCAGATTTTATCGACCTGTGTGGTGAAAATCCCGATGAGGTGCTGCAAAAAATAGTTACTGGAGATGAAACCTGGGTTCATCATTATGACCCAGAGAGCAAACAGGAGTCCATGCAGTGGCACATTAAGGGTTCAGCTCATCCCAAGAAGTTCAAGGTAATCCCGTCAGCTGGCAAGGTCATGGCCACAATATTTTGGGATTGTGAAGGAGTTTTGCTTATCGATTATAAAGAAAAAGGTGTAAATATCACAGGGCAGTACTACGCTAACGTTATACGTCAATTAAGAGATGCGATCAAAGAAAAGAGGCGAGGAAAGTTAACCAAAGGTGTTCTGCTTCTGCATGACAACGCCCCTGTCCATACTGCTCATATTGCCAAGGCAGCTATTGTTGAATGTGGGTTTGAAACTGTTACTCATCCACCCTATAGTCCGGACTTAGCCCCAAGCGACTTCTTTTTGTTTCCCAATCTTAAAAAGGATCTGCGTGGAAATAAATTTTCTGACGATGAAGCGTTGAAGACGGCCGTGGAGGAGCATTTTTACACCAAAGATAAAAAATATTTTTATGAGGGATTAAAAAAAATAATTGATCGATCTTATAAGTGTATGAACATAGGGGGGGAGTATATTGAAAAATAAAAATATCAAACTTTTCGTACTTGTTTGTTTTTATCCACATACCGAGAATATTTTGAACGCCCCTCGTAACTACTCGAACAGTATAAACTTTGCAAGTTTACATGATTTATGATGCGGATTCTTTGTTAAACTATGTTTTATTTTACATTATTTAATATTCAGGCCGCAAAGTTAAGTATCATCACGTCTGTAAACACTCGCGGGGTGATCAGATTGTGACCATTCTGATAAATTTATAACCTATATCCTTATTGACGTAAACCTTTACAGGCATTTTTGGCACGTCATTATATAATTTATTTTGAATGATTCTAATCTTGCTAGTGGAAGGCTAAGCATCAAAGTAGTCCAAAGAGTAAGCTGTTAGCAGAAGACCAGCAGCTTAGCAGATTCCAGTGACCTGTTCATGTTTAATCTGACTGAGAAAGGAATCTGTAATAAAAACGCCTTTAATCCAATAAAGGTCGCGATCCGACCCCGGCATGTACCAATGACAAATACACTTTTCATAATCTTGTATCATTTTCTAAGAAACCATATATAGGAGATGACAAAAAATGTTGGCTTCTCCATACAAACTGTTTAATTTCAAATAGCCTTTTTGTGTGGAGAAGCTTATTTTTTTTGTCACTTCGACATATTATGATTTCTTAGCAATAGTTGATTGTTTCTATTAATGGATAGACCATACAAAATCACACAGAATGATAAGTTTTTTTATATTCATGTATATATATAATTGTTAATGTAGGATGTATGATACTGCATATAAATATGTATGTAAATAATAGTAAATATAAAAAAGTAAAGTATCATCACGACGGTTTTCCTTCCGTGGTGGTCAGAAACCACACATATAAAAGTGGAATCACATTTAGCCAACTTTACAATGGGCCAATCATAAGTGGTCTAGCGGTTAAGTCCGTGGATTTAGACTCAGAGGTACGTTCGATTCCTGGTCGAGACACAAAAATATTTAATAATATAATTAAATACATTTAATTAATGTTATTTGTGATATTTCTCTCCTTTGGTACGCTGGAGACATCGACGAGCTTGCCACTTGTCATGATTGGCCGGCAGTAAAGTTGGCTAAATGTGAATCCGCTTATTTATAAGCGTGGTTTCTGACCACCCCGAAAAGGAAACGGTCGTGATAATACTTTACTTTTTACTTTACCAATAATAACAAGCGGCAAGCCCGTCGATGTCTCTAGCGTACCAAACTCGGGAAATTGTGTCCTGACCAGAAATCGAACCCGGTATTTCCGAGTAAAATCCAGGAATCAATCGCTAGACCACAGAGGCAGTTAATAGTAATAAATTATTTCAACTATTCTCTTTGTAACCTTCTGCACCCGCTTATTAAGGATCTCAGTCATAAAGGTTAGTTGTAGGATATGCATTTACGGTATTAATATACCATATAATAATACTAACCTATATACAAAATTAATTACTACATACAACATACTACATACAAAGTCACTACCAGGCTCTCTTCCATCTGCCTGCAACGAGTCCTTGAGTATTTTGGTCATATAGCCCGTAAAAGCTCTGGCAATCTGGAAAGGCTAGTAATCACGGGAAAAATTGAAGGCAAGAGACCCCGTGGCCGGAGCCCGACACGCTGGTCCGACCAGATCCGCACCACACTTCACACCCAAGTCCACGAGGCCCTGCCAGCCGCCGTGAGCAGACCCGGTGGCGCAACATAGTCCGGGACAACGTGATCCACGGAGAGGGTCACGACCCTCAGCATTGAATAAAACGACGCAAGGAGGACATACAATATACATATAGGTACACACATATACTCGTATAATTTTTTGAGAGAGTTGTTGTAGTAATGCAAGTAAGTAAACCATTATTTCGAAGAGTTTTCTGTTCGGCGCTTATCGAATTTCAACGGGCAGATTGTTCCATAGATTAGCAGCAACTACAGCAAATGAATTTGAAATGAAGCTACAGGTGTGAAGGGTTAATAACTTTAATCGTTGCAATTACATTGACCTCGCTTTGGTACAAGCCAGCCAAGGTGTAAGGTAGTTTATTAGGCGTAGGTATTGAATTTACATAGTTTGATACTGTACCTTCTATTTTAAGATGTTGTGTTATCTGCCCTGGTTCCCTGAAGAGAATCCGGTAGTGTATCTTATCTGAGGTGTTATATAACACCTTCAGCGACCTTCATATTATGCAACTTGTCTCTTATCTTCATCCAGTTACCTTTAAAAGGATTTTGGCATTATCATGAGGTATTAGTCTTTGTAGTCTAGCGGTTAAGTAATTTTTACTGCGTGGTTCTGACCACTTCCCAAGGAATACGTCATGATAATTGTAAATATAATAATATTTGACCTTAACAATGGAGTGTCAGTAAATATGCGGCCATTAAGTCCGCCTTTGTACTTTACATATTAAAGTTTTAAATAAATAAATAAATTCAACTACCATTGGGTGATAATGGTAGAGTTTCATATAAACAAATCGACTAGCTGTGTCTTTTGACGTACTTAAATGATAACATATGAAGTCCATCTTCAGCTTCCAAGGAACATCTCTATAATTTTTGAACCAAATTGGACTAGTAGTATTAGCGAGAAAGCTAGACACAAACAAACGAGGCGGAAAAAGAATTCCCAGCTCCTACAAGTAGTAGTTATCTTCGCCCTGAGGCGGAGCGCGGCGGGGTGATCCCCATTTAGCGTGCGATAATCTCGTCGACGCGCGACGGCCTGTCGGAAGCTTGTTGTAACTCGGCGACGTAAGCTGTCAGGGAATTGACCACTATGGGATCTGTGACACATGTCATCTATTGACAAATGTTGTCAGTGACTGTGCTGATTACGCCTCGGATCCCAGGATCTCACAGGGCAGCGGACGGCCCTCCAGTGGCCGTGCGCCGCGAGGTGATGGTAGAAGCGGCGGCGGTCAGCTCGATCGAACACAATTACGAGTGCCTGGCCTTGAACTGCTTGATATTCTTCATCTTCAGGTCATTGTAGAGGACGGACGAACCACGATCTGACTGTGGTGCGCAAACAAATATTTTGCTGTGCGGATTCCAGCCGCTGTGGATGTCGCCAACAGGCCTAGGTGAGGCGCGAACGAATGAACGTCTCGTAGGTGTTTAGTTAGAACCCCTAGAGCATAGAGTCACAGACCGTCACTGCTAAGGATGTGTAAAAAATATATCTAATAAATTTTCTCCACTTTCACCACACCCTGGATTGACCCAGGTTCACGTTTTTAATAATACGAGTATTATGAATAGAAGAAAAGAATAGCTTGTATTTGAAATTTGATTCCGTACCATTGCGATTCATTGTTTTTGGGGAACAGAGAAGAAGATTAGTGTCTCGAGGTCTATCCAATATTCTGCTCCTCCCTCTACTCAACCAAATGTCGCCTTGGATATACGTACAAGCCATGTTCGTAATCGATACATATAACTTTGTTCACAATGATAAACGTGTTTCATTCACCCGTTAAGTGAGCACTACACCAGATCCGTTACCCTAACTGCACGAGACCAGAATCCCAAAACCAATCTAAGCATTAAACTTGACCACTAAGTTAATATTGTAGCTAAAGATAATTGTTGTCCTCAGGGAACTGGTGCCTAATTCTGTTTCTCCTAACGCAAATTAATATTGTCTGATTCTGTATGGTCTTACTTTAGACTAATATGTTATTATTAGCCAATGCACGGCGATACTGTTAATGCTTGCTTGTCTTCACTAACAGAGTAGCAATGATGCAGTGGCCTCGCGTCTTATAAAAAAAATCATCTGTTTGGGCCTGCGCAAACATCGCCGACGCACTATAGTAGCATGGCAACCCTAATAATATCCTGAAGGCATTGTATAAGGCGCTGATCGGTGCGATAGAAAGTTTGGCAGTAGGCTTTAAATAGTGTTATCTTGACTAGTTCACTACTACGAGCAAACCTACGTGCCAACATATTTGATCTAATCGCCAGCGCCCTAAAACTGTAAGTAAATAAATTATCCACTATTTTGTCAATTTAACGAAAACAGGCTGAGGCCACGAGACACGACATTGTTCCGCTAAATCTTCCCAGATCCATTACTCGGGCACAGCTCTAAATAGCTTAGTGCACTTAGTTACCGCTCAACCCTGACTACAAATTTTACTTACAGTAGGTATTTTTATTCGAAAAACAACTCGATCGTGTTCCATTTGACTTTGACAGAATATCACGTGCCAGTCATAAATAGAGTATCCAGCTCGAATAACAAATCCACACAGTATAAAATCGCTAAATAAAACAAACAAGTTCGTGCCAAGTTGATTGTTTATGGAATCACAAATCCACACTCGATTATTCCCTAATAACAAATTGTGGGAAGTTTCCCCACACGCCGACACTCGGATATTCAACAATTCGAGCCAAATTGTCGATTGTTTTAATTTAAATTACATTTTGAAACGTCACGTACTAAGAATTCATTCTACAAAGGTGAAAGTTTTTAATCCATCGAGACGAAGTTCGCGCGTGCTCTCCAAAGCTCCAAACCATTCGAACGATTACCGCCTTTATGTGGTCGTGTCAGTGGCTAAAGTCGAAGACAAACCGTTTGTCGGAATTGTAGTTGGTTTGGCAGCCGTTGCTAATGATTTATATGACGCCTTTGTAGATTTCGAAGATATGCACGCGCATGTTTCCTGCACAAATAACGCCAAGTTTTATCCTGCACCAAATACCGAGGAATTTGCGATAGTTTGAGCGAGTTTAGGGGAAACTTTAGAATTATTGGTAAAATCCACGACGTGCTATACGAGAAACCGAATCAGGATACGGTGAGTTAGGACAGTTTACTTTAAAACTTCACACATAATCTTCGTCATCCGGAGCACCTTAGTGTTAGTGTTCCTCATGAGCTCCTGAGTCCGCCTTAAGGTCCTGGATCTAAATTGTTGGAGATAGATCTTATTATTACTTTCTGTAGTATTGGTACTATACTTATTGCTAAGAAATTTAGCCGTTTAGGGTCGGCGAAAATATAATGTATTTTTTCTTTAAAAGGATTTTTCTTAAACATTTTAAAAGCTGGTATTAATACCAGATCCGACGGCTTATTGTGGTCCCTCAAGGAACGGTGGTGTTGTAATTCTATGACAAATACGTAAGAAAAATGTATTGGTATGTAGCCGGGTTTGAACCGCGACCCTTTTAAAATTGGTCATCGAATCTTACAGACACTCAGATATGATTTCGGGGTCTGCAATTATACTCGTAGGCGTAAAGGAATGGCGAACATACCTACACATACATCCTCCTCCTCCTTAGTCGGTATCCCATTGATGGGGATCGTGACTCCGTCGCAATCGCAGCTCATTCACCAGCCGTCTCCAATGGTTTCGGTCCTCGGCGTAGTGGATGGCCTGGTGTACAGGTATGTTTAGGTGGTCAGTCACCTGACTGGACCATCGCTTGGGGTTTCTTCCTCTTGTTCTTTTACCGTCTACCTTGCCCGTGATTAGAAGTTTTTCTAGATTATCGTCTTCTCTTCCTGCAATGTGGCCAAAGTATTGCAAAATTCGGGCAAAGCAGACGGTAGAGAGTCTTTGCTCCCTGTCAGCTTAAGCTCTTCGAGCATAAATGTTAGTACTTCGTGCGGTCCAAGGGATTCTGAGCAAATGACGCCAGCACCACGTCTCAAACGCATCAATCCTCGCTCTATTCGCGACTTTTATGGTCCATGTATCCGAACCGTACAGAAAAATGGAGAAGACAAGTGTTCTCGCGATGTGAATTTTTGTCTTTCTGGATATGTTGCTGTCATCCCATATTCTGTTAAATTACACATATACTACATAATAATATTATTTGATTATTATAAACTTTATTGCATAAAAAAAGTATTTAGTTCTACAATATTGGTCTGGATAATAGGTCAGTAATTATTATTTTAAAGCTGACTATCTGATCATTGATAGGGGTAATGAAGCCGACCACACGAGTCGAGTACATGACGCCCACCGATTCTACATTCATCTGCTCATCAATCAAAACATCGTAATTACTTCGCTATAGTTCTGTTCATAATTTCTGTCAAATAAATGGGGAGCTTCTAATAATCTCCGTCAGATGACGTTATGTGATATACTAGTACAAGTCCTTCTGACTAATTGACTGCAATGGATTGTTGCCTTGATTACCCTAATCATGTGCATCAAACTAGGAAAACTTAACTTCAATAATATTATAAATGTGAAAAAAACTGTCTGTTTGTATGTAGTTAACTCCTAAACATATTGTGATGATAATCGCCACGGACACAGGCTATTTAACGTCATGGTTAGAGCACAACATGTGACCACACGCCAAAATTTGTTACATACAAATATAAACTAGCTTCTACTGATTATAGACCTTGAATTACTTCAGTTTTGAATACACTGAACCACACGCACATGCCAAAATATGCACCCCCATACTGAGCCACTAATTCGCGTACTCACACATAAGTTTGGAGACCTATATCTGACACACGCTGGAGATGTGGTATGCGCTACCAGCCAATATGTATTCCCATTCCTATAACCTGGAGTCCTTCAAACAAAGTGTGCTGTAAAGCATCTCGATAGACCAACATAATGGTAAGGACTGATGTCGGCTATCTGTGGGTGACGTCAGTTCCTCCCATGTCGTGCTCAGTATGAAAAAAAAAGTTTACAGGTAACAGGTACTGGCGTAAAGGTAATCATTTTAAAATCTAATAATATTGTCCTCGTAAGTTAGCGATCCTCAAATATCCTCGAAACTTGACGGTATCTTACAAAACTAGGGAATGGAATTAACGAAACGGGTCTAAACAAATTAAAAACAAAACGCGTAACTTAATTCAGGCAATGCTAACTGTTTGGGACACAAGTTGACAGTAGTGAAAATATCCCAAAATGGATGATATCATTCATCACTGCCGGATCAAACAGCTAGTGATAAATAGAATTTAAAACTACTTAAATAATAATCTAGTCTAATACACAATTAGCTATAGTACTATGGATGCATTTGCACGCACAATCCAATTTTAAAAGATGTTTCAAGTCTAAGTGAACTTTTACGAAATGTAGTTTGTCAACTTTTTAGGAAATAAAATTTATTATTTTTAAAATTATCGACATATTTTTAATTTTATATGAAACCTTATTTTAGACAAAGAAACATTTCTAACGACTTTCCTTTATTTTACTGAACTAAATCTATAAAGAAAAGCATTCTAAGCATTCCTTGGATTTCACTTGCGGGTGCCGGGTCCATCGGGTGTGTTGTTTCGAACTTGCGACCGACAATAGGCTCGTTTGAAAAGGAGGCCCCCTTTTTTATTTTATATAACCCAACAATACGCTCACCATCCACCATTCTACTCCTCTCCCTACCCAACCAAATACTGTATGATTCCGTTAATGCCGTCTTGGAATCTCTTTCTATAAATGTATCTCCTGCAGACCTGCTTAGGCCCAATTCTTTCTCCTTCCACTTCAACTTCCACTGCGTAAAGCTGAACCCGTTCCTGATATTTTTTTCTGTGAGATCATAATATTTATTCGACTTCTTGTTGTGGTCTTTTGGAATATTTGATTTTCACGGAACGGTAAATTCAATAAGAATAACAATTTTAAAGTTCTGAGCTAGTTCATCTGGGCTCCTATTATAATGTTCAAATGTATCCATGAGAATTTTTCGCCAAGGCGCCAAGGATCGAGGTGAACTTGCTTATTAATATATTTCTAATATGTGACTTCCCAGATTAGGTAATATACTACTATTCTCAAAAGTAGACTAAAACTCTAAAAGTCTTTTTAAATATTGGATTGTGTGAGCGACAGGTGTGCAAAAGCGATATTTAAGTAAATAGTTAAAATTAATATAATAACATAATATACTTACAAATAATAAATATAACAACATATGTACAGTTCTCCCAAAGTGATAATGCGCATAGAAATCTTCGTCACTGTTCGGCAACGGTCGTATTCCCCGAGCGTCGGAAGACGATATGTATATAGAGTGGTTAAGTGCATTTTCTTCATGCATAATTTAGTAGAATTATGTGTAATAAACTAATAAAAACTAATAAATAAACTAATAAATTAATAAACTATTTAAAGTTGAAATTAAATTCACCTTTGAAAACAAAACCAAGAACGGTGTGTAATATCAGCTCTATATAATTCCACTCAGAGAGAACACATGCAGTCACCGACCGCCCGAATTGTTTTCGATTGTGTACACATGATATTGACTTCTATTTCTTTCGAACAAGGTGCAAAATGCAAGTGCAATGTTTAGGCTCTTACGATTCAATGATTCGGGTGTTTCCGGGAATACGACAATTAGCGAAGATCTGTATGTGCATTATTAATACTGTACATAAGTATGTACACAATGTTAAGTTAGATCAAATTTGGGCCAAAGGATCGGCATTGCCATTCAACGTGGCAATGCTGCCAGTATCTTTGCGTTTTTGCCCAATGGCAGCGATATGGAGCAATTTTATTTATTTATAATATTTGTACTTTATATTAGTGTTTAGTTGTATTTTTAATTATTAAGTAGTTTTTTTTAGTAGTAATTTATATGTTTTAAATTTCAAGTGTTTAATTTATTTAATAATTTAGTATTTTAAAAATCATTGTACTTTACTTTCTTCGAATATTTGATTTGTTTTAGTTTGATCATTAGATTTGTTTTTTAAAAGGGTGAGATATTTGTAGTTTTATGAATAGATATATTTAGAGACGGTGCCTGTCGTATATTTAATAATAACAAATGAACTATTGTGTGCTGCCAGGAATTGAACCCCGTACTACGTCCTTAACCGTTAGACCACTAGTAACTAAGTGAATAACTTTAATAGTTAAATTTATTTTTTGGACACAATATCGCTTGGTCGTTAAAGGCTTAAATAAGTCCGAATTAATTGATCGAGACGTCCATTGTGAGGTTTGTGAGGCCGCGACAATAACGACACAAATTAAGCCGCTTTATTTGTTTAAGCTATTCGCGTCGTGACGGTCTGTTTGTGTCCCTCATCAGCTCGCTCCAGATTACACAGGCTCGGCATTATCTCCACTGTTTCTTCATTACCACTGTTTACGTCAACCGTTAGTCTTATTTGTATTTCACCGTCATCTATATTAACTAAACCATATACCTTAGGCAACGACTCTAACTTAACTGTAACTGTCGCACGCTGAAGCTCTTCCTTTTCACTTTCAATACGGCGTGATTTTGTATGCCCTTACTCTAGACTGATATGTTATTCTATTGATGGAGACAAACAATCTTTTTCTTAGAAACCATATGTCGGTCTCGGAAGTGACAATTTGTGTGTAGAAGTCTGTTTATTTGTAACTTCTGAAATATGGTATATTAGGTAAAGTTGTTTGTCTCTAGCTTCTATTTATATTCTTTTAATTTAATTTTATTATAAAACATTGATTTTTGATGAGTTATTTTATATTTTATGTACCTATTTAATTTTTTTTTTTTTATTATTTATTTATTTGAAATTCCAACAGCATTGACAGAATTAAAATTATCAAATTTTACACAATACATAAGACCTTGAATAGGTTCACAACTTATACATAAAAACTTAAATCTACTGCGAAGGCAATCAATCAAATATAGTGCATAAAGCTAAGAAAATTGACAAAACCAAAACACAAACATAAACAAAACAATACATACAATCACATTTAATTTACCAAGAGATAAGACCGAAGAAAATATGTGTTTATTCTTACCTACCAGCCACAGATACCAAAGCTACCCAATCGTGCTGCTGCATTAAAAACATAAATAATGATAATAGAGAAAAATACTAATAAGCAGAAGTAAATTGGTTGAAGGACTGTAAATTAAGTGTGTATTAGCGTGTATGTGTGTGCGCGTGAGTGTGTATGCGCGTGGGTGTGTGTGCCTATTTTTTTATTTTTTTATTTAATGTTTAAGGACAACTTATTGTTAGATACATAAAATATATATACAGTACATATGGGTAGGGTATGGCTATTGACAAGTTGCCACCGATAGGTAAAATTACATGATTACGTGGTGCTCGCTGAAATAACAACACGAAACCTAAAGTAAAATTAACCTAAACTTAAAACTAAGAACAATAAACTACATAACATAGAACAAAAAAAAATAATTAAAAACAATTATACATAGATACTTAATAAAAACAATAAAATGGAAAATAATAAAAATTTAATAAACTAAACAATAAATTTACAATATATGTAAATATAATACTATTGATGAGAACCACTGGCGAAACGTTTTGTAAGAATGCGTCGTGTAGCTGTCGGAGATAATATAAATGGATCCAAGTCGTTGCAATAATCATTAACATAACTGCATGTCCTGCTTATGAATGAATTCTGTTGGTAGTTAGTTTTGGAGAATGGGACAAGAAATAATCTCCGTTCTCTGGATGTGTGATCTATGCGTATAGGGATTATTATTTATCATTAATATTTTTATAGAAGAACATACAAAATATATATATATTAATAATAAATAAATCTAAATTAAAAATAGATGTTATTAAAACTATTCTATATTTAAATTCAAATCATTTATTTATTTAGACACAGGTTAATGTTATAAACAACAGATATGGGGTTATAAAGGTGCACCAATGCTCTGCCCATAGGGTGTATAAATATTATTATTGTGGATGGCATATAGTTTTATCCATATTATACTATATTCCAGCGAGGAATCGGAACTGAAGGTTTTGACAAATGGTTCAATCCCTTTTGTTTAACTTTGGTTTGACATTACTTTCTAAAGTTTGACCCGAGCGAGTACCAGCTAGTGATAATAATAGATTTTTTTTTATTATTATTAAAAAATATTTTATAAAATGCCTTGAGCATATTTGTAGAGAGCTACGTACGACGTGTAAAAATGCATCTAATAATACATAATAAAATTCTTTATTGCACATTATTTTTCAAATGTAGTTTACATGTACAAATTTAATGGCATTCTCTACCAGCGATGCATGATTCTCTACTACATACATTTGTGATTGTAAAAAGTGTGAGGTAATAATTATGGTGACTGAGACTGACATTGGAAAATATTAATAAAGATACAACATTAATAAAAATACAACCTAAATAAAGATACATTATTAAAGATACAAATGAATTATTAAATTATATGTGTCGACGGATTGCATCTATTCTTATTAATGACTGTTTCGAGTTAACATTTATTTCTATACGTTATAAGGTAGGGGCGCGGTCACATGTCGTGCTGATTCTATTGTGTTTGGGTTGAGGAAAGTATTAAGGTAAGGTCATTGTGTCCGGTCGGCATTAAGGTTCCGAGAAGTGGACCGTCGGTAACGTAAATGTAATTTGGTGCGACATGGCAAAACTTTTGTCGCGAAGATCTACTTACCGGGTGCTGCCGGAGACAGGCGAACAATAGTCAAATTGAAGCCGACAGATTAGCCGGCGGTGATTAAACGCCGACCCGGATTGTCGAACTAAATAAAGGATATAAATTAAAGAAGAAGGTTTTGTTTAGCTCCGTGTCGCAGGTGGAAGTGATTCCCTTAAGCCTGCCATCTGTTCGCCGCACTTCCAAATGGCAACCAATCTATTTCTCCAATTGTACTGCGAGAAGCGCCTTGAAATTTAATACTATGTTTTAAGCTTCGATTGTATTGTTTTGGGAGAAAATACAGCTTTCTATTGAGAGTAATAATGTGGAATAATAGTACAGTTACGGTCTCGTCTGGCGCTTTGCATAATGTTTTATATTGGCGCCTATTGATTGTGTTACCTTTTTGTCCCAGATATCTGGGGGCAAGTCAACCTTATTATTTAAAATAAAAAAGATTTTTAATATTGATCTGGTCACAATAAGATGTCGCTAGGTTAGCTCATTACATAATAACCTAAGACAGAAGGTCCCTTAAGTAAATAAAAATAAAACTAAATAAATTAACTGACTTGGTATGACATGAATCTCACAACTTTTTCGCGTAAAATTCGCCTTACTTGTGTAATTATCGTGTACATTATTATTCTAAGATTATTAGTATAGAAGGTATTATCTTAGTTACAGTAGCTATATAGTGGTCCCAGCAATGCGGAGGTTGGTGCACGGTGTATTTTCCAATAATTAACAATAGTGGGAGGAAACTGAGTTAGTTATCCGATCGGCAGTAATCAGTTTACAGCGGTCCCACAAATCTACTTAGCGCACAACGGGAGGGACACGTGCAGACAAACTCCGTTTGCTTAAACGCAAACGTTACATATAACCCGTTAACAAGCGCTCAATATTAATAAAATAAAGAACGCTTTCCTTCAATCCAAAAGATTGAAGCCAATGAGAAATACACTTTTCTTACGTAGAATTGTCATAGATTTACAACATCACTGTTCCCATGCCTCAGAGAGCACGTTAAGCAGACAGGGTTTATGTATGTATATATAAATGTGGAATCGTTAATAAATACGATTACGATTACAAAAATACCCTAAAAAACCTAAAAAATTTAAACCTTTGTTTAGCCATTCTATACTTTGAAGTTTAATTACATTATCTCGTTTCATTGCCAAGATATTCAAGACCAGGCAGGAAAATCCGAAATTCAGCAATTGTAAATTACAAAATTTAAGCAACTGCATACGCTTTAAAGGAATGCCTTTCAATCAATTTTCATTCTTCGTCCATATGATAATGTTAACCAGTGCGTCCTCCCGGTAATGTTGTACAGATCAGAGACGTGGACACTGACAGTGGGTTTGGTCCATAAATTCAAGGTCGCTCAGCGAGCTATGGAGAGAGCTATGCTTGGTATTTCTGGTGGACAGAATTCGAAACGTTGATATTTTTTATGTTTCCTATATAGTTCTATTAAAAAAGAAAAAAAATATAATTTTATTTTAGAAGTCATATTTTTATGTTATATTATATAAATTTGTTAGTTTTTGTTTTTTTTTTTTTGTTTTAACAGTAATAAGTTTATAATTTCTTCTTCTTTGTATATTGGTGAATGCTGTGACACCTAATTGATACATTTATCTATAAGATAAGTTATAAAATTATACTATGTTATGTGTGTGATAGAGATAGCAGTAGAGAATAGGCTGATAATGATGACTATCTTTATCACTAATTTAACGAATGCGGTTGAAGAAACAGAATAGTATTAGTAGATCCTCAAGGACGAGGGTAGAGGTGAGGAGGTGAGGGTAGAGCTGGGGCGAAGGGGGCACAATTAATCCAACCTCTTTTTGGAGGTGACAAACTGCACAGTTTTAGTCCCATTGTTAAGGAAACTAATATTCATGCAGACTTGCTAAGTTGACTTTAATAGTTGGTTGAACTTACGGTGCGCGTGTCAGCGTCTCAGATATGCATGTTTTATGTAGGTTAATGTATAAGTTATTTAATATTTGGAGAAATATTAAATTTGGTTACAGCAATGATAACTTGTGATTGGACAATAGTAGAGTAATATAAAAAAAAAACATTTTTCATTCAAATAAATATAGTGTAAATTTTGGGTTCCCTGGCCTCCATGAAAAGTTAACTTGCGTCATGGAGACCAGTTGATTTCCTACAATTTGTTAGCAGTTACATTAAAATATGTATAAACAAACTAAATAATTAAAACCGAATAGTACATATAACTATCAAACAAATAAACTGAAAATATAAAATAATACACCAAATGCAGGTAGTTTGAAAAAAAACATAAAGCTATTCAATAACACTCACCAAACGAAGTCACAAAGTAACGGGTGTTAGTAGATGGAACAACTCTGCAAACTCACTCGCAGTAAAATTATTATTTTTGAAGTAATTTTATTATAAAAGGGTTAAAAATAAATATAGTTTAAAATAGATTAATATATGTGTAAAAATGAATAAATTTAAAATAAAAAATAATAATAGGATAAAATATATATTCACTACATAATTATAAAATAAATGCAGGCTGCTTGTGTGAACCTGCAAAGGCAAATTGTAACAATTACGTTAAGTCCTGTATAGTTTACCTAATAACGTAAAATAAAATAACGGCATTACTTGTAGACGGCTCTAGGACTGGTTCCAGAGGTGCCCCTTTTTTTATTTGCCAGCGTGGTTCAGTTACCACTGTCGGTCCGTGGATTTAGATACTGAGGTACCACAGTAGACACAATCATTTATTTAATTTCATCTCCATCATCACAGCCCCTATAACACCTCCACTGTTAAAGATTGGCCTTCCAGAACTTTCTGGAGAATTCGGCCAACACTCACCACGCTGGCCAGATGGGTTGGCGATGATCTGATGCCATTTTTCAATGACAAATTATTAAGTTGGTATTAGTGCAACCGGGACCAACTTCGAGGTACTTGAACGGTGATGTTGTAAATCTATGACAAATGTATATAAATAAGTATTGTTTCTTATTTGTACCGGCCGGGATTTGACCCGACATTTATAGGATTTTAAGGATTTTTTTTACTGTTATTTAATTTATTTGTGATATTTCTCGAGTTTTGTATGCTAGAGACATCGACGAGCTTGCCACTTGGCATGACATGCAATCCACTTCTTTAAAAGCGTAGTTTTGAAAACGCCGAAAGGGATACGGTCGTAATGATATCCTGTTTTATTTTGCAATAACTCGCTTCACGTCATCCTTTTACATGTATACGTTATAGCCCCTAGGAGTCTGTAAGATCACGCCTTGTTCGGGTTCTGAGTCCGAGAACATAATTCAGACAAAGGTGCGATTCATTTCTTTGGAACAAATTGGTCGATTGTAGAGAACAAATTGAAGTTAACTTCCGGTTACATTTACACGTGTCACATTCGGAGCTATTTCAGGAGTGTTGAGTGGGTTCAGTTTGTTTAGATTACTAGTTTTGGCTGATTAATTAAAAGCTTTATCGATATTACTAACTCTTGTTTGCTATAATTATCAATGTTATGGCTTGGTAACATCCTTCTGTTCCGTATCATATAACAAAACCTTCACACAAATTGAGACCGTCTATACGTCTGTGAGTTGCGATAAAACCGTCGACCAAAGCAGTCAATCGGTGGTAGCTGCACACACGTAGCCCAGCATGTGACTATAGACCTTATATTAAAGACAATACTTAAAGTGCAAATAGTAGGTTATATAGCTAAACAGCTGGTCGGTCTGATGGACCTGGTGAACTTACTGTGAAGCCTAGATTCCGTGTTTATCCGAGCATATTATGTGAGTAAATTTTTCCTTTTCCAGTTATAATGTGGTCTCCAACTCTTGATTTTAGCAGGTTTGTGCTTCCCCTAGCTGCTGAGCTAATAATAATAAGCGGCACAACCATCTTAATCACAAGTTCATTCACATCTATCGAACCAAAGGAATACTGAATGCGTTGCGCATAGTACGAGTAGTTTGCGACCAGAAGCGCTCACTCAAGCGTTTATTCGTTTTAATAATAAACTCAAATCATCGCATTGTTGAAGTCAAATAACAATTTCATAGTAATAATGGTTGGAACGTAACACGTAATAATCCATATTTTGTATGTTAGCCATAACATCTTTTTTTTTTAATTTTTTTCCATGTTTCTCCTTTTCTTTTAACTTAGTCTTAATCAAATTATTATTAGTAGGTATAGTGTTGTGTATATATTGCATTGTTTATATTTTATTAATGTAGGTTATGTAATTATTATTAATTATGTATATGTTTTATTATATATGTATATCTATATGTATATAACTGCCTCCGTGGTCTAGCGGTTAAGTCCGTGGATTTAGACTCGGAGGTACCGGGTTCGATTCCTGGTCGGGGCATATTTAATAATGTAAATAAATACATTTAATATTGTAATTTTTTTTGAGTTTGGTACGCTGGAGACATCGACGAGCTGGCCACTTGTCATGATTGGCCTATAGTAAAGTTGGCTAAATGTGAATCCGCTTATTTATAAGCGTGGTTTCTGACCACCCCGAAAGGGAAACGTTCGTGATGATACTTTACTTCTATGTATATGTTATCTGCATTAACCCTTCAAGTTTATTTAGTATTGCTAGGCGCCTTATGTATTAACTGCTCTCGTTGTCCCGAAGGTTTGACCGTCATAGATGTCTACGGCATTAGGTCCGCCTTTGTACTTTGTGCAATTAATAAAGCATCGATAAATTTGTAGCTGTAAATGCCAAGTCAGTACACGTTAGGCCGTCGGTACCGGTTCCACTAATACCAACTTGTGGAATCGTTACTAAATTGTCTTTAAAAATTGATATTAGATCCTCGCCAACCTCTGACCAGCTTGGCGAGTGTAGGAAAAACCCCATGCTGGTACCAGGTTCAACGTGTGTCGACATGATTTTATAAAAAGCCTTTTTTATCTAAAACACTTGCTACCACTATTTTTGTCTCTTCTCTCTACCCAACCAAATAATGCATGACTATGTTAATCGTACAGATATTTGAGTACAGTTTACGTATTCTGATGTTATACTTGTGCTGAAGTAGGCTTGAGGAGTGTGTGGTCTTGTTGAATCCAGAGATAGCATCATATTAACACTAATATAGCATAAATATTTGATTAGCCAACCCGTACAGTTCGTACTGACAATTTGTATACAGGCGCACTTACACGATCCTCTATACTCATTGTTTTTGTTTGTCTAAGGCTAATCGTACAAAGGCTGATATATATATATATATATATATATATATATAACTTGAAAAGTTTTAATACAGATAACATATACATACTTATTAATAATTACATACTAATACATACGTATGACCTACATAAATAAAATATGAACAATTAATGCCGCTAGTAATTCTTTGTCAGGTTGTCGACTAGCCAACCTATCTGGCCAGCGTGGCGAATGTGGGCTAAATTCTCCAGATATATGTTCTGGAAGGCCCATCTCCTACAGTGGGGGTCAATTTTTCTATTGGATGTTATGATGAATCTTTGTCAGGCAATCTTTTATGACATTTAGACAGTATAGTGATACAATATATGAGCAATTTAAGAGCGACGGTTGTAAAAACGCTTTTCTTACAATGTTAGAAAGGTTTATATATAATTATAGAAATAAATGGAATTTAAAAAAAAAATAAGAAAAAAAAAATCTTTATTGCACAAAGTACAAAGGCGGACTTAATGCCGCTCGGCATTCTATGACAGTTAAACCTTCGGGACAACAAAAGCAATTAAACAATTAAAGGTAGGTGCAATTACAGGCATAATTATAAATATATATCCAGACAGGTCACACAGCGCCATCTAATTTCCGTGGTAAGCTCGAGGCTTATGTTACGGAAACTAGATGCTTGATAAACTATTAGACGATATAATATATAATGGCATATATAAATTAATACATAGGTACTGTAACCTGCCCTTTGCAGTTACAAGATTATCCAACGCCTGCAGTTGGATGTAGTTGCTTTTAATTGTTACGGAGAGGATTCTACGGAACTCCTTTTTTTTATTAAAAATGCATAAAACTTTTTATACTTTATATTTTAGAAATAATTACATATCTAGAGAAACTAAACACTTATCTACGTGGTACACTATTACGCGGTAGACTTTAACTAATCATTATTTTAATCCTAATATTTATAAAAATACTCGCTCTGTCGACCTCTCGGTCCGAGCTGCCCCGATCTTCTTTTCTTTTCTTTTCTTCTTTAAAACAAAAACCCATCAACTCTGTCATTGTCGTATATTGACAATACTATTCTTTCTTAATATGCCAATAAAACTCTGTAACCTACATGTACCAGTTACAGTACTTAGATACCTAAGTAAATAATATCGACATACTAATACTAAATACATACATATAAACTACACATATAAATAAATAATAAATAAATATTTCCAGACAGGTCACACAGCGCCATCTAGTTTCCGTGGTAAGCTACGAGGCTTGTGTTACGGAAACTAGATGGTTGATAAACTACATATTATACTTTTTTTTTGTAAATATATACATATTATACATATAAACACCCAGACCGAGACAAATTATACAATGTACAACTTGCCCCCGGTGGGAATCGAACCCACGACCTCCCGAGTTCACGGCAACGTTTGTTACCACTAGACCACGGAGGCGGTCATATAAACAATAATAATATACATACTCGTACATATAAAATAAAATGTAATACTATCTATAACCATATCAAATACAAGTATAACTATCATATCACCAACTTATATAATAGTTTTTTTTTTTCAAATTCAAATTCAAAATCGTTTATTTGCTTTAAATGTGGTACATACGGTAATATGGTTAGTAAGTTGGCTCTGCACATTTAGCCATTGTTGTGGCATGCAAAATTTGTTTTTATTTAAAATATATTCTTATCCAGTAAGTTTAGTCATCATTATATAATTAAGAATTTTCTTACAAAAATTAAGTATATTAATTCAAAGGGGAAATGCTGCCAGTGTATTCGGTATAAATGTATCTCCGTCAGACCTGCTTAGCACCAATTCTTTCAGTAAGTGGTGCTATGGTTTTGCTGAAAAATCTCTCGCACCAACTTCAACTACGTAAGGCTGAGCTGTAACCGAACCCGTTGCTGATCATATATAAATTATTAAAAGGTACTAAGGTACCTATAGTTAAAAATATGAAATTTCTACCTTTTAATTAAGTACTCAAAGTCTTCCCAATGGTTAGTAGATAGTTGTCTAGCGGCATTAGTTTTTGTGCAATTAAAATAAAACATTGTAACTACATACATAATAATAAACCCAGCCGAGTTGTAGATACACGTGGCCACTTGATCCAGTGGACTTGACCGTGTAAGGTGTCATCTAATGGTTTAATTTGTGGGAACGCAGCAATGTGGCAGCAAAGCCTACTCCGACCCATCCATTATTAATAGTGATGCCGCGACATGATTAGTTCCTGTGATACTCGTTCCACGACGGACACACTTTAGTCAACATGGATACATAGCTAGAGGATACATAATCAACTCGATAGAAATCAGATCACGTTTACTATAATCAAATGCAGACAGCTTATTCATTCATCATAGACCTTTAGTGTTAGAGATGGGCCTTACAGAACATATTATATCTGGAGAATTTGACCTACACTCGCCATGCTTGTTGACGAGACGAGTTGGGAATGCCATATTTATAGATAATTAATAACGATTATCCATAAGTACTCGTATTAGTAAAGTAAATAAAGTATTTATATTTTTATGTATTATTTAATTCTAATATATTTACATTTACTTAAAAAATCTCAGACACCCATCATATACTTAAATCTTCCTTAAATCCTACTAGGTCGGTTCAAACCCACCTGACATGTACCAATGAGAAATACACTTTCCTTACATACATTTGTCATAGTGTTTGTGGTTACGCACTAAACTCGCGAAATTAAATTACTGATTTTCTTAACGCACACTTTATTTAGCACACACACATATACAATTAAATTACACAAGTATACAATTTAACAACTTAACAACACAACAACAACATGAGGATAAATATTCACAGTAGTCTATTGACGTTCACGCCGAACCAGTGTACGTTCTTAAACTATCCTAACGCCATCTAGTATCAATTGTGTGAACCACTGGAATTCCGATAATCTTTATTTCTAAGCATATGTGATTGTACATGCCGCGGCCCAAGGACGAATGGTCCTTCAAACTAAACAAAAGTAAATCTAACACAAAATATCAAAAATAACAAGTAACGTGGATTATGTAACCTGAGGAAGTGGACAAATCTTAGTAACAGGTCTTTTGAAAATCCTGTCCCTCATTTTCAAAGTGACAACGCGTGTCAATCCATCTTTACCTGGATGTTTAGTTACAATACGTCCCAAAAGCCATTTACCAGGAGGTAATCTTTCATCGACGACTAAAACAACACTACCTACGTCAGGTTCCGGCATTTTAGCAGGCCAACGATAACGTTGGTTCAAGCAGGTAAGATATTCGAAGCTCCAACGCTTCCAAAGATCTTGTATGATACGTTGGACTAATTTCCAACGTGTCAAATGAGATCCAGATAGGTTCTCCTCTGCAACAATAGTGGGGATTTCTCCAATCAAGAAATGTCCAGGAGTTAAAGGTAAGTCGTCCGATGGTGAAGTACTAATGGGGGTTAGTGGTCGAGAGTTGACGCAAGCTTCAACTTGACATAATAGTGTAGTGTATTCTTCAAAGGTAAGTAAAGTTGATCCAATAACTCTTTTCAAGTGTGATTTAACTGACTTCACGCCAGCTTCCCATAAACCACCGAAATTAGGTGAGCCAGGAGGAATAAATTGCCAAGAAGTTTTATCATTGGCAAGTAATTCAGAAATTTCGTTAACTAATTCAGATTTACTGTTTTTAAACATAAATTCGAGTTCTTTAGCAGCTCCAACGAAGTTTGTGCCGCAGTCACTCCAAAGTTCACTGCAGTGACCACGTCTGGATGTGAATCTCCTAAAAGCAGCCAGAAAGGCTTGTGCAGACAGATCGCTAACTAGCTCCAGGTGAATGGCCTTTGATGACATGCAAACAAATAAACAAATGTAAGCCTTACTTGTTCTTTGGCATCTACCTGGATACAGTTTCAATGTTACAGGACCTGCATAATCCACACCACTCCGATTAAAGGCTCGAATGGGCGTCACACGACTAACAGGTAAGTTACCCATTCTCTGATTGATAGGTGCAGCTGTTTGGCGAAAACATCTTAAACAGGTACGTATAACTTTCTTAATTAGGTTCTTAGCACCGATAATCCAGTACTTACGGCGCACAAGATTCAAGGTAAGTTGAGGACCACCATGTAAAGCTACAATGGTATGTATATCTTCTATAATTAATTGTGACAAGTGACATTTGTGTGCTAATATTATCGGATTCTTACTTTCGGTATTAATATTAGCATTACAAAGCCGTCCTCCAACACGTAATACAAATTTATCATCGAGGTAAGGATTCAAAGTGTATAATTTACTTGATTTACTGATAGTGCGATCCTTAGTTAAACATGTGATTTCTTCAGAGAAGTAAATCATCTGTGACATTTTTATACAAACTGTCAAAGCATTAGTAAGTTCGTTGGAAGTTAAATACTTCGGTAAGGTTTCTTTGTTTAATTTTGTAAATCTGTAACAATAAGCTACAATTCGAACCAACTTACCAAGTTTAGAATATTTATTAAGAAATGAAATATGCCAATCGTCATTATCCTTAGCAAAGTGAACATTAAGTTTCATCTCTAATTCCGTAGAATCAACATCGTGTGAGACGCGTGGTATATTTCCGTTCTGTCGTAAAAATAGTGGTCCGTTCCACCACAATTCATGATTTCTCAAATCATCTGGGCTTAATCCACGCGAAGCGCAGTCCGCTGGATTATCATGAGATCTAATGTGTTGAAACTGATCACATTGTAAAACATTTAAAATTTCAGATGTGCGGTTAGCAACAAATGTTTTCCAAGTATTTGGATGCTTACGCAACCAACATAGCACAATAGTGGAATCAGTCCAAGCATAAATGCTTCGATCATCAATCTTTAAACTTAATTTTACATTTTTAATTAGTTGTGACAATAATAGTGCTCCACAGAGCTCAAGTCGTGGCAGCGAAACTTGTTTTACTGGTGCAACACGAGTTTTAGCGACAAGCATATAAGCTTTACTGTCCCCACCATTGCCTACAAGTCTTAAATAAACAACAGCGGCGTACGCAACAGTCGATGCGTCGCAAAAACCATGCAACTCAATATCATTGTGTGTGGATAAACCTATCCATCGTGGTAATTCTATGGTCTTCATTTCTTCAAGTTGTGAACGATAATCCGACCATTCTTGGTGTAATTCTTCTGGAAGCTCATCTTTCCAATCTAATCCTAGAAGCCACAATTTCTGTAGAAACATCTTAGCAATAATAACTGTCGGTCCCAACCATCCAAGAGGGTCAAAAATCTTCGCGATATCTGACAACACAGTTGTCTTAGTGTAATTTCCATTAGAAGGCTGAACATCTAGCCTGAGCTCAAAAGCATCCTTGATTGGGTTCCAGCGTATTCCTAACGCCTTTATAGAATCCATTCTAATAGTGACTGCCTGATCAATAAGAGTATTATTGGTAGGAATCTCTTCTAATAAAACATGACTGTTAGACGACCACTTGTGTAACTCTAGTCCTGCCTTGTTCAAAAGGTCAGTGAGTTGATTCTTGAGTACGATAGCTTCACTCTCAGTCGTGGTTCCGCTTAAAAGATCGTCCATATAGAAGTCTGTTTGTAATACAGCACATGCTTCTGGATAATTTGCTTTCTCGTCATTTGCCAGTTGCTTTATAGTGCGAATCGCAAGATATGGGGCACAAGACGTACCGTAAGTGACAGTTCGCAAACGATATTCCTTGATAGTGTCTTCCGGGTTTGTCCGCCAAAGTATTCGTTGATAGTTTGTATCTTCTGACGCAACTAATATTTGTCGATACATTTGTTTCACATCTGCTACCATGCATATTTTATGTTGTCTCCATCTAGTAATCAAATCACAAATGTCTTGCTGTAGTGAAGGTCCAATCAAAAGTTCGTCGTTAAGAGCAGTACCAGTTGTAGGTTTGGCAGAGCCATCGAAAACCACTCTCAACTTGGTTGTAACACTGGATTCTCTCAATATAGCATGATGAGGTAGATAATAAACTTGTTTAGAATTCTCCTCAGTAGGTAGAATTTCTTCCATATGTCCTTTCGACAAATACTCTTCCATGAATTTCGTGTATAGTATTTTAAATTCAGGTTTGTGTATAAATTTTCTTTCCATTTGTGTAAGGCGTTTGATCGCAATCAGTCGTGTATTTCCTAGCCTTTCGTCAAAATCTTCTTTAAATGGTAGACGTACAACATATCTTCCATCTTGGTTACGATAATGCGTCTGTTCAAAATAGTGTTCGCATTCTCGTTCTGAATCAGTCATCGGTATCTTGTCATGTGTAAATTCTTCAAGTTCCCAAAAACGCTGTAATTGTTGTGATAGTAATTGGGTGTGCAAGACCGTGATTCTTGTATTTTGCTCGTTAGTGTCGCAGCCAGCTCGTCCTGATATTAGCCAACCGAGTCGTGAATTCTGAGCAATCAATTGGTTGTGTTTGTGTAATCCTTCTAATATAATCTGTGCGTGTACTTCTGCCCCTAGTAAAACGTCTATTTGTGATGGCTTGTGTAAATCTGGATCTGCTAAATTCAGAGTTTCTAGAGTGGGCCATTCGGTGATGTCGAATCGATGTGAAGGCAATAAAGTCGTGAGGGATTTCAATATATATGCGTTAATCAGTAATTTATCATTGTGTGTTATGGACTGTATGTGAAATTGAACCAGTGATTTTGTAGTAATGATACCATTATCTATGCCAGTGATTTTGCCTAGTACTTTTGTTCTTTTCAGGCCTAGTAATTTAGCAGCTGATTCCGTAATAAACGATCCTTGAGACCCTTGGTCTACAAGAGCTCTCAATATGTAAATAGATCCATTAGCAGCTTGTACTTGTATTTTTGCTGTAGCAAGAATAACCTGATTATTTATTTGAGTCTTCATTGTAGTGATAGGTACAGTTTCTAAAGTTGTAACATCAGTAGATGTCGTAGCTTGTTCTTCACCAGAAACAATGGGTTTGTGTGGCATAATACTTGCCTCGTGCAATAATGTATGATGTCGTTTGTGGCACTTGCGACACGATGGTCGCTGACGACAATTTTGTCGTGTATGCCCTTTAGCAAGACAATTATAACATATGCCCTTGTTTGTGACAAATTCTCTTCTTTGACTGATATCTATTTCGGCAAAACTTTTGCAATGACTTAAATAATGTGGCTGTGTACAATAAGTACATGAAGTATTTATTTCTGTGGCAAACGATTTAATATTTGTTGGTTTTCTGTGGTCTTGTTTTGATGTAGTCAAATGTGATTTAGGTTGAGCGATTGTAGCGCTCTGAACCATTTCTAGGGCTCTAAACCGACCTTCAATGAAACTAGAAAGTCTCGAAAAAGAGGGTAGCTCGTGAGTTGAACCGAGTGATTGCTCCCAATCTTTTAGTGAATCGGCATCGAGTTTCGACGCAACAATGTGTACCACCAGAGGATCCCATCCATCAATATTAATATCCTGTGATTTTAGTGAACTAAGGCATTCGTTGGTATGATCAAGAAGTTCCTTTAAGTATTTAGCGTTCTCTGTAACAATCCTTTTTTGGTTAAGGAATCGTCTTAGTATTGTTCCAATAATTATTCTTGGGTTGTTATATCTTTGGTCTAGGGTCTGCCATGCTACTTCATAATTAGTGCCTATGAGCGTAACGTGCTTAATCAATTGTTCGGCTTCTCCTGACAAAGATGTCTTTAAATAGTGAAACTTTTCTATATTCGTGAGATGTGTATCTTTATGTATAATTGATGAAAATAATTCTTTAAAACTTGTCCAATCTTTGTATTCTCCAGTAAACTTAGGTATTTGTATAGGGGGTAATTTAGTATAACTTTTTGTTCCATCTTGAGTGAATTGTGAAATATTTGAGCTTGTATTATTATCGGAATGTAGTAAAAGACTTTCTTTTATTGTAGTTTTAAATTCTAAGTATAAATCTTCTGTTTGATCATAATGATTTTCTGTATAATATTTATTAGTCTTTTGTTCTGAACCTGGTACTAATTTTCGTATTTCTTCGTGTTTATTTATGTAATTATTCCAATAACCTTCTAATAATTCAAGTCTAGTCTCCAAATAAGGTAATGTGTATCTAGTTTTACTAGTTTTCTTGTAGTTAGATTCTAAACGCACGATTTGATTGTATATAGAAATCTGTCCATCAATTAATAGTCCCGCCATCGTAGTTTAGCAATTAAACCACTTAGCAACCACTAACATAGTCCACAAGTAACTTTAACACTCGTAAATGTCCCCATTTAATCACAAATTTAATATAGTTCAAGAATTTTCAATTTTATTTTTTGCAAATTTTTGAGGGTACTTTGATAAATACTTTTTATTGTTCAATTATTCAAGTCTTTCAATTTTAATCACTTACTAATGTTTTTTACTCACTGTTTTTTTAATCCGGCTTCGAAGATGACCAAATGTTTGTGGTTACGCACTAAACTCGCGAAATTAAATTACTGATTTTCTTAACGCACACTTTATTTAGCACACACACATATACAATTAAATTACACAAGTATACAATTTAACAACTTAACAACACAACAACAACATGAGGATAAATATTCACAGTAGTCTATTGACGTTCACGCCGAACCAGTGTACGTTCTTAAACTATCCTAACGCCATCTAGTATCAATTGTGTGAACCACTGGAATTCCGATAATCTTTATTTCTAAGCATATGTGATTGTACACATAGATTTACAACACCACCGTTCCCGTGGGGAGGAGAGCACGTTAAGCCGTCGGTCCCGCTTCCACTAATACCAACTTGTGAAATCGTTAATAAATTGTCATAAAAAATGACATCATATCCTCGCCAAACCGTCTGGCCAGCGTGGCGAGTGTAGGCCACATTCTCCAGATATATGTTCTGGAAGGCCCATCTCCAGCAGTGGAGGTCTAGGACGCTGTGTTGGGCTTTTATTTCCTAGAAAGTTACTAGACTACTTGTACATTTCAAGTATACTCGAGCGAGAGAAAAGCACAAGCGGTAAGAAGAAAATTTTAAAATATATAAAATGTAATTTTCATTAATGTCTGAGATATAATCAACCAACCAATTCAATAAAAAGGAACGTCAATGTAATACGCCATAACTATTGACTCTACGAGTATACGTTTACAAAATGTATAATCCCAAAGAATTTGGAGAGAGTCAATATATCAGCGGGAGCTATCGAAGTCGATCAGTACAATGGGTCGCATGTCAGTGCTCCGTATAGAAGTGCAAGTAAGGCTGTCCCCAGGGCCGGGCCACTTCAGATACCGACTCTTCACATTCTATCGCAGCTATTCACCGGCTTCGTTCATACCTTCGTCAATATACGTACTTTTTAATACTATCTTTTAGAATTTTCTTATTAACTGAATCCTGATTCTTACGCAAAATAGTCAAAGTCCAAAAATCTGTATTTACGTAAACCTATTACAGGCATTTGTGATACGTTATTAATACATTATTTAGAATGATTCTAGTACTCCTGTTAGTGAAAGAGTAAGCAATAAAGTTGTCCAAAGAGAAAGCTGTTAGCAGAAGACTAGCAGCTTAGGACTAAATCATTTCATCATCAAATTTTATAGACAGGTAAGGTAATGAGGTAAGGAAGACTCAACTACACACATCAAAAGTGTCTAGGGATCAACATATATTTTTGCAATAACTTTTCTCCTGATTGATATTCATTAAAATTTTCTTTAAGGATTGATCAAATAAAATGTTTTCGTTTGTCTACAGTAACGATAAACCAAGTCACCTTTGCATTAGTAAAAAAAATTGCCATTTTCCTAATAAAGGGATTTTTGACATTTGAACCACTAACATTAAAGTTCGAAAAAAAGACTGAAATAACAGTTTTTTTTTTAATTTTATTGGGTAACTTAAACAATTAATAATCCGTGTTTCTACCGCGAACACTAACAACACAAGAACATCGGTTTGGCATACTCAAAATGAGTTCATCCAAATCACGCTGTGGAATGGCCGCCCATGTTCGTTGCAACAACAAAAAAAGGTCTTCTTGCGACTGGATACCCTCCATATTCGGCAGAGCTCTTCTCTGAAGAATATCCCATGCATGCTCAATCGGGTTCAAGTCTGGCGACTGAGCAGGCCAGGGCAGGACATTGATGTTAGCTGCGGCGAGAGTCTGTCTTACAACTCTTGCGGTGTGCGGTCGTGCATTATCATGCATTAACTGAAATAAGGGACCGATATGCACTTGTAGAGGAACGATGACGTCTGATACAACCGTCTCAGCATAAATTTGAGCGTTGAGGTTGCCTCTGATCCAAATCAACTCAGTTCTTCCGCCGATCGAAATACCCGCCCATACCATGATGGTTCCACCACTATAAGGATGGACTTCCTGGCAGGATTTTAATCGCTGTTGGCGTCCAGGGGTTCTCCAGT
Source organism: Tinea semifulvella (assembly GCA_910589645.1). Taxonomy (NCBI): domain Eukaryota; kingdom Metazoa; phylum Arthropoda; class Insecta; order Lepidoptera; family Tineidae; genus Tinea; species Tinea semifulvella. The sequence goes on from OU342610.1 coordinate 11,653,651, forward strand.
GTCGTATACGTCTTGTATCCGGCCTCATACCAAAACGAGACTCATCAGAAAAGCACACGAAACGCCATTGTTCTTCTGTCCAATTTCTGTGTTCAAGAGCCCATTGATATCGAGTCCTACGATTGTGCATTGCTATAGGTGGTACCCGTAGCGGTCTTCGGGAATGAAGGTTCACTTCATGCAAGCGGTTTCTGACTGTTTGGTCGCTAATTAAGTTCCCTGAAGAGCTATGAAGGCTCACGGCTAACATCATGGCGGTTATTGTTGGAGTTCTTCGAGCTGTGATTTGAATGTATCGGTCTTGTCTCCGTGTGGTGCAGCGATACCGTCCTCCATGGCGCTCAGCCACGGTACCAGTGGTTCGGTAACGTGTCCAAAGTCGACTGATAACACTCTGACTTGTATTCAGAGCTAAAGCCACAGTACGTTGCCGGGAACCAGCTTCTATCATTCCCACGGCTCTGATCATTTCTTCCCTGCTTAAATGACGTCGCCGCTCCATAATAACGTTGGTTTTAATCAGTAGTAGGGAAACAGTAGCACTAATAATGTCTTCAATGCGTCTTATGTTTTTATAGGGAAAATATTGACAGCTGATTTTCATCTTTTACTCGAATTTGATTGACAGTTCCTGTTTTAAATTATGAAATGCACCAAAAAGGATCCATATAAATTTATAAAATCATAAATTTATTACAAAGCCACATCTCAATCACAAGAAATCCGCATAAACATGCTTGATCCCTAGACTTTTTTGATGTGTGTATATCAGATTTACAATATAAAATAAACACATAAATGCCTGTAGGTTTACGCAAATAAAGATATGTTGACTTTAACTTTGACATTCACTTTGTTTTTTCAATTTTTATTTCTCTAACGACTAATTATTTCTTAACCATATTTTATTAAATACCTATAAAGTAAAGATTTTGTATATTATACGAAACTATATATAAAACACCACATTAACGTTAGGTAAACAAACGCAATAAATACTGAAGTCCACTTGTCAAGTCGAAGGTTAATACTAAATGTTTTTAATTTAGAAATTGCTTTGAAAATTTCCTGTATCTATGTTTGTGATGTGGATCGTTTGAAGATCGGTCGATGTCGTTATATGAATCGTCCCTGATAGCCTTGTGATATCCACAGCTTTCACTCACCACGCTAGCTGTGGTCTCTGCTCAGATGGCCGAAGGTTCACATTGGAGCGAGTCGCACCTTAAACTAATCCGAGTGATTTTTCCTTTTTGAGGTATCTCTACCGACGCGGCGACCTCCAACGATAAGGGTTTTAAATTAATTAAGAGTCGCTCCATAAAAACGTATTTCCAATGAACGAACAAATGCAACTAAAGTCACAGAAAGGTTTAATGACGTTTGCTATACTTGTATATCTCGTTTTATGAGGATACAGAAACTGTAATTGGGTTTGGGAAATAACTAAGTCTAGTATCATTTTCGCTTAACTTTAATAAATACCTAAACTAATTTCTTAATATTTTAAATTCTAAATAATTAAAACTACTTAAAAGAAAAAAAGAAAATAATTTAAACTAAACCTAATAAAAAATATACTATAAGTAAAAAATAGTTGTAGAGACGAGACAAATGCACCCACAATCCCTGCTAACTCTCCCAAAGGTTAGCTGGTAGAAAATGTCACTAGACATTAAGCTCGCCTATGTACATTTAAATCTGTTTTCGTTTATTGTGCAATAAGTGACTGTCTTGGAGTTCATGGGCTCTCCTGTTAAGGATACTATTAAAAGGGCTCTAGCCACCATAGAGGTTCCAGCTCTTCTAGAGCCTGTTGGAGTTATCCGAGATGATGGCAAGAGACCCGATGGTATAACGTCCCTTGGGAACGGGGAAATGCTCTGGTGTGGGACGCCACGTGCGTCGACACCCTCGCCGCGTCGTCGCATCTCAGGGGCAAGCGAAAGCCGGGGTGGAAAATGCGGAGTCCAGCAAGCGGCGCAAGTATGTAAGTATATTAAAAGATTACATATTTGTGCCGTTTGCTGTAGAAACTCTGGGCCCATGGAGTCCAGCGCAAAAAAGTTTTTAAAAGACATAACACCGCGTCTTCTCGTCACCTCCGGTGACAAGAGGGCTGGCTCTTTCTTTGCCCAAAGAATCAGTATTGCAATTTTGCGGGGAAATGCAGCCAGCGCGCTTGCCACCATTCCACGCGGACGGGACCTATCCTTAGTATTTATTTTATTTTATATTTTGTAAAAAAAAATTTCGATTAAATATATTTTTTTATTAATAAATATGTATATATATTTATCTATAACTCTAATTCGTATGAAAATTACATTATTATTGCATTATAAGAAAGAACAGTGGTGCTGGCTGTCATTAATCTGACGTTTAACCAGCTCGGGTTTGTGTCCTTAATATTTTAGCTATTATTATCATCGCAGCCATAGATCTCATAGTCCAGTAGAACAGTAGTGGAGGTCTCGCTGCTGAAGATGGGGCCTTCCAGAACGCATTTAAGAATAATTTGGTCTACTCTCGCAATGCTTGCCAGACGGGTTGTGAGAGGTTGAAGTTAATTTTATTTGAGTACTTCTTAAAAGAAATGGAACTCGAACCGAAAGCTTAATGTGCTCTCCTTCTTGTTCCACGTTGTTTTTTTTACCAGAACATGAAATGCGACACTGCTCCCACATGATGTTCAGCTAAATTCAAGAATCTCTCATCTGATGCCATCCAATAACGTCCCACATTAGTCTACATCTATGCCGGACTAACTTTACAATTCGCAAAAATGATTTTTCCTAAATTTATAGTAGAATGTAGTATTCATGTAGATTTTGTTCTCAGACGCTCCTCGGTGTCGGACGGGTGGCGTGTCGGTGGTGGGCGCGGCTCGGGGCGAGTCGGTGGTGATCGTGTGCGAGGTGGACGCCGACCCGCCCGCCGCAGTCTTCAAGTGGAAGTTCAACAACTCGGGAGAAACCATCGACGTCGCTGCACATAGATACACCTCCAACGGCAGCGCTTCCAGTCTCAAGTCAGTATTCGTTCTAAGACTATTTTACTTACCATCTACATACCATAGCCATCTATCGTATGCTGAATATGTGGAATGCTCTTATGCCAGTGTCCTCCTCCTCCTTCCTTATTAGCGAAGGTGGTATTAGTGGAACCAGGACCAACGGCTTAACGTGCTCTCCGAGGTATGGAAAGTGGTGTTGTATATATATTCGTAAGAAAGGTGTATTTAGGATCATAGTTTAGAACAATAAGGTAACTTTCCAGTGACATCATTTTAATTGTATTGCAGATATACTCCCGTGGCTGACCTGGACTACGGCACATTGTCGTGTTCCGCGTCCAACGAGGTGGGAGCCCAACTCGCTCCCTGCGTCTTCCAGATGGTGGCTGCTGGTCAGTATTACAATATATACATACATAATACAATACATAACTGACTTCGAGAAACAGTGGAAATTGTAAATGTATCAAATTAGTAATGTATCATCACGACCGTTTCTCTTCCAGGGTAGTCAGAAACCATGCTTATAAAGAAGCGGATTCAAACTTAGCCAACTTTACTCTAGGCCAATCATGACAAATGGCAAGCTCGTCGACGTCTCCAGCGTACCAAACTCGAGAAATATCACTAATAAAATAAATAATTATTTTCAATTTTTATTAATGATATTACAGAAAATATTAAATACTGCAAGTATTCACTTTTTGCAGACGACCTTAAAATATTTAGAACCATTAAAACTACAACAGATTCATTATTATTACAGAGTGACATTAACAAGATAAGTAACTGGTGTGAAGCGAATGACATGATTTTAAATGCAAAAAAATGTTTCCATATAAAGTTTACTAGGAAGAGGTCTCCATTTGCTTTTAATTATCAACTCAATAGTGAAACATTAGCTGAAGTAACACAAATTAAAGATCTGGGTGTTATTATTGACAATAAATTAAAATATACTGACCACATTAACCTTAAAGTAAAAAAATCTGCACAAATGATGGGATTTCTAAAACGTAACACAAAAGAGTTTACAATTAAAACGAAAATTTATTTATACAATTCATTAGTACGTAGCCACTTGGAATATGCATGTTCAGTATGGAATCCCTCATATGCAATACATTCTCAAAGAGTTGAAAGCATTCAGAGATCTTTTACTAGGTATTTAGCATACAAAGCCCCAGCAATTTCACATCGATGTCCGTACAACCAACGTTTAGATTTCTTCAAAATGACTGCTCTCAAATCACGTAGATCCATACATGACCTTTTACTATTACATAAAATTGTCAATGGCCAGACTGGATGTATAGAACTCTTGCAACACATTTCCCTGACAGTACCCTATAAAATTCCACGTCGCCCTATAACCAAGATCCTGTGCTGTCCTCCCTCAAGAACTAATGTAGGTTCACATTCGTCAACATCCCGAATGTGCAACACCTACAGTAGTCTCTGCAGTGCCAATAATGATATAGACATATTTCATGACCGTTACAATGTATTCAGAAAAAATGTTCTCGAACATTTCAAACCATCAATATTTGAGTAGCTTATAATTTTTATGTTTCCTAATTAATTCTTAAAAAAGAGAAAAATGTATAATTTTATTTTAGAAGTCATATTTTTATTTTGTAAATTTTAAAATTTTATAGTTTTTGTTAATTTTTTATTTTTTTTTGTTTTAACAGTAGTAAGTTTTTAATTGTTTTAACAGTAATAAGTTTTTAACTTCTTCTTCTTTTTGTATTGGTGAATGCTGTGACACCTAATTGGTACATATATTAGATAAGCTATAATTATACTATGTTATGTGTGTGATAATATATGTACTGCTGTGTGTACTAAATAAATAAATAAATAAATAAATAAATTTAATTTAATAAATATTAATTGAACGATTATATTACCAAACTCGTATATGCAGCAGTGGAGACAGAGAGGCTGATGACCCTACATCTTTGAAACGAGCTTCCAATACTCATTACAAGAGCTTCTTCTTTCTTCTTTTTCCCTCTTACAAGTTATTAAACTCAGCTTACTAGTTCAGAAGATAAGCCTAAACTGATGCTTAACTATTGTTAACTTAACTACGAAGAAATATAAAAAAAAAACACTATTAAAATACGACATCGATATGTAATATTTTGGGTAATTAACTCTAATAAAGATTAGTCATTGGACTCTAGTTTATGCCTCTGTTTTCAGGTAAGCCCCATGCGCCCACGAACTGCACATTGTGGAACCAGACGGCGGAGTCGGTGGAGGTGTCGTGTGTGGCGGCCTTCGACGGGGGACTTCCGCAAAGGTTCCTGCTCGAGGTGTACACCAAGGGAGAGGCCGCGCCCAGGTTACTTTCTTTATTTCTATCTTTATTCCTTCTGCCATCTATTTACTGATTCTAGTCCTTCATAGTCGGTAACCCATTGTTGGGGATCGTGACTCCGTGGCAGTCGTAGCTTATTCACTAGCAGTCTCCGATGGTTGCGGTCTTTGGCATAGTGAACTGGTATGCTCGGTTGTAAGAACGATTTTCTTAAAATCCTACACCTTTGTCAAACCCCCGGTATGTACGCGTTGTCTTCTTATGTACATTTATCATAGAATCGTTAATGAGTTCTCATTATAAATCAAACATTAAACTTTTACCAACCCGTCTGGCCAGCGTGGCGAGTGTAGGCCAAATTCTCCAGCAATATCTGGAAGGCCCATCTTAAACAGTGGAGGTCTAGGACTCTGTGTTTTAGCGGCTGTGATGATGATAGAAGCATTACACATTTTCAATTATAGTATTAGTTATGTTAGTAGTAAATACAGCAAGAAAAAAAAAACGGGTTGAAATTATACAATTAATAATAATAAAAATACTTTATTGCACAAAAACTAAAATAACTTAAAATGAATGTGCACAGCGAGCTTTATGCCGTGAGGCAGTATCCACCAGCTAACCTTTGGGACTTTCGAAACATGTGACAGGCAGAGTGCCAAGTCAATATGAAAATACTAATAGGTTATATGAAATACTAGTACTCGTAGGTGGTTGGCGGCCAGATGGAGGTTATTTGGTGGCCCAGACTGCCGGGGCGCCGTTCCACCGTTCGTGCCGATAATCCCAGTAAAGTGTATCCACACGTTTCGGGATCAAGCTCGAATTGCCGGCATGCCGAGCCGAGCCGGCATAGTGTTAGGGACTGATGTCAGTCATGAGTGTCTGATTAAAGTTGCTAACAATCATGGACCTCGCACGCCACTTACACTGTCTGATACCTGTCTCGCAGCACAGCGTGTACCTCCCTTGGTCTCGCAGCACAGCGTGTACCTCCCTTGGTCTCGCAGCACAGCGTGTACCTCCCTTGGTCTCGCAGCACAGCGTGTACCTCCCTTGGTCTCGCAGCACAGCGTGTACCACCCTTGGTCTCGCAGCACAGCGTGTACCACCCTTGGTCTCGAGTATTCTATATTAATGAATATATATTTTTCTATATGAAAGTGACGATGATAAAGATTCCTTTTGTTTTCACATTGTTTAGCAAGCACATATCCCATTATTCTCGGATCCCATCAGCCTGAAGTCGCCGAGTTCCCGCGGGTCTGTTAAAAGAAAACCTTTAAAGATATGATTATGATTAGGAGGCTGCGAGAGTAACTTTATCTCCAAGTAATGGCGTGTCATTTTTATCTCGCTCCCGGCGTATCTGCACTCGCCGAGCCGCACTTACACTGGCCCACTGGTTAGGGCCCAAATCAAGTGATTTGTTAAAATTTAATTACGCTTTTGTCTAACTCAGGATTTAAATATGAAATCCCCACAATACACGATAAACATAATCTAGAAAAGTATCCACACGACCGTATTCCTTACAGGGTACAAAGATGTGTGGAATATACAAAGATGTGTGGAATATTGTCGCTCTGCAAAGATTAGAGAATTAGTTAATAGCACATTAGGTTCTTTTTTAATAAACTGTTTTTATTTTTGATTTATTTTACAGTTATGTAGAAATATTTTGAATGTAACAATTAGTTACTAATACATTATTGACTAATTAGTAAATACTGTTTATTGTGATACAGTAATATTTTTTATTACCTTATTATTATAATATAATTAGTTTTTATGTAACATTTAGTTACTATTATGTATTTATTATTTTATTAACTAATATATAAGTTTGTTAACGGAATTGCACGGCAACATTTGGGTACTTAGGAAGTAATTGTTATGTTTAGCTTGTGTGTGTCTCGAAGGTCATTCTTAGTGTTCAGGTTCTCATGGTGTGGCGTGTCCGGTGGTCGCCCCTTCCTTAGAAGGTCATTGCAGTGGTGGCACGTGTGTCGGGTCCCGGTCCGCACCCTAAGGGCCTGGTTGAGCGGGGGGATGGCTGGCACATGCGTTATGTCCGTGATCGGGTGCTGCTGTGGGGGCCTGGGACCTCTGCCGGACACGTTCAATTTATTGTTCTTAAATTAACAGAGGTTTTTGCGTTTTGTCGACTTTCGGGTTGCACATAGGCATGTAGTCTACCTTAATTCTGACTTGCCTGGTGGGTTACTGCTGTACCAGGTATTGTTTTCTCATAGGTACTGATAACTAAATTTAAAAGGTTATTAATTGATCGTTGTGGTGCAGTTCTGTATATGTTTTATTTTGTAAATCTGATATAGCTGAGTTTTCCTTGCAGATTCCTTTCTCAGTCAGATTAAACATTAACAGGTCACTGGAATTTGCTAAGCTGCTGGTCTTCTGCTAACAGCTTACTTATTGGACCACTTTGCTGCTTAGTCTTCTACTAGCAGGAGTAGAATCATTCAAAATAATTAAATTAATGACGTTTCATAAATGCCTGTAATAGGTTTTCGTGAATAAAGATATTTTGACTTTGACTTTGACTTTGAGGGTGGTCTTTTTTTGTTTGACCATGCTTTTGTAAGGAGCTAGTTCACAATTTCTATAAGCCCACCATGGTAAGCTCGTCTATGTCTCTAGCGTACCAAACTGGAGAAATATCATAAATAAATTTAATAAACACAAAAATATTTAATAATGTAAATAAATACATTTAATTTATTTGTGATATTTCTCTCCTTTGGTACGCTGTAGACATCGACGAGCTTGCCACTTGTCATGATTGGCCTATAGTAAAGTTGGCTGAAAGGGAAACGGTCGTGATGATACTTTACTGTACTTCTGTATATGTCTTTTCTACAATACTGTATTGATGTAAAATAAACGAGTTTATTCGCTTTGTCAAAATTGTCATATTGATGAATAATATATATATCTTAAGCATTATGCGAGGGTATAGGGTTTTAGTTACCTCTGTATATGGTCTTAAGATAGTAGTTGGTGGATATACAAAGAGTTGGTTGAGCTTCATGGAGTGGACTGTATATTTTTTAGTTTTAGTTTTATTCCATATAATTTTGAGTCGCTTACGTTATACGTCAGGGCTATTTTGACATTAAAGCCAGGAGATAATGAACCTGTTGACGCTAGTAGACAAAGGCATACGACTTGGGGGAAAAGAGATCTGCACTTACACAAAACTTCAATTATTATTATTATTTAGTCTTTTGGTTGGATTCATCAAACGCCCATGCACGCTCGGGCTTTGAAACGTTTTATCTTATCAAAAGTTTGACACCACTAACTCGCATCGAGGTCGCGCGGATAGAACAAACAATCATTACAATTTTTGGTGTTGGGAAAGAATAAGCAATAGGATACCAAACCATAATACTCACAATGTACCTACAATTAGAAACATATATTTTGAATCATAGCAAGAGTAGCGAGACGCGAGCGGTACCATCGGGTGGTTGCGATGTCACACATCACAATTTAAAAAAAAACTATTATTCTTAGTGACGTCACATTTTCAGGCGTCTAGTTTTGGTCTTATCAAACATTAATTTTAATAACACGATTAGAATTGTACAAAACTAAGACTTCAAGTAGAGTGAACGGTGTAAGCGCGGCCGACTGATGCGTAATGTGTTGTTTGGGGACAGCGAACAGTAAAGAGACTATCTCCACAAGAACCTGACGCCCACGGATCATGGAATTTAGTGGCGAGCGAGTCTTCTCACCAGATTTGACAAATTCAATCCTCCGGCTTTACTGGACCATAAAACTTTATGTCTCGCCTCTTTAATATCTGCCCAAATATTATAGCTTTTCGTACAGATGGTAAGACTCGGCTACTTACTGTTAATCACATTTTACGACAAATATCCACATTTATTATTTGTAAGGTATCTGGTAGTATGCCAGGAATTTTGGTGTTTTGAACTTACCGTTACGAGGAAATCAAATATTTAAAAAAAACATGAAGTTGACGTGATTAGGAACGGATTAATGACTCAGCGATACACAATGTCAACTGTGCAAAGATTTTTCTGGAACTCCTCTCGCACCAACTTCCACTGCGTAAAATTGAGTCTCGAACCGTTTCATGATAATTTCATAAGTATATATAAGTACTGAGTAAGGTTATGTATCTATTCTTAATCATCCATAATTTAATCTTTTAATTTATTAAATTATTTATTTAACTGCCCCCGTGGTCTAGCGGTTAAGTCTGTGGATTTAGACTCAGAGGTAGGTTCGATTTCTGGTCGGGACAATTTTTTTTTTTATATAAATAAATATATTTAATTTATTCGTGATATTTCTCGAGTTTGGTACGCTGGAGACATCGACAAGCTTGCCACTTGTCATGATTGGCCTATAGTAAAGTTGGCTAAATGTGAATCCCCTTGTGTTATGTGAATAAGCGTGGTTTCTGACCACCCCGAAAGGGAAACGGTCGTGATGATACTTTACTAATTTATTATTTCTTGATTGTATTTTTATTATTTTTATATTATAAATTATTTGTAAAAAATGGCAATATTCGGGTGTAACCTGTGAACCATATGGAACGCGGTGAACGAGTGCCTTCACTCCGTAGCCACGACTCAGACTTAGCTGTAAAGGCACGCAGGGACACAGACAGCGGAGTCATCCAGGCCCGGATGTTCAATGGGCCTGGGTTGGGGATGGGATAAACTCCCGTTTTCCCCGGCAGGATCTCGGCGGCTAACTACCCACCGGTGATTCAACGCACCTTTGGTGCTGGGCGCTGTTCCTACTACAACACCGCCCTTGTGGCTCACGAATCTAGTCTCCTAGATTTGTCTACTTTAGTTCATCTCCAAGAGCGCCTCCCTAGGTAGTGGCCTCCCCTCCGGGGGCCGTGCGAAAGTAGGAGCGATATCCTGAAGATGCTTGTAGGATCCGTTGTCAGCCCGGTAAAACATACGTTTAGCTAGGCCGACAACAAATGCCTCGATAGTAGGCATCTCCAGATCTCTCGCAATTACAGAATTTCGCACGAACCACGGCGCTCTGGATACCACCCTGAGCGATATGTTCTGCTGACTCTGGATCTTGTCCCTGTTGGTTTTGGCCAGAAGGTGATGCCAAGCTGGCGCAGCATAAGTAAGTCGGAAACGGATGAACATCTTGTAGATCCGCACCTTCAACCTGAGCGGCAAACTGGAGTTCATTACAGGACGTAACATGGCTCGGGCCGCCTTCGCCTGATTCACGGCATGGCAGGCCATCTCACCCATTGTTAACGTCCTGTTGATGATGCAGCCCAGGTATTTGACGGTGGGAGTCCACTCGATGTCCTGTCCCCGAAGCTGTAATGGTGGAGGCAGCCGGCATCTAGACGTCACCAATGCAGCAGTTTTGCCGACATTGATTGACATGCGCCACTTGTCCAACCACGCAGGAAGGAGATCCAGAAGGTCTTGCATTTTATCTGCAGCAACATATTGACTTGAAGAAGAGCTAAAGTAGTCATCTGCAAACAGTGCAAGCATGACATCCTGCTCACCCTCTTCCAGGACTTCGGAGAGAGTAGGAATATCATTGGTATACAGCGCGTAGAGTACGGGAGATAAGCAGCTACCCTGTGGAACCCCGGCTAAAATGGGTTTTTCCACAGAGATGTGATCCTCCACAGCGACGTGAAATCGTCGTTTTCCCAGGAACGACGCCAGGATCCTTACTGCCATTGCCGGGACTGATGTATCGAGAAGTTTGTACAAGAGGCCGTCGTGCCAGACTCTGTCAAACGCCTTCTCGAAATCGAGAAAGACGCCGACAGAGCGACGGCCCTCGTTCTTCTCGACCGCCAGGTGGTGCAGCACCCGGGTCAGTTGGAGCGTGGTGCTATGTCCCGCTCGAAAGCCGAATTGTTCGTCCCGAAGTTTAACGTATTGTTTCAGCCTCCGGAGGAACAAGCGCTCAAACAACTTTGCCGGGTGTGGCAGTAAGGTTATTGGCCTATAGTTTGAGGCTTGGCGTCGGTCTTTACCTGGTTTAGGGATGACGATAACCTTCCCCGATTTCCAGCACTCGGGGAAGTGGCCGGTGCGAAGGATCCCATTGCAGAGTCTGGTATAGGCTACCATACACGCAGCGAGAGAGAGGCGGTTTATAGACGGCCTTAGGAGGCCTCACGGATGAGTCGGGCATGCGACCCCCCCCCCCACCCGCGGGCGTATCATTGATGAAATATCGATTCACCGTCTGGAAAATAAAAAAAAATGAACCATATGGAAATAAATATTTTGAATTAGAATTTGGATTGTTCACAAAATTGAAGAAAGTTTACCGTGTTCCTTCCCCCTCGCTCGCCCTATCCAATATTTTTATTTCCGATGAAGTCTATTTACTTTCTAGGAAATAAAACTACGAACATTTTAGAGATATATTAATCGCAGATTTGTTTTAGTAAAATAAAGAAATGTCGATATAAATGTTTTTGCTATTTTTAAAATTAGGTATATGTTAGTGAAACTAACATGCACGGAGTTTTATTTCCTAGAAATTTTATAGACATTTCTCTGTAGTTGACTCAGATTTATCGTGCGAGCGAGAGGAAAGCACAATCGCTAAACCCTTTTAGGAACGGCTTGTCTTTAATTCGATTTAGGTCTTGACGATTCAGACATTTTTTGACAACCATTACTAAAACAGAGTTTGTCTATAATATTTTTAATCTTCCAAAAATCAATATTAACGATAAAAAATATAAAAATATCCGTTAGTTTCCAGAATTTTAATTAATTTTAGAGATTATATTTTTCCGGTGTCCTGTCGCAACATTGACAGCCAGTTTAACGGCTCAGCTTTATTAATGAATAATGAATTAGAAATTTAAGAAGTTACGCGAATTTGTTATTTTTTGGTTGTTATTAACAAGCCTTCTTTATATCTAACGTCAGAATCTACAGACACACATCTAAGACTTCTATAACTGCCTCCGTGGTCTAGCGGTTAAGTCCGTGGATTTAGACTCGGAGGTAGGCACCGGGTTCGATTCCTGGTCGGGTCACAAAAATATTTATTAATGAAAATAAATACATTTAATTTATTTGTGATATTTCTCGAGTTTGGTACGCTGGAGACATCGACGAGCTTGCCACTTGTCATGATTGGCCTATAGTAAAGTTGGCTAAATGTGAATCCGCTTATTAATGCGTGGTTTCTGACCATCCCGAAAGGGAAACGGTCGTGATGATACTTTACTTTCTAGATCTAAGACTTCTATATAGCAACTTATTATAGGCCTATCATGACGCTGGCTGCTTACAATGATGTTTCTGCATACCAGACTTGAAAAATTACACAAATAAATTTAAGTTAATTATTGTGTCCCAACCAGGAATCGATTACCGGTACCTCTGCGTCTTAGTCTGGATTACAGTTTCAGTAATTGTAACGATTAAAGATAAAATGGCGTCGATAATACCGGCAGACGGCAGACGGCAGACGGCAGACGGCAGACGGCTGACCTTCTAATTAAAGTTAATCCATTCTACGCCGACGCAAACTAAAATTTAATTAGTTACATTTACTGTGACTTCTTTTAGTGCAAGTCAGCCTTAATCTACAGGCAACCAATTTTAACTAACTTTTTATCTAAAAATAACATAATATAATATAATTATTTATTAACCGTTTACATCGACGAGCTTGCCACTTGTCATGATTGGCCTATAGTAAAGTTGGCTAAATGTGAATCCGCTTATTTATAAGCGTGGTTTCTGACCACCCCGAAAGGGAAACGGTCGTGATGATACTTTAGTAAAAACGTTTAAATATTAAATACAATAGAAAAAAATAATACTTGAACTAGCATTAACATGCGAACAGAATTCATGACATACAGAGCATCGTAGACTAGGGAAATCGACAAGTATTTTACCTTGGGCCCACCTGATGGTAAGTGGCGCGCAAGGTCCATGAATGTTAGCAACTGAAGCCAGACACTTATAACATGCGAACAGAATTCATGACATACAGAGCATCGTAGACTAGGGAAATCGACAAGTATTTTACCTTGGGCCCACCTGATGGTAAGTGGCGCGCAAGGTCCATGAATGTTAGCAACTGAAGTCAGACACTTATAACATGCGAACAGAATTCATGACATACAGAGCATCGTAGACTAGGGAAATCGACAAGTATTTTACCTTGGGCCCACCTGATGGTAAGTGGCGCGCAAGGTCCATGAATGTTAGCAACTGAAGTCAGACACTTATAACATGCGAACAGAATTCATGACATACAGAGCATCGTAGACTAGGGAAATCGACAAGTATTTTACCTTGGGCCCACCTGATGGTAAGTGGCGCGCAAGGTCCATGAATGTTAGCAACTGAAGTCAGACACTTATAACATGCGAACAGAATTCATGACATACAGAGCATCGTAGACTAGGGAAATCGACAAGTATTTTACCTTGGGCCCACCTGATGGTAAGTGGCGCGCAAGGTCCATGAATGTTAGCAACTGAAGTCAGACACTTATAACATGCGAACAGAATTCATGACATACAGAGCATCGTAGACTAGGGAAATCGACAAGTATTTTACCTTGGGCCCACCTGATGGTAAGTGGCGCGCAAGGTCCATGAATGTTAGCAACTGAAGTCAGACACTTATAACATGCGAACAGAATTCATGACATACAGAGCATCGTAGACTAGGGAAATCGACAAGTATTTTACCTTGGGCCCACCTGATGGTAAGTGGCGCGCAAGGTCCATGAATGTTAGCAACTGAAGTCAGACACTTATAACATGCGAACAGAATTCATGACATACAGAGCATCGTAGACTAGGGAAATCGACAAGTATTTTACCTTGGGCCCACCTGATGGTAAGTGGCGCGCAAGGTCCATGAATGTAAGCAACTGAAGTCAGACACTTATAACATGCGAACAGAATTCATGACATACAGAGCATCGTAGACTAGGGAAATCGACAAGTATTTTACCTTGGGCCCACCTGATGGTAAGTGGCGCGCAAGGTCCATGAATGTTAGCAACTGAAGCCAGACACTTATAACATGCGAACAGAATTCATGACATACAGAGCATCGTAGACTAGGGAAATCGACAAGTATTTTACCTTGGGCCCACCTGATGGTAAGTGGCGCGCAAGGTCCATGAATGTTAGCAACTGAAGCCAGACACTTATAACATGCGAACAGAATTCATGACATACAGAGCATCGTAGACTAGGGAAATCGACAAGTATTTTACCTTGGGCCCACCTGATGGTAAGTGGCGCGCAAGGTCCATGAATGTAAGCAACTGAAGCCAGACACTTATAACATGCGAACAGAATTCATGACATACAGAGCATCGTAGACTAGGGAAATCGACAAGTATTTTACCTTGGGCCCACCTGATGGTAAGTGGCGCGCAAGGTCCATGAATGTTAGCAACTGAAGTCAGACACTTATAACATGCGAACAGAATTCATGACATACAGAGCATCGTAGACTAGGGAAATCGACAAGTATTTTACCTTGGGCCCACCTGATGGTAAGTGGCGCGCAAGGTCCATGAATGTTAGCAACTGAAGTCAGACACTTATAACATGCGAACAGAATTCATGACATACAGAGCATCGTAGACTAGGGAAATCGACAAGTATTTTACCTTGGGCCCACCTGATGGTAAGTGGCGCGCAAGGTCCATGAATGTTAGCAACTGAAGCCAGACACTTATAACATGCGAACAGAATTCATGACATACAGAGCATCGTAGACTAGGGAAATCGACAAGTATTTTACCTTGGGCCCACCTGATGGTAAGTGGCGCGCAAGGTCCATGAATGTTAGCAACTGAAGCCAGACACTTATAACATGCGAACAGAATTCATGACATACAGAGCATCGTAGACTAGGGAAATCGACAAGTATTTTACCTTGGGCCCACCTGATGGTAAGTGGCGCGCAAGGTCCATGAATGTTAGCAACTGAAGCCAGACACTTATAACATGCGAACAGAATTCATGACATACAGAGCATCGTAGACTAGGGAAATCGACAAGTATTTTACCTTGGGCCCACCTGATGGTAAGTGGCGCGCAAGGTCCATGAATGTTAGCAACTGAAGCCAGACACTTATAACATGCGAACAGAATTCATGACATACAGAGCATCGTAGACTAGGGAAATCGACAAGTATTTTACCTTGGGCCCACCTGATGGTAAGTGGCGCGCAAGGTCCATGAATGTTAGCAACTGAAGCCAGACACTTATAACATGCGAACAGAATTCATGACATACAGAGCATCGTAGACTAGGGAAATCGACAAGTATTTTACCTTGGGCCCACCTGATGGTAAGTGGCGCGCAAGGTCCATGAATGTTAGCAACTGAAGCCAGACACTTATAACATGCGAACAGAATTCATGACATACAGAGCATCGTAGACTAGGGAAATCGACAAGTATTTTACCTTGGGCCCACCTGATGGTAAGTGGCGCGCAAGGTCCATGAATGTTAGCAACTGAAGCCAGACACTTATAACATGCGAACAGAATTCATGACATACAGAGCATCGTAGACTAGGGAAATCGACAAGTATTTTACCTTGGGCCCACCTGATGGTAAGTGGCGCGCAAGGTCCATGAATGTTAGCAACTGAAGCCAGACACTTATAACATGCGAACAGAATTCATGACATACAGAGCATCGTAGACTAGGGAAATCGACAAGTATTTTACCTTGGGCCCACCTGATGGTAAGTGGCGCGCAAGGTCCATGAATGTTAGCAACTGAAGCCAGACACTTATAACTGCGATCAGTCCCTAACACTATGCCGGCTTGACTAGATGCTTTTTCACACTTCGCTTGAACGACTCCAAGTTATAGGAAAGTGGAAACACAGAGGCTGGAAGAGCATTCCACATCTTTATAGTACGACAGATGTATGAGTCCCCAAATGTATAGGTACGCGAAGGGATAGTGACTACGGTATGTGGGTGCATATTCTGACCTGTGCGTGTGGTTCGGTTGCGGAATGGAGTTGGCAAGAAGAACATTAATCTATGTAAAATAATTAATTTAACGTATAACATTATGCTAGAAAAGTCCTATTATGTTTCGGTAGCCGTAATCGTTATATGTATATATATTGTATTATCATATTTATGGTTAGAATTAAGAAAATTAAATAATTTGATTACTCGGAAACACGTTATATTTATTGAATTTTTACTATTAAGTTTTGACAGAACGAAGTCTGTCTAGGCAGCTAGTATGAAATAAAATTAATACTACGGATAGGGATATAAGTCCCGTCCGCGTGGAATGGTGGCAACAACGGATTCTTTGGGCGAAGAAATAACCAGCCCTCTTGTCACCGGAGGAGACAGCAAGACGCGGTGTTTTGTCTTTTGTCTGTCTAGATCTTTTTGACTCCATGTGTCCAGATTTTCTACAGCAAACGGGATAAATATGTAACCTTTAATTTGGATACATACTTGAGCCGCTTCTCGGACACCTCCGCAATTTATAAATATTATACCATTTCCTGAAATGTGATTAATTTAGCCAAAAGTATACTCAAACAACATATAAATTAGACACAACAATGAGCAGATTAACTACCGGCGGCGTGGGGGTTGTCATAACACACGTCTACCAGCCGAAATCTCATCAACACTGGGGGAGGGGGAGGGGAGGGGCGCGGGGAGGGTGTACAGATATTGTTTTTAATATAACAGAGGTAATCTGGCCTCTTGTTACCTTGCCCCGCCGGTTGTCCTCGATTCTCGCACGACATAGACCCACAAACTGATAGAAAACACTTTCACAATAGAAATATGAGTAATCAAATGTAGATTATAAATGTACTTTAACCGTTATGTAGTATATTATGCAAAAGTTACACATACTGAAAGACGGTCTGAGGATGGTGGGGAGAGTGAGGAGAGTGGGGAGAGTGAGGAGAGTGGGGAGAGTGAGGAGAGTGGAAGATGGGTGAAGGAAGCCTATATTTAGCAGTGACTATCCACACAGACACAGGCTGATGATGATGATGGTGATTATCAAAACAACTATCGAGTTTTGTCAAAATGCGTAATTACTTCTTGTAGAAAGAAATAAGTTAGTTTTGATAAAGACGGTAACAAAGAACAATTGGAAGATATTACTTGATAACATTTTAAGTGACTTAAAAAGACCTTTAATAGGAATTTGTTTGGTAAATCGTCATTTTTTAAATAATATTATCTGAAAGGGCCCCAGATCATTTTAGAATTTTATTTGATGTTCAGTGGAAAATTTCAAATATTGGCCGCATAGACCTGTCAGATTCGTTAAAAAATGCAAACTATATTGAATTCGCAGTACATACATAAATAAAAATCATTAATGGTTACTTAGAACAATAAAAATAATTACTTTAACAAAATTCAAGCTTATTAAACTTCAATTTTTAGTACGTGAAGGAATAAAAAATAAACTAAAATTATAATGACATTTCCAATCGGTACGAAAGAATTGTCCATAATAATAATTAAATAATTGATTTTTTAATTTAAAATATATTTATTTATTGGATTTCTAATCAAATAATTTTAAAAGTAACATCATATTGCGCAAGTCTGTTTTATATTTTTTGATATAAAGACTTTGCAAATTTAGTTCACGTAAATTAAACTCGCCATGTTCTTTAATAGTTTTGTTTAAAAAAATATATTTTATAATTCATTCGACACTAGATAAAAAAATATACGTGAACTGTTACCTATATTACATGCACATATATTGTAACAAGTGTGATTGTCCTTTCTATAAGAGCTTAGGTCTGTGGCGCTCACGCATCGCCGCTCGGTGAGCCTCTACCTTCGCAAAGGAATAACGAGACAATATTTCATTCAAAAAGAAAAAAGAAAAATAACTGGCTAGGAAATATTCATCTCCGTTGCTTTAAAATGGCCTCGTGTAATTGTAAAAATATAATACGGGGTTGAAGTTTTAATCAAACGGAGACTTGGTGGAGTGCGCTACATGCATGGGGGGGCTCCACTGTTCCGATTGTTTTCATACGAACGTATTTCTCGTCGATTATTAGAAAATTTGTAATAATTACGTCAATAAAATTAATATATAGGAATACAATTAATTAATAATAATATCTAGCTACATTATATTATTACTATTACTATATTATGAGATGCTACTGAGAAGATATCACTATTCCTCATTACCTTTTATTACATAGTACTGGATTTTAATTTTTATATATGTATGATTTTGTATTATGTTTTATATTAAGTTACATTATTATTCCTTTTTTAAATATTCATTGCGTTTTTTATTATTGATTTACTAATTTAACTAATATTATTATTTTTCTTTTACCATATTTCACTAAAGTGAAATATTGACAAATAAATCACAATAAGCATGCTGTGTACACTGCTTTTGGATTGCAATCTAGAACTTATGAAATTGTTGTAAAATGTGAACTGTATCGATTGTGATCTGTTTGTGTACCTATAGTAAATAAATAAATTACTAAGAAAGGGATATTCCTAGTGGGCGCTGCATTCATACCAATTATACGAGTATATTTGTCTCCATGGTGTCGATTTTAAAACAACAAAAAAATAACAACTAGACTTATGTCTTCGTAGGATACTCCAGTACTTCGGACACATTGCCAGAAAGGGCTTCTCGCTACAAACTTAACTTAACCTAGAAAAACTCCTTGTTACTGGAAAGGTAGGGCCTGCTGCTCTACCACCAACATTAGCATTCATAAAGCTGTGCATGCTTCTGAAGATAGGAACGGGTGACGCAGTATCGTCAAGACGCACACCAATTCATTTATTCAGTAATAAGGAAATACAACTCAAGGAGGAAGGATACTTTTCTCAGTGTAGGTACATGCCGAGACCCAAACTCGCGACCCTTGTATTGAATGGCCTTGTAACCTCCGCTTACACTTAGTCTTATTATAGTAAAATGTTATTATTTGGTATATCTTTAGAATATTGTGTAGTAGTATATATGCGTTCGATCCATCAATCTGCCAGGTGGCGCGCCCACACTTACACACGAGCCGGTGAAAGAAGTTAACATTTAATGTATTGCAATTTCACACCTCTATTGACTTGTCCTGTTTCTTATTAAGTAAATTTACATTCGTATTTGTTTTTAGGTCAAGATAAGTTATGAGTACTTATGCGGTTTGGTCAGAGCAGCATCCCAATTCTACTAATAGTTTTATTACCATTTTAACGTTAAATGCTGTCAAAACATGTTTTGATATTCGCGTACCGATTCAATATCCATGAGTGAAAACAAAATTGAACTTTTGACAAATCCGTATTCTGTAATAGTTTCAAATTAAACTAGTGGAAGTCCTGGTACCACAATACTTGTTTATAAATCACTTTTAAAACTAAACAATAATAATTTCAGACAAAATTAATTCTTTTTTTAATGCCTGTTTTAATACATGTGTTTTTTAATACAAGACATAACTGTATTTTTATTTTAATCTGTATGTGTACGAGTATGTATGGCTATGTTTATATCTTATAGTTATTTACTGTTTTTATTTTTTAAAATTATATTTATTATATAAATAATTTATGTATGTATAGTAATAAAATGTTGTCAGTTGTTTATTTTTTGTTATTACATTGTAGTTCTTTACATGTGTCGATAGGGTAAAAGAAAAATATAGGCAAATTGTCGCACCTAATCAAATTTTATTTAATTGTAGGATTCATGGGGCTCAGAAAATGAGCGCTGCAGCAAAAATGTTACAGCCTATGCTGACCTGGGTGCCTGCTTGTCGCAGCAGCTCACTCGTTTATTTTATGCATTTATATTGTCTATTTTTATTTGTTGGTAAATATTTTTTTATGTTGTTATTGCATTACATACGGTGTAGGCAGAGACAATTGAGCGCCACTTGACACGATCACGACATACCTCTTTCGCTTCATCAACCTCTTCATACATGCCCTTTTGTTACGAAGTTTAATGTACCTTCAGCCAGTGTTTTATTTATTTGGTTGTTTTACTACAAAATATTTATAACAGATAAATAAACTGCCTCCTTTGTCTAGCGGTTAAGTCCGTAGACTCGGAGGTACAGGGTTCGATTCCTGGTCGGGACACAATAATATATATCAATGTAAATGAGTAAATTTGATTATTGTTATTTTATTTATTTGTTATTAATTTATTTGTGATATTCTCTCCTTTGGTACGCTGGAGACATCGACGAGCTTGTCATGATTGGCCAGCATTAAAGTTGGCAAATGTAATGATACTGATAGTAAAAATATTTGGTTTTTTTTAAATATCTATTTTCGCAAACAACTCCCATTATTTCTGAATAGTAACAAAAAAATAGTTTCTTGTTTTTTCTTATCCCTTTATCTCATGTTGTGCGCAGAACCGAAAATGCAATATATGATAGTTGGACTGCCTCCGTGGTCTAGCGGTTGAGTCCGTGGATTTAGATCGGGTTCGATTCCTGGTCGGGACACAATAATTTATTTGTGATAATTATCGAGTCCAGTATGCTAGAGACATCAACGAGCTTGCCACTTGTCATGATGGGCCTATAGTAAAGTTGGCCAAAAAAAAACAAGCGTGGTTTCTGATTACCCCATAAGGTCGTACGATATACGGTCGTAATGATACTTTACTTAGACGTTTACTATAACCCTACTACAAGATGGGGTTACGGTCGTGATGATACAGGATTTGTTGTGTATGTGAGTGTGCCTTCATAATGGAACAGTCACGTAGTAGCAAATGCTTTACGCCACCTGCGCGCACTGAGCGCTGCAGCCGGACCACGGGACTTGCATAATTATTGTTTATGTTTGTACGCATTTTATACATATTGTAGCTTCATTTTTACGGTATTGGTACAGGCACATTTAATAGGTACTAGATCGGATTTAAGAACGCTTTCCTTTAAAATCCTACAAAGGTCGGTTTAACCCCCCCCCCCCCCGGCATGTCCCAATAAGACATACACTTTTCTTACGTACATTTGCGTAAGGAGGAGAGCACTTCACGCCGTCGGTCCCGGTTCCACTAAATGCCAACTTGTGGAATCATTAATATATTGACATCCCAACCCGTCTGGCCAGCGTGGCGAGTGTAGGCTAAACTCTCCAAATATATGGCCATCTCCAACAGTGGAGGTCTAGGACGCTGTTTTAATATTTCCAGTTTGCCGAGGCGGGTAAGTATCCACCATTTGTGTCGATAAACTCAGTAAAGTTTACGAGTATCCACACGTTTCAGGATCAGTCAAGCCAGCATAGTGTTAGGGACTGATGTCAGTCATAAGTATCTGATTCCAGTAGCTAACATTTCTGGATCTGGCGCGCCACTTACCATCAGGTGGGCGCAAGGTCACATGTCGAGCTAAATTTTTGATTTTTTAAAAATAGCTAAATTAAGATCACAGTTTAAATCTTCAATCTATTTCTCAAAGATTTATTCGAAGGAAGTGAGGATCGGTATTTTAAATAAAAAGATAAATAAAAAAGGACAAAAATAAAAATATTATATAAATAAAAAATGCTTGAAATCGCTACCAATGGTCTAAGTGCCAAGGATACTGGCAGCATTGCCACATTTAATTCCAATAGTATTCTATTTATTTGTTATTAATTTCATAATTATTAACTTGATGTGAAAGTCCCTATAATTTGTTCTCTGGTTTAAATTATTGTACTGGTTTAACAAAGCGCCAGGGACTGAAATCGATGGACTCGGCACCCGCACGGTTTATTATAAACTAAACTTAATATTGGGTACATATTACTATTAAGTAATGAGCAAAATAAAGCTAATAACATAGATAATGAGAATTTACTAAGAAAGGCCGGTCGTAGGCGAGAGCCAAAACTTTTCTACTATCATCACACTTTATACATCCGTTAACCGAACGTATCCGTTGGAAGAGCCTGAAGACGGGGGGGACCCGGAAAGAGCTGTCGATCCCGAGCGGACAACGTCACGGGGATCCTGGCAGCGAGGTTTTCTTCCCAAGCTGGGTTCTGGCTTAATACCCCAAGCACGGGGGTGTTCAATATCTGGTAGTTTATCAAATATGTAATTAGAATTATTTTAGAAGCATTTACGTGAGCTGTATTAATTAAAGAAATAGTTTATTGTTGTTCGTTCTCTTCTTCCGATGGATGATGAATGAGGTGATAGGGAAGGCAAAGGGTCTAGCCCATACAGCCAAGTCTGACGTAATATATCTTTCTTTTTTATGAGAGTTAATTCCAGATGCTGCAGAATTTGATGCTTTTCTTGGAGTCACTCGCGGCACCATAGCTCAAACACGTCGGGTAAAATATGGGAGTTGACAGCGCGGGAAAACCGCAAAAAATAAACTGCAACTTGTGCCCCATATTTAAAGTCCAATTTATCGTTTTCTATAATTATTCACATTGTAGCACATAATTAAACAAAACAACACCACTTTTGGCCAATAATATCTACAGCAAATTAATTTACAAAACAAAAACTTGCACTTGACATGTCCACGCAAAATGGCGCGAAGAACTCTTAAAGAAATAGTGCGAGGCAGAATGAAGACTGACAGTTGTTTTCTTAAAAATAGTGTGAGGCAAAGGAACGTGGGCTGAAAACTGTCGATTTTATCGATTACACTTAGAATTGTGTGTTATCGTTTCCAGAATAAACCTGACGTCAGAGGAGCCTCGGTGGTCGGTGCGAGGGCTGGAGTGGGACGTGCGCTTCCGACTGGTGGCGCTGGCTGTCAACTCCAAGGGCAGGTCAGCCCCGGCGCTGCTCGACGACGTGCTCTTCAGTGACCCGGAGAAACGGACAGGTAAGTTATTGTAATAAAATCCTTAATTACAGCAACTATACTATATTCAAACTGTATACTATCCCCAACTATTACAAAAATATTAAATGTTAGACTTATGTTTTAGACGAAAACAGCTCAAGGCAATGCTGTTGTATGATTTATGTCATAACCGATATGACTGCAGTGACCTTAATAACAGGTTGTGCTCCTGGGTGCCTATGAGAGTGCATCAGCGATCATCTAGACCCTTTCAGCTGTTCTCAGTAGGAAGCTGCCGCACTACCGCGGGTAAACGAACCCCAATGTGGCCGTGTCGCTTCCAAATCTTGTTTTAGAACCTTTATCTACATTAAACCTTATTTATTGTAAAATGAAAGTTAATCTGTATGTTTGTAGTGTGCGCCGTGGAAGACAGAAGTGGCTTCAAAAATTGACAAAAAACAAACGCTTTGTTTCGCTAAGAGGTTTCCTTAAAAGGTCGAGATGTAGTTCTCTTAAATCACTTAACAAACTCAATTTGGCGAAGAGTGCCCCCCCCCCCCCCCCCCGGAGGGGCCCGCGAGGGACTAAACTCATATTTATTTGCTTTTTCTGACGATTTCTATAACTTAAGTTTAACAATGTTAGTAAATAATTAGTCTAGTTTCACAAATGCGCTTTTATTCACGTTATTTCGCTTTGAAAGGTGTTCGAGTAGTATTTTCATAGACATAAAGCTAAATATAATACACTCTTGTTTTTTATATAATACACCTAGCTCAACTGGGTCACCTAATGCGCGGGCCCTGTCCCTTCTTGGGGACACAACCATGCACCACCCAGCAGATATGTACCTCCACAAACAATACTTCTCACATTCTGTATTTCAATTTTTGAAATCTACATTCATATAAATATTTTTTATTTAAATTCTCATTAAATTCAATTAGTGTAGGTAGTACTTATCTGGTAAAGACGAAGGCTGTTCTTTGCTGATATTCATTCGCTATCATGATTAGTAAAATAATTAATTTGTAATGTGACGAAGCCGAGTGTACCAAATGTATGAAATGGTGAATAAATAAATAAAATGAAATATACATATAATGTGGGCTCATCCACTTGGTCTACATTATTATTAAAATTATTTGTTCTTTCAAAAACCATGTTAATTCCTGAAAACATTTATGATATCAACAATGGTTTGTCATCGTTTTATTGTCAATTATAGAAGGCGAAAAACCTTCGCTTCAGTTCATAAATCTTAAACAATTCTTAGTTAACAATGCAATTGTTTTCAAAATTGTGTAAAAACAGGCGAGTTGTGAAGAGGCGAGTATTATCTGAAGAGGGGGATGGAGGTGTAACTCGAGGACGGAGAAAATGGTAGTAAAACGGTTGCCCATTGAGTAAGAAAGAAATACATCGTATAATATTTTTGTAGTCGTACGAGTTATGGTCCAGTAATAAATGACGACTTGTATTATATCACAGTTCGAAAGAGTGAACTAATATTTCATATTAGTATTCAGCAAAACTTAATTACCGCTGACGAAATAAAAATCACTGGTTCGTGTCTAACAAAATTGCTACTGTCAAATCTGTCAAATTTATGCCGTGATTGTGTAAAAATGTAAAGTATCATCACGACCGTTTCCCTTTCGGGGTGGTCAGAAACCACGCTTTTAAAGCAGCGGATTCAACTTTACTATAGGGATATCATGATAAGTGGCAAGGTCTTAGATGTCTCAAGCGTACCAAACTCGAGAAATATCACAAATAAATTAAATATTTGTTTACGATCCGACCAGGAATCGGCACCTCCGGTTTAAATCCACAGACTTAACCGCTAGACCATGGATGCAGTCGTGTAAAACCAATAAATAAACATTTACTTTAATATAGTAACTAAGTAATAATGGATTACACACACATTATTCTCTTTAATGTGTCTTGCTTTGTACTTATCTATCTTGACTTTAACTTCTAGCCTTTAAGCTTAACATATTTAAGATCTAAATCTAAAGAATATTTTTATAGCAATATATATATATATATATTTTAAATAAATATTATTTATTTTATAAAAGTATATTGTGGTGGCACCTTCAATCAGTGAAGATCTGTGACGGGACCATATTTTATAAGACTATAGTGTAGCTGACAAGTCACAGGTGTTCTAACCCGCAAAATAAATGGTTCCTTGCAGTGTGACAGAGACGGCGTGCATCCCGCATCTATGTCACACAGTACCCCCACCACTGACACACTGGTTACGACTATCTCGGTTCAGAGTTTATTTCAATATATATTTAATTATTTGTAGGCAATAAAGATATCTCTCAACTTGGTATTGTGACTTTTACTTCAACTACAACATCCCACCTCAACATTGGTGACCCCGCTGAACTGAACAAAGAAGATGGAAACCAAGGAACAGTCAACTTCGCAGAATGTTCGGGCTGACAGTGAACTGTCCGGCGTCTCCGCCGCTCTGCGCATTCCCAACATCTGGCGTGATCGAATCAGGACGTGGTTCGCACAGTTCGAGACAGTTATGGCTTCACACAAAAAGGGCGACAAGGCTATGTTCGAGCTACTCGTCGGTCAACTTTGTCGTCAGGACGTCGATGAGATCAGCGATATTTTACTAAATCCGCCGGAATCCAACATGTACGATACGCTGAAAAAACGTTTAATAGAAGTCTACGGCGAGACGGAACAACGCCAAGTTCAACGATTACTGTCAGAAATGGAACTCGGTGACATGAAACCATCTCAGCTGCTACGTCGGATGAAAAACCTTGCTGGAAGAGACATCTCAGATTCTAAACTCCGTATCATGTGGACCAATCACCTGCCGCAGTCAGTACGCGCTGTCCTATCTGTAAGCGACACCATTATGAAGTCATCAGATCTTAATGAACTGGCACTCATGGCTGACAAAATATTAGAACAAGCGCGCCCGGAAGTAAACGCGATTCAGCATAATATTTCTCCATTGCCCAGTACATCAACCGCCGCAAGTTATGACAATGCGTCGCTGCACGAGAAGATCGACATGCTTGTTCGTGAAGTTGCGGAGCTGAAATCGCAACGCGGACGTAGCACCGGGCGGCCGCGACCACACTACCGTCGCTGGCGCTCGCAATCTCGCGCACACTCCCGTGGCCGCCCCCACTCTTCGCAACGCAACGCCTCGCCCCACCACCACTGTTACTACCATCGACGTTTTGGTAAAGAAGCAAGAAAATGCACAAAACCATGCAATTTTGAAGCCGGAAATGCGACGGAAAACTAATACCAACGCTGGCTGCGACGGAAACCGGCGATTGGGAACCATCACACCGTCTCTTCGTCACTGATAAGAAGTCCAAGCTATTATTTCTTATCGATACCGGGGCCAACATCTCTGTTATTCCGAAGCAAAAAGGTCAAAGAAGCACACCGACCAGTTTCAGTCTATATGCCGCTAACAACACAATAATTCCAACATACGGAGAGAAGACTATGGAACTCGACCTTAACTTGCGAAGATGCTACCGATGGAAGTTTATTATTGCTGCAGTCAGTAAGCCGATCCTAGGCGCTGATTTTCTGAGGCATCACAAACTACTAGTGGATCTCGCAGGGCATTGTCTCGTCGACAAGATCACCAGTCTATCGGTCAAAGCTTCCCTGTGCAAAACTTCAGAACTCACCGTGCGCACCATCGACATAGCCCAGAAGTATCATCGCATATTAGCCGAATTCCCAGACATTACACGGCCGTCCTCCATAAAGACTTGTCCAAAGCATAAAGTCGAGCATTTTATCGAGACCAACGGACCGCCACTCCACGCAAAAGCAAGACCAATTCCACCACATCGCTACCTTGCTGTGAAGAAGGAGTTTGAAGATATGGCGCACCAGGGATTATGCCGGCCAAGCAAAAGCCCCTGGGCCAGCCCTCTTCATGTTGTGCCCAAGAAAAATGGCGATATTCGCGTCTGTGGCGATTACCGAAGGCTCAACGCTATCACAAAACCCGATCGCTATCCGGTACCACGGCTAAGAGATTTTACATACCAACTGCACAATATGAAGATATTCTCTACTATTGATCTAAACCGTGCCTACCAGCAACTTCCAGTGCATGAAGATCACATCGAGAAGACCGCCATTATTACGCCATTCGGATTGTACGAATTTCCACGAATGTGCCCCGGTTTAAAAAATGCCGGACAAACATTCCAACGTTTCATACATCAAGTGCTACTCGGATTGGACAACGTATTCCCATTTATCGACGACCTTATTATCGCGTCAAAAGATGAAGAACAACATTTGGATGACCTACGGACAGTCCTACGCCGGCTAAATGACTTCGGCATCACGATCAATCCATCAAAATGCGCCTTGGGACAAAGCGAAGTAAATTTTTTAGGCTATAGCGTATCTCATAATGGCATCAAACCACCGCAAGAAAAAATTCAAGCCATCACCGCCTTTACGAAGCCTGAAACCATAGATGAATTGAGAAGATTTTTGGGAATGACAAACTTTTATCGCGACAGCATTCCAAACGCGGCAAAAATACAAGCTCCACTCAACGCCTATCTACATAACTGCAAGAAAAAAGACAAGACAATGATTCAATGGACGGAGGAAGCAACACTCGCTTTCGAAGCTTGCAAGAGCAGCATGTCGCACGCCGTCTTGCTAGCTCATCCCCACCACTCCGCGCCGATCTCGTTGATGTGCGACGCGTCCGATAAAAGCGCAGGCGCCGTGCTTCAACAATTTTTAAATAATAAATGGTTACCTCTTGGCTATTTTTCAAAGAAATTTTCAACTGCTCAAGAAAAATACAGTACGTTTGATCGGGAACTCCTCGCAATCTACATGGCAATCAAGCATTTTAGGAAGATTTTCGAGGGCCGAGAATTAATTATCTTCACCGATCATAAGCCAATTACCTATGCCCTACAAAAGTCGCCGTCAAACAGTGAAACACCACGTAGAACAAGGCAACTGCTATTTATTAGCGAATTTACGACTGACATACGCCATATCAGCGGCCGCGACAACATAGTAGCCGACACGCTGTCACGCATCGAGTCAATAAGTATCCCCACCACTCTCGACTACAATGAAATTGCTAAGTCGCAAGAAACGGACCAAAACATCGCGACGCTTCGACAAAATAGTAAGCTACAACTCAAGAAAATAATGGTACCAAACACCAACTATAAGATTTTGTGTGAAACATCAACATCGAATATCAGGCCCTATCTACCAAAAGAATTTCGTCGCATCGCATTCAACGCGGTACACGATTTTAGCCACCCCGGGATACGTACAACACGAAAAGCGATGCAAGAAAAATACTTTTGGCCCGGAATGAACAAGGATACTGGCATTTGGGCTAAGAATTGTACAGCGTGTCAAAAGGCAAAAATTCACCGCCATACAGTTAGCGGCATCGTTTCGTTCGCACCGCGCGAGCGCTTCGAGCACGTCCATATTGACATCGTCGGGCCACTACCAACGTCACAAGAAGGATACCGTTACCTAGTAACGATGATTGACCGCACAACACGTTGGCCTGAGGCTATTCCAGTCTGCCAAATCACTGCCGAAGTTATCGCGAAAGCAGTCTACGAGGGGTGGATAACGAGATTTGGTTGCCCTGCCACCCTCACTTCCGATCAAGGTAGGCAATTTGAAAGCCAGTTGTTTTACAACCTCACGAAATTACTCGGGATAGAAAAGACTCGAACAACAGCTTACCATCCTCAGAGTAATGGAATTGTTGAACGTTGGCATCGCACGCTGAAAACATCGCTCATGGCACGTCTCGTCAATAGCCAATGGTCAACTGAGCTACCTACTGTATTGATGGGACTTCGCGCATCTATAAGGAATGATACTAAGACGAGTCCTGCCGAACTCACGTACGGATCTGCGCTTCGACTTCCGGGAGATTTTTTTGTACCGAGCACTGCGACGAATGCACTAGACTACGATTACGTCGAGCAACTTCGCAGTGTAATTAACGCATATAAACCGATCGAGCAGTCGCATCGCAACAATCGCTCTACTTTTGTGCATAAGGATTTACAAACATGCGAGAGCGTATTCATGCGAGTCGACGCAGTGCGCAAACCGCTGCAACACCCTTACGTCGGCCCATATCCTGTGCTGCAAAGAAACAACAAGTTTTTCTTACTCCAACTACCTGGAAGAACATCCAACATATCAATCGATCGTCTAAAACCAGCATACACCCTCGATGAAGAAACTGAAGAAGCCAGCATACCGAGAACAAGATCAGGACGGGCAATCAAACCGCCCGTGCGCTTCGCTTGAGGGGGAGCACTGTAGCTGACAAGTCACAGGTGTTCTAACCCGCAAAATAAATGGTTCCTTGCAGTGTGACAGAGACGGCGTGCATCCCGCATCTATGTCACACAGTACCCCCACCACTGACACACTGGTTACGACTATCTCGGTTCAGAGTTTATTTCAATATATATTTAATTATTTGTAGGCAATAAAGATATCTCTCAACTTGGTATTGTGACTTTTACTTCAACTACAACATCCCACCTCAACAATAGTAATAAATGTCGATGTCTTATCTACTAACTCAATGGCATGTTTTTTTCCCGCCACAAATTAAATTTCATCGAGATATTGTTCGCTGGAGGTGAGACTCCGACTCCGTAACGATATCAATTGACGCACTCGTTACGGCCTTTAGTATTCCCCATTATTTAAACCAAGTACTTTTTCACTAGACAGTTATTAATTTGACACAACAAATATATAAAGATTGGTGGAGGTTTTTGCGTTTTGTTGACTTTCGGGTTGCACATAGGCATGTAGTCTACCTTAATTCTGACTTGCCTGGTGGGTTACTGCTGTACCAGGTATTGTTTTCTCATAGGTACTGATAACTAAATTTAAAAGGTTAATAATTGATCGTTGTGGTGCAGTTCTGTATATGTTTTATTTTGTAAATCTGATATAGCTGAGTTTTCCTTGCAGATTCCTTTCTCAGTCAGATTAAACATTAACAGGTCACTGGAATTTGCTAAGCTGCTGGTCTTCTGCTAACAGCTTACTTATTGGACCACTTTGCTGCTTAGTCTTCTACTAGCAGGAGTAGAATCATTCAAAATAATTAAATTAATGACGTTTCATAAATGCCTGTAATAGGTTTACGTGAATAAAGATATTTTGACTTTGACTTTGATCCTTTACTGCGGTGGTGGCTCGGTTATAAGTATGCGTTCCTTAAATCCTACAAAGGTCGGTTCAAACCCCCCCGGCATGTACCAATGAGAAATACACTTTTCTTACGTACTGCAGTCATAGATTTACAACACCATCGTTCCCGTGCCTCGGAGAGCACGTTAAGCCGTCGGTCCCGGTTCCACTAATACCAACTTGTGGAATCGTTAATAAATTGACATAAAAAATTGGCATCATATCCTTGCCAAGCCGTCTGGCCAGTGTGGCGAGTGTAGGCCAAATTCTCCAATTATATGTTCTGGAAGGCCCATCTCCAGCAGTGGAGGTCTAGGACGCTGTGTTCTAGGGGCTGTAAAGAACATGACACATGTGGTGGTCTAAACAACTAATCATTTCTTAATATTTTATCAAAAACAATCAGTGTATAGCGAACTTTAGGGCGATCAATGTGTTGCGTTGAGCAAAATACCTACCTACCTCGGATGTAGTGGTTGTCGGAGGTGATCGCGCGAAAATGTAATAATTCAAATTCTCTGGATTAAACCAAAAATTTACGCTGTTATACCTAATTACCTACAATAATTATTAAAAACTTTTTATAACGATATCGAATTACAAGCAATCAAGAATCAACTTACAAGAATTTGGCACATTTATAATATTTTTAATTTGTCCAGTAGGACATTTAACAATTTAATTTTTAAGCAAAATTTTGGTAGAACCTAAATTGATTTTATTTATGAGAATGGTTGCTAACTAACTTTAAATCGTTAATATTATAGATGGTAAATGGTCACTCAAAACTTCAAAAGATTTTGATCGTCAACTCTCTTTTTTTACAATATGGCGTCTGGTTTTTAAAAAATAATAATTGTCATATCTTCAGAAACACTCACATTATTAGGACGAATAGTTTGACTTGATAATTATTAAAATCTGCCCACACATTTGGCCTCCAGTGTGCCACAAAGCAACAAGCATACATATATCAGCAGACATCACCCTTCATCTCGTCGCGCAGCGGGTAAAAACGCTTTCCCCGCTGGTTTCCATACTTAGTGAAGGATCAAATCTCACACAAGTGCGGGCTGCTGAAAGTGGCATCGCACATAATTTGCCCAATTGTTCCAATTCCTCAAACAATATCCGCCCAACTCTTGCAATCGTCGCAATTACCTATGGTGGCTATATGGTGGCCGCTTCACCAATGTAACCTTATTATGGCGTTTATTTTCAAAATAAAAACCATCAATAATATTTACATTATATTATGACTCATATTTTATGAGTTATCTTTTTTTCTTTTAGACATTAAATAGGGCTCTTCCTATAGCAACAACATTTTGCACACATTTCATCCATTCAGACAAACTACTCGTACAATGTTGCTAGGATTTTGATCTCTACTATTGAAGGTTTAAGATGGAATATGGTGAGAGGTGGTAGTTGTGACATTATTGTAGCTATACGCTGCGGGAGTCGCAGAGGAAGGGATGTAAGGGTGCGTCCGCAGTGAACAGCGAGCGCGGTTACAGTATTATTTATTACTTATTCATTCGCTATGTATTTGGCCTCGTAAGTCAAATCAATTGAATCCCAATTTCGTATTCAATTGATTTGTATAAATATCAGTTTTCGCAGATCCGCCTTATCTAAAAAATCGTTCCCAATTTTTATGCAATTCGATGCTCAAAAAAATCAACTATCTTGTAAAAGACGACATGTAACACGGCACAGGTGGTAAGCTGCTAAAGATGTGCCTTGCTGGCCCGTCTGATTAGCAAGTGGTCAACTTTGAAGTTGGTGCGAGAGGAATTCCAGCAAACTGTTGCTCCATTTAAGGAAATAATCAGGCCTTAGCAGGTCTGTCGTTAGTAGGTACATCTATAAAACGAGTTTCCAAGACGACATTAGAATCACACATAATTTTGTTGAGTAGAGAGAGAGTAGACGAAGAGCCAACAATTTTGTTGTCTTATGTATAAAAAGTGGCCACAAGCCCACTAGGCATCCTCTCCGGTAAACGGTAAATTTTTAATTTGCCAAGTTGGTTTTTCGGAAGCTTTTAAGATCTCAGACTAGCGCCGACAAGCTGGAAGGATTTAGTTTATTACTATCACCCACATAGGTGGGTGTTGTAAACTATGTAATTTAGTCGCTCCCTCCACCGCTACCGCCCCCGTTTCCGCGAAGTTGCTGTAGACAAACCCTAAGGACTCTAATGGATTTGGGATACAACTTACGATTATTATGCTGATTTTTATCTAAACATTTTGAGCGGATCCAACATTATTATAAAGTAAAGTATATTTATATTTGTCGGAGAATCTTCTTAAGTAATTTGTGAGCTTTTGTCGTTTAATTTTGGTTGGAAAGTGCTAATCCGCCAATAGGAGGGCTCCGGGGAATCGTCCCTCGATGTTAAAATAATCTAAACACTTTTGGGAAAGTTTTAGACTTGTTATACCAAGATTTGACATTTTGATTACATTATAAAATACCCCGACGGTAAACCGGCGATTACGGGCCGGTTTGATCGCTGTTTTAATCCTCATCGATTACGAGCCGGTTTGATCGCTGTTTTAATCCTCATCGATTACGGGCCGGTTTGATCGCTGTTTTAATCCTCATCGATTACGGGCCGGTTTGATCGCTGTTTTAATCCTCATCGATTACGGGCCGGTTTGATCGCTGTTTTAATCCTCATCGATTACGGGCCGGTTTGATCGCTGTTTTAATCCTCATCGATTACGGGCCGGTTTGATCGCTGTTTTAATCCTCATCGATTACGGGCCGGTTTGATCGCTGTTTTAATCCTCATCGATTACGGGCCGGTTTGATCGCTGTTTTAATCCTCATCGATTACGGGCCGGTTTGATCGGTGTTTTAATCCTCATCGATTACGGGCCGGTTTGATCGCTGTTTTAATCCTCATCGATTACGGGCCGGTTTGATCGCTGTTTTAATCCTCATCGATTACGGGCCGGTTTGATCGCTGTTTTAATCCTCATCGATTACGGGCCGGTTTGATCGCTGTTTTAATCCTCATCGATTACGGGCCGGTTTGATCGGTGTTTTAATCCTCATCGATTACGAACCGGTTTGATCGGTGTTTTAATCCTCATCGATTACGGGCCGGTTTGATCGGTGTTTTAATCCTCATCGATTACGAGCCGGTTTGATCGGTGTTTTAATCCTCATCGATTACGGGCCGGTTTGATCGCTGTTTTAATCCTCATCGATTACGGGCCGGTTTGATCGCTGTTTTAATCCTCATCGATTACGGGCCGGTTTGATCGGTGTTTTAATCCTCATCGATTACGAGCTGGTTTGATCGGTGTTTTAATCCTCATCGATTACGAGCCGGTTTGATCGGTGTTTTAATCCTCATCGATTACGGGCCGGTTTGATCGCTGTTTTAATCCTCATCGATTACGGGCCGGTTTGATCGCTGTTTTAATCCTCATCGATTACGGGCCGGTTTGATCGGTGTTTTAATCCTCATCGATTACGGGCCGGTTTGATCGGTGTTTTAATCCTCATCGATTACGGGCCGGTTTGATCGCTGTTTTAATCCTCATCGATTACGGGCCGGTTTGATCGGTGTTTTAATCCTCATCGATTACGAGCCGGTTTGATCGGTGTTTTAATCCTCATCGATTACGAGCCGGTTTGATCGCTGTTTTAATCCTCATCGATTACGGGCCGGTTTGATCGGTGTTTTAATCCTCATCGATTACGGGCCGGTTTGATCGGTGTTTTAATCCTCATCGATTACGAGCCGGTTTGATCGGTGTTTTAATCCTCATCGATTACGGGCCGGTTTGATCGCTGTTTTAATCCTCATCGATTACGGGCCGGTTTGATCGCTGTTTTAATCCTCATCGATTACGGGCCGGTTTGATCGCTGTTTTAATCCTCATCGATTACGGGCCGGTTTGATCGGTGTTTTAATCCTCATCGATTACGGGCCGGTTTGATCGCTGTTTTAATCCTCATCGATTACGGGCCGGTTTGATCGGTGTTTTAATCCTCATCGATTACGGGCCGGTTTGATCGCTGTTTTAATCCTCATCGATTTTACGACTATTATTATTTGGTATACTAGCACAACATGTGACCTTGCGCCCGGACTGATCGTAAGTGGAGCGACATCAGTCCCTAACACTATGCCGGCTTGACTGTGCATGACGGCAATTCGAGCCTGATCCCGATACGTGTGGATACACTTTACTGGGTGTATTGGTACGAACGGTGGATACTTTCCCGGCCCGGCAGACTGGGGAAGTTACCACCATCTGTCCGCCTATTTGTTGTTCTCGTTAAAAGTATGTGCCATTTGCAATGCTGTCAAATGCCTATTTATATTTTTACGGAGAACTAATATTATAAGCTTGCCATGGTGTTATTTTTATAAATTTAACACCGGTTGAAACAAGACTTACCTAAATTATTCTAAATGAAATACTTTTGACAGTAATAACTTATTCAACTCTCTGTCATACATATTATAATTTGGTACAGAGAGCCCAGAGTTGTAACGACAAGTTGACAAGTACATATTTCTTTTAGGTGCAAAATTAATGTGTTTTTATAAAAATTTTGTGTAAGATCTGGATCCAGTGTATTTAAACTCACAATATCTTTATTTACGTAAACCAGTGTCTGCTAGTAGAAGATTAAGCAAATATAATAATGATGTTTACTAACCTATTATAGGAGGACAAGTTTACCTATCTCTTACTTCATGACTGATCCCATCGTTCGTCACATTATTCTGTTCTATCTATCCCTTCTCATCATTCTAGCTTTCAGTCTAACTCATTCCCATTAGTGGCTGTAAATTTCTGGAACAGCTTACCAATTGAAATTCGCCAAGCACCCAGCAAACCCTGTTCAAAAAAATTAATCACTCTTATTACTTAAAGAGCTCAATAAGTAGATATTGTATAGTATCATATATAGTGTTAAGTATATGTATTATTGTATACATATTCTTATGTATGTGTATTTATACTGATATGTATTGGACGATGTAATATTAGATTTATTTATTTATTAACGTTTCTTTTAGTCTTTTATTTACCTCACGACTGACATGTTCTGCATTGTCCCAAAGGTTGGCTGCTAGAGAATGCCTAGCGGAATTAAGCTCGCCCTTTGTACATAGTGCAATAAAGTTTAAAATAAATAAATAAGAATACAGTTGTATTGTCTAGTTCGTATTCCCCGGCTCCGGCTGTCAGTGTCATATTCTTCTAACTGTAGCCGCTCGCTTCAAACTTTCCTTAATACGGTTTCATACTATTTCATTCGGTCAGCGCATTTCTCCGGTAACTTTCCGGTTTCAATTCCAAAATTCGCACAACTTTGTCACTTCTATTTGTTTCACGTAACGAACTATTTGACTTAACTATAACTCAGGATATTTTCAAATAATATCTTTAAGCGGTGTATAAAAAATCATCTCGTCAAGTCAGCATTGTGATGAAACTGTTGTCAGTTGCAACTAACGATGTAACTTGATGTAACAAAAATTTATAAATTAGTTTGGTCGGTGCGCGACATAATTCACATTGCGACAGTTGCTGACCTTGCAGATTATCTCGGAGACGGTGCTGACAGGCAGACAGGTGACACGTCCACACTGCTTTCTCCTACTTGACAGGCGTTAGGTCATCAAGACGTCCACAAGTTCAAGTTTATGCTCGGGATTTCTCTAAAGAATAAATTCCGAAACGTTTACATTCGTCAGAGAACCAAGGTTACTGACGTAGCTTTTAAATTAAGCAAGCTGAAGTGGCAATAGGCAAGACGCGTCTGTCGCAGAACCGATGAACGATGGAGTAGACGGATTCTGGAGCGGAGACCACGTACTGAAAGATGCAGGGTGGGCCATTCCCCGCCAGATGTGACCTGAGAAATATGCTTGATTAGGGTAGTAGTTGATTAGTAGAGCAAACAGGCTGATGATGTTATCAAAAATCATCAAAAAAAACGTCAGGTCACTCAAGGTCACTCAACAAACTATGGAGAGAGCTAAGCCCAGGATTTTTCTGTCAGAAACGTTAGAAAACCAAAGTTAATGACTTTTTTATAAATTAGCAAGCAGAATCTGCCGGGTACATCTGTCAGAGAACTGAAGAACCACAGAAAAGACAGGTTCTAGAGTGGAGAACATGTACTGAAAGACGCAGAGTGGGTAAACCCCGCTAGATATTACATGAGAAATGTGCTGGTAAGGGATGGATAGCGTGACAGAAGATCTTGCGAGCCAGTGGAGAGACACAGTTTTATGATGATATCATTTTGTTTTCCATTTCACCAACGTTTAGCTTTTAATTACGTAATATTAGAAAAAGCTTTTAAATGAAAATAAGTGTTTCAAGAAAAGAAAAATGTTGCTTTTGGAATCAAAACAAATAATGTCACTGAAATCAAAACATTATCTTTCAGAAATCTACTTTATAAACACTGGATTGTTATAATTTGGCCAAATAACCTTAAATAGATAAATAGCGGTGGTGACTCGTTTGTGGAATCGTTAATATCATTGTCATTAAAACATATACATAATACTGTCGCCAAACAGAGCGTGGCGAGTGTAAGCCAAATTCTCCAGGAATGTGCCTGGCATCTCCAACAGTGGAGGTATTTTTCGTATTTTCTGGTGTAAAGTCCTGCTGAGCTGAGGTCTCCTTAAGGTTGTGGCCGACTTCAGATAATCCGGTTTTAATTAAAACGGCACAGGAATTAATTGACTAACCCCCCCCCCCCCTCCCTCCCCCGCCCCTTTCACTCCCCCCACCCACCACCCGGCTCCGAGACGGCCTACATGTCCGGATTCCTGGATTCCAACACAATTACCCTGCACATGCTCATTACTGCCAAATGCGAAAGAAACTTTAAAGAGAAGTTACATTTTGATTGGTTTAAATTGTAAATTTATCTCCAATAAATCATTCTTATGGACAATAAATAAAAAACCTAGCACGAAAAAGCGATGTTTCTGACCATCCTACTAGCCAGCCAGCCAGCCAGCCAGCCAGGCGGGTTGGGGAAGAGGTTATACCAGGGATTACAGACGTTAAAAGATGAAAATAAAAAAACACAAATCGGTAAGCAAATCAAATCGAAGGAAAGCTACCTCCGTAGTCTAGCGGTTAAGTCCGTGGATTTAGACACATTAGTACCGGGTTCGATTCAGAGATTCGAGTTTGGTATGCTAGGGACATCGACGAGCATGCATGCATGGCATGATACGAGTATATCTCGTATAATAAAGTTGTCGATCGTGGTGATAGTGATCTTTTATTCGTTAAATGTGTTTAAAAAGTATCATCACGACCGTTACCCTTTCAGGGTGGTCAGAAACCACGCTTATAAAGAAGCGGATTCACATTTACCCAAACTTTACTTTAGGCCAATCATGACAAGTGGCAGGCTCGTCTCCAGCGTACCAAACTCGAGAAATATCACAAATAAATTAATTGTATTTATTTACATTAATAAATATTTTTGTGTCCCGACCAGGAATCGAACCCGGTACCTCCAAGTCTAAATCCCTAGACTACGAAGGCAGTTCTATCAATCATCTATAGCTAGAGTATTAGTAGTAAATAATAAAAAAATGGTCGTAATATTTAGGAGATGACAGCGCTATATAAATAGGGCACACGACCGATTGGGCAACTTAATATTGTGGTATACACCGACATGGACAAGACAAAATATACTGTTTATTCGTTTAGGGCCAAAGTTAGATAATTTTCTAATCAGGATTATTTTTAAAGTTACTGTAAAATTATTTTAGTTAGCTCTAGCATGCAGCAACTCCGTTAAGTAAGGTTTTACTTCCAAACTATCAAAATTAAAATGTAATAATAAATGAGAATAGAGAGAGAACACATTTCTATGGATTCACCGTGCGGGTGCCGGGTCTATCGCGTGTGGGTAAGAGATGAAAATATTGGTGTCGCTGGTTTAACAAGGAGGCCTCCCTTTTTATTTTATTGCGCGATAATACTCTCACCATCCACCACTCTACTCCACTCCCTAACCAACGAAATACTGTATGATTCCTTTAATGCCGTCTTGGAAGCTCTATATAAAATATTTATCTGAATAAAGTAAAGGTAAAATGAACTAAAAATAATAAACAAAACAAAAAAATGAAATTATGAGTAAAAATATTGGTTAATTGTTAATATAGCGCAAAGAAAACGAAAAATATATTAAATAAGAATGGTTGGATAAGGAAGGACAGTTAACTCGAGTTACGAGGGTGAACATTGAGGGGTAAAATATATTAAATAAGAATGGTTGGATATGAAAAGAAATATAGCGCAAAGAAAACGAAAAATATATTAAATAAGAATGGTTGGATAAGGAAGGACAGTTAACTCGAGTTACGAGGGTGAACATTGAGGGGTAAAATATATTAAATAAGAATGGTCGGATATGAAAGGAAATATAGCGCAAAGAAAACGAAAAATATATTAAATAAGAATGGTTGGATATGAAAGGAAATATAGCGCAAAGAAAACGAAAAATATATTAAATAAGAATGGTTGGATATGAAAGGAAATATAGCGCAAAGAAAACGAAAAATATATTAAATAAGAATGGTTGGATAAGGAAGGACAGTTAACTCGAGTTACGAGGGTGAACATTGAGGGGTAAAATATATTAAATAAGAATGGTTGGATATGAAAAGAAATATAGCGCAAAGAAAACGAAAAATATATTAAATAAGAATGGTTGGATATGAAAAGAAATATAGCGCAAAGAAAACGAAAAATATATTAAATAAGAATGGTTGGATAAGGAAGGACAGTTAACTCGAGTTACGAGGGTGAACATTGAGGGGTGAAATATATTAAATAAGAATGGTTGGATATGAAAGGAAATATAGCGCAAAGAAAACGAAAAATATATTAAATAAGAATGGTTGGATAAGGAAGGACAGTTAACTCGAGTTACGAGGGTGAACATTGAGGGGTAAAATATATTAAATAAGAATGGTTGGATATGAAAAGAAATATAGCGCAAAGAAAACGAAAAATATATTAAATAAGAATGGTTGGATAAGGAAGGACAGTTAACTCGAGTTACGAGGGTGAACATTGAGGGGTAAAATATATTAAATAAGAATGGTTGGATATGAAAGGAAATATAGCGCAAAGAAAACGAAAAATATATTAAATAAGAATGGTTGGATAAGGAAGGACAGTTAACTCGAGTTACGAGGGTGAACATTGAGGGGTAAAATATATTAAATAAGAATGGTTGGATATGAAAGGAAATATAGCGCAAAGAAAACGAAAAATATATTAAATAAGAATGGTTGGATAAGGAAGGACAGTTAACTCGAGTTACGAGGGTGAACATTGAGGGGTAAAATATATTAAATAAGAATGGTTGGATATGAAAGGAAATATAGCGCAAAGAAAACGAAAAATATATTAAATAAGAATGGTTGGATAAGGAAGGACAGTTAACTCGAGTTACGAGGGTGAACATTGAGGGGTAAAACAGATTTTCAGCTAAACTAGTTATCACCCCATTAGTACAAAATTAAAAGACTTATTACCTACAACGTTTACAATAAAAGTTTTCCGATAAATTTCTAGTTTCACCACTAAAAGTTTAATGTCTTTGTTCATTGTAATTAACTTATTACATAAACAAATGTTGTGTTGTTAAATGTACAATTAGCTACATATTGTCATACTCAAGTTACACAACTGTTGCTATCTTGGCAACACTGTTGCTATCAGTACGAGCACATATGTCATTACTTATGCAGTCTATCATCATGTGCGTGTTAATCATCAGCCAGTTAATCAATGATAGCGTGATCGGGCCAGCATAAAATGTACGGTCCTTATATAACCTACTAAGGGGGTCGGTCCAGTTTTATTTGGTGCTGCGAAGCGAAAAATTAAAAAGGTAGGAAAAGGGTTGGTGAAGCTCGCTCGGTGACTTCACCCCCGCGGGGTTGCCAGAGGTTAAAAATAAGCCAAACAAAAATAATATCCGATACTAATATAAATTCTCCTTACAGTCAATTTGACGTTCAATTTTGTGTCACTTAGTTTTTTATCGAATTATTCCACCATTCCACAATTTGTGTTAAAATTTACAAATATTATTTTGCTTTCGTTTTACCTATTTTTATTTTTGTATCGTTAAG
Organism: Tinea semifulvella; assembly: GCA_910589645.1. NCBI lineage: Eukaryota > Metazoa > Arthropoda > Insecta > Lepidoptera > Tineidae > Tinea > Tinea semifulvella. Next base: position 11,694,271 of record OU342610.1, read on the forward strand.
CATAGACTGACGATGTTGTGAAATGAAGCGAATCACTGAAAATGTGTCTCCACAACTGTCTAATGGGAAACTAGTATGTTATCCTAAAACATTTTGGCCTCAGCAGCTCGGCAGGTTAGCCGTTAGAGTTGGGTTTTCTGTAATCTTAATCGACAGACACTTAAACTAACTTCTAACGCAACAACCTTTTCAATTCTCGGTAGAATTATTCTCGCGGCAACAAGAGATTGTTGGCCATAGACAAGTAATGAGTTTTATTGGCTGCTGCCACTGAAGTACAACTCCTGTGAGGCACTGTTTTTGGCATTGTCCTAGCATGGCAAAAGAATTTTAGACATCACATGAACATGAGCATTATACTCACCACAATAACATCACACACATATAGATTTACACACGTCTACGCACCGCCATACACACCCTCATAAACACACTCACACACAAACTGTTATGTACACAAACAATAGATTTTAAATTTGTAGTTTTAAATTGTAAATAATTTTAATTAGTACCTTACAATACATATCTTTATTTGAATTGACAATCAGCACACCTCCCGACCGCTGCGACACATCATTTTGGTGCAGTGGCTGGGACGTTAACTAAAGTCCAATCCTTAGTAGGTACACTGGGTGTTTAACCTTGAAATCAACAGAGACGATCGAAAGACCATATAGTAAGCTGGGTCTTACTGCTAAATGTTGAATGACGCAAACTAACCTTACTCCTCTATAGACTAACCTTACTCCTCTATAGACTAACCTATTTAGTATCATTTTTGTATTTTTTTATTTTTGTGTTACCAGTGTACTTCTCAAATAAACGTATTTATTATTATTATTATATTTTATTTGCTTGCTAATTAAAAGTACATTTGAAAAATGTATTACAATAATGTAATAAATACAAAACTTGACACCGCGCCATCTCTCAGTCTTCTATAACATAAATATTAACGCAAAAAATCGGACCAGGTTCTTCAACACTTTTTTTTTAATTATAGAGTTCCGCGTGAGTCATATAGTTTTTATTAAATATTCTTATAATAAACTTAAGTAATTGAATACATGACATAGCGGTGGTGGCTCAGTTGTGAGAACGCATTCTCCAAAATCCCACAAAGGTCGGTTCAAACCCCCCGGCAAGTACCAATGATTCCTCATGTACATTTGTTATAGATTTACTTTGCCTCGGAGAGCACGTTAAGCCGTCGGTCCCGGTTGTTCTAACGGCTATGATGATGATTATTAAATTGTCCAGCGCCGTCTACTCGTCTGTGCACCACACAACAACATTTTTTATTTTTTTTATATGTATGCCTACCATCAACCGAACGTGATATAATATTATTTGCCGTGTCTCTCAAAAGTCCAAGATAATAATAAATAGGGTTGCCATGTTCGCAAAACAAATAATTTGTGACAAATGACATCATCCATTTTGGGATATTTTTGTACTACCTAATTGTTACTGCGCAATTCAGTTACTTGGAAATTAAAACATGTTGCTTTCGTATAAATTAAGTCCTTTGGTACTAGAGCTGTCATAATGATATTTAAAACATATTGCCCACCTGAACTATATAAAATAAACGTATCTTTCTACTTAAATTGTAATCTTGTTAGAATAATTTACCTAGAAATGCATATATACATATAAATTCAATTAAGCCCAAATCTCCATACAAGATAAATTATGTCCTTTGGCGTAGGTATATACATATGTGGCTATCCTATGCTCGCTATTTTGTCGCCTAAACCAAATTAGGCACTTTTGATATTTCTATCTATTTGACGACCTTTTGCATAACGATATCTACAGTACTTGGTTCGGTGAAGGAAAAATTCAAAGAATAAACAATAAGCCAATAGCACGAGTCTTCTTATTGGAGAATTATAACAAACCTTTAAACTGAACACAAGTGTGCCTATAGAAGGGTACCTCAGACCAGAAGTATGTCCTGGCTGATGTTACACGAAGCGGTGCTAATTATAACAAAATGTTAGCCTTTAAACTGAACACAAGTGTGCCTATAGAAGGGTACCTCAGACCAGAAGTATGTCCTGGCTGATGTTACACGAAGCGGTGCTAATTATAACAAAATGTTAGCCTTTAAACTGAACACAAGTGTGCCTATAGAAGGGTACCTCAGACCAGAAGTATGTCCTGGCTGATGTTACACGAAGCGGTGCTAATTATATTCAATTAATGTTAAAAGTCGGCCGCCGTCTTATTAATATATTTCTGCTATAAATTGTCGAGTTTACGTCTTCGTGGGCTATTTAATCTTCATTTTAAGGTGCCTAACAAAGCTCAAATTTACTAACTTGAGTAATTTGAGAACTCTGACCCTCATTATTAAAAAAAAAGTATTTTTATTACTAACTATCTGACCGGCGAGCTCCGTGCCGCCTGACGGTCAACGAATGTCATTATTAATAATAACAATTTTCTAAACAAATGACAGACAATTTGGCGACGGTAAAGCGAGACCAATCAATTGCACAGTTATTGTTGTTTTTTTAAATTAATTCATTTTGTTTTTTGTCATTTATGCAGTTCTTCGCGCCATTTTGCGTGGACATGTCAAGTGCAAGTTTTTGTTTTGTAAATTAATTTACTGTGGATATTATTGGTCAATAGTGGTGTTGTTTTGTTTAATAATGTGCTACAATGTGAATAATTATGAAAAACGATAAATTGGACTTTAAATATGGGGCACAAGTGGCAGTTTATTTTTTGTGGTTTTCCCGCGCTGTCAACTCCCATATTTTACCCGACGTGTTTGAGCTATGGTGCCGCGAGTGACTCCAAGAAAAGCATCAAATTCTGCAGCATCTGGAATTTGCTGATAACCTCATTAAAAAGAAAGATATATTACGTCAGACTTGGCTGTATGGGCTAGACCCTTTGCCTTCCCTATCATCTCATTCATCATCCATCGGGCGAAGAGAACCAAAAAAAAAAAAATTGTCATTTATTCTATATTATATATAAGTCTATTTTAAATTTCTGACCGCACGCATAAATATTTGACAATCAACATTGTTTGACAGGTACGAAACCCACGAACATTTTGTATGGGAAAATGTTTTAACATTTTTTTTTTTTGATAATTTTCCAATATTATTAATAGTTATTCTGTTATTCGGGACGGAGACAAATCCAACAAATCAAAAACCATGGAAATCTGTCCAGCCGTTCTCGAGTTATAAGTGTTCTAACAAACCTGATTTTGTTTTATATATTAAGACGATTATAAGCCCCACATTGCCCGGTTGCCACCCTCCTTTAATCCTCACCAGTGACCTTCTCTAGGTCATCCATCTATCTGTCGAGTCCCGGACTTCACTCTTAAACGCGTTTGTTCTATCGCTCGTAAGTCTGGAAACACTGGACGAATTCGTGCGTCGTCTGGCGGCTGGCATGTTCGCGCGCGCAGAGGCGACAGATTTCCCACTTGTGAGAAACCTGGCCCCTCTGCACGCCCGTCCGCCGGACGCCAGACAATGCTACGCTCGTCACCTGCTACCAATCACGGAGTCGTGATCTGCCGCCTGGCTCGTATACCTTTAATGGTTACACCATACCCTTCCTGTAGTTACGGTAAGCGAATGCAACCTCTATATGATGGAAAATACCTTGACACAGATTTCTCACTCCCTGCGGGGGATGACCGGTTAGTAGCTCGTCGGTTCTGCGAAAGATGTTCGGCTCATTGCCACTTCAGTATCTTGGTGCCCTGACGAATCCGATCCAAAGCTCTCTCCATAGTTCTGAGCGACCTAGGATTTGACCTGTGATTTGTGAAGTGCTAAGAAGATAAACTTAACATTCCACAAATTCATTCATCTTGTTTGGGGATTTGGGCTAAATTGTATTCACAGTTATATGTGCATTTTTAGATAAATTATTCTAACAAGATTACAATTTAAGTAGAAAAAACTCATTATATTGTTAAGGTCTGCATAATTTTTAAAATATTATCATGACAGCTCTAATACTTAATGTACGACTACTCGTAGATATAGTATAACTATAGTCAGAGTTTTAAACAAATGGTACAAAAAATAACTGTCTGTGTATATTATATCTTATCTACGTAATAATACTTTCATCAGTAAAGTCAGCTGACATATATTTTTTTAATAGGCCTTGATTACATATTTTATTTTCCAAATAACTTAATTGTACAGTAACATATAATAATAATAACATTAGTCTTGTCAACAAGAGCATCGAAACTACATTATTATTATTATTGTGCTCAGCACCAGTAACTTGGACACAAATAGCCCATAGAGGAGAGAGGAGGAGATAGTGACTCGGGAATGCGACCGACATAGCCTGAGGACATTTTTACTGCGCAATGACACACTCCCCATCACTAATCTACTGCCTTCTCCCCAAACAAATATTGTATGATTTCGTTAATGCCGTCTTGGAAGATCGTTCCATAAATGTACCTAATTATTTCAGTAAGTTTGCAAAGATTATTTTTAAGTACCTCCCGCACCAACTTCCACTATGTAAAGCTGAGTCTTTAATCCGTTCCTGATCATTTTTTCAATAAGATATTAGTTGTTGAGTAGAGTGTTATGGTGGAAGTATATGGCATGGCAGGTTTGGGGATGACATAGCGCCACCTGTGGCCGCCCTCTAGCGGCGAGCGACTGAATTATTCATTAGCTTTTAGTTCAAACACCACGAGGCCCTATTCTCGTCGCATAAACACTAACAACTGTTGTCCATGATTGACATCAGGACGACAGGTATCAACAGGACCGTATCCCTTTCGGGGTAGTCAATAACCACGCTTTTTTTAATTAAGAGGATTCACTTTTAGACAACTTTACTATATCATGACAAGTAGCAAGCTCATCGATGTCAAATAAGGTCATGCGTGACTGTTCTCACCTTTGTGATGGTTCCGCTAAGTACCTCACGGATGCTCTCAATGTCCTGCGGAGGCGGGCGATTCGGATAGTCTTGTCGACACTACAATGTCTAAAACTCTCGAATCGCTGCAGCTTCGCCAGTCTCTCTGAGCATATTCTACAAGCTATGCTACGGTGAGTGTTCTGAAGAGCTCCACCACCTTGTCCCTTCTTCTCTATTCCGCAACCGAACCATACACATTGGCCAAAATATGCATCCCCATACTGTAGCCACTACGTGTACATATAAATTTAAAGACTTTGAAATATGTCGCAGGCTGAAGATGTTGAATGCGCTCCCAGTCAGTGTGCTTTCCCATTTTACCTGGAGTCCTTCAAGCAAAGTGTGAAAAAACATATTGATAGGCCGGCATAGTGGTAGGGAGTGAAGTCGGCCGTCTGTAGCTGGCGTCAGTTGCTCCCATCCTTGACCATGTCATGCTCAGTATAAAAAAGGCAATCATTACAATTGGCAAACTCTCGGACGTCTCTGGGATATCAGACCCGAGAAATATCACAAATAAATTATTGTGCCTCGACCAGGATACGTACCTGGTATGTCCGCGTCTAAATCTACGACCTTAACCGCTAGACTATGGAGGCAGTCGAAATAAATGTAAATAAAGGAGTCCACATTTTGAGAAACAAATAAACCCAGAATACTGCCCCCGGACACATTAATGTCTGCGTATTATGAGTGGCGGCATTCTAGCGGATATCCCGCGGGTTTGACATCGACACGTCACCTCTAGCGCCAGGCACTAAGGTTCAGATCAGCACACGAACAGATTATAATCCATAAAGTTATAGCTTTAACATTGTATAATGTTTGCATAACTATGTACATTGTTTTTCAAAGGAAACAGACTACAGATTAGGTTTAACATTTCCTAACGCGATACTTTATAGATCAGCAAACTACTCGTACCTCTGGGCATGGGCATAGCAAGGTACGGGTAGGGTGGCAGAAGAAGAGCTTCTTGTGAACAGCCTCGTAGAATGATTGTCAAGTAATAAAGCTATTTTTAAATATATATTTTTTTACCCTCACTGCTCAAATGTTAAAAACAACGATCGAAACAATATAATTACATATATAAATATAGAGGACTGTGTTACAACAAACCCCCTTTCATATTTCTCAAAAATAGACGTATTGTAAGAGACATCCATTTCTTGTATAAGATAATAAATTGTAAGATTAGCTCGCCGTATTTATTAAGTAAAATAAACTTGAATTGTAGTAGGAAAAGGAATAGATCCAAACTGTTATTTGCTATCAGATATGCTGGAACAAAATACTTGAAAAACTCCTTTGTGCTAAGATCATGCCTAAATTACAATGAAAATTTCAGTGATATTGATTTGTTCAGTGTTAGTGTTGCTAGGTTAAAAAAAGAAATTAATAATAGATTATGCTTGTAGAATGTTTAATTAATTTCTTTTTGATTACTATTTTTTTTTTCTCATTTTCCATTATTTTACTATATGTATATTATTTAGTTGTGTTTGTTATATATGTATTGTTTTTAAGCTTATCCCTATTATTATAATATTTTTTTGCAAAATCTATGTTTGATATTTAAGTGGAAACTTTGCTGGATTGTGTAACTTTTAGAATTGTTGTAATTATGATTTAAGATCTGTATGTTTCCTGAATAAATAAAAATAAAATAAAAATAAAATAAATTGACAGTTATTGCAATTATAGAGTCTGGAGCAGCAAAACCAAATTTAAAAGTTCTCCGTATAGTTGCTCTGAATTCTTAATAAAAAGCAGGCAGCTGCTTTTTGTAGAGGCTAGAAAAATTGTTGGCATGCGCGACTGCTGGACCCAAGATGGACATATAATAGTAAAACTACCCGACGGAGGCAGGCAAAAGATCTTCAACTACCACGACCTCAGTGCCCTATCATCTAGCCTGAAGAAGTCTGACCCCACTTCTCAACCTGCTACATCCGATGAACATCGTGTGACTAAGGAGAGGCATAGAAGAGCAGCAGCCAGAAAATGATAATGTTATCTAGTAATTTGCAGTTTAGTGCTTTAGTATAGAACACACTTAAAATAAAAGTCAATGTTAAAGTTAAATTCTTTATTACAAATTGGCCTTCTTACACTCTTTACTATTATCATTTGCCGAGAATACATTTTAATTAATCAACACTATGAAGAAACCTTGTCCGAAGTAGGTATATTAACCACCATGTAGTATTTGCCAGTTGATGGGTGGGTTGCTAAGTTTGGTATGCATACAAAATGTTACATATAAACAATGGATTTTTTATGGTTGATTATACATATTTGTTTTTAACCTATAAGTTATGTAAAACATCTTTTCCTGTATGCTTACACGTTGCACTCCTATGCATTTATTGGTAATTAAAATTAAGTATTTTATGTTTGTCTCGGCTTGGTCACTGCGATATCTGTAAATCAAAGCATAATTATTGACATGTAATGGTCCCTAATACTTTTATTATGTACACTATTATAACACATATATCCACACATTGTTCTAAAGTCTAGTTTGGTACATTATATTTATATGTTCGTTTACATTGAGCACAGTGGTACAAAAGTTATTGAATATTTATGTATGCATAAAAACCACTTATTCCTAGTCACTCACAGTGCTCAATCCAATGATAAAATAGTTCACTCCTTTTGTTTTTGTTGCTTTGCAATGATATATGTATGTTTTTGTTTAGATTGTCAATTTTATAAATGTTCCAAAAATAAAGTTATATCAAACAGAATTAGATAATGTAAATTTTTCGAAATGCAATGTGAATGAACAAGGTACATAATATGACAATCAATAATACAATCGATAAACTTGTGTGTGACGCTTGAGCCGCCTGAAGGCACTGATTGACAGATGTTTTTTTTTTCTGGTCTTGGTACAAAATGCATAAGTCCAAGTAAATGTTATAATCATTTAGATTAAGGCAAAGTTTTATCTGTTTTTGTTGTCTTTTTTTTTTTTTTTTACATTTTTTGTGTTTCATCTTCGTTTATTTAATTTCTAATTATTATTTACTTTATGTTGTTTTCTGTTCTCTTTATTTTGGTTTTTTAGGTACCTATTTTGTTATTTTATATGTTAAGAGAAGGCTCGTTGATTAGCCTACTTTTATGTACATTGCATCGCAAGTGGTATATGGTAATTAGCGGTTTTCATTGATCTACTTTTTTTTTTTTTTTTTTTTTTTCTTTTGTAGTTCATACTGGACAAAATAGATGACGTTAGTCACTTTAAGATGGAAAATGTGTCAATATTATCAGATGTCATTCCTGACTCTTGAAACTAAGTAGGAAACAATTATTTCTTTATCGTGGTACCTATATATAATTAGTCAAAGTTAAAGTACCGAATAAATTTAAATAGAACCACAAATCAAAATTTTTTGAAAATTTATTAACTTATTATTTGTATTCTTCTAATAACTGATAAACTTATCAGTTATTTCCATCTACTACGCCATTTAGGACGTCTTTTTCATGTATCTAACGGAAAATTGCTCATTGCTATTTTATTTTTATTTGTTTTTGGTGTGTTATTGATATTGTAAAATTTGAAAATGACATGTAACTAGTAAGTTTGTGAAGCGCTTAACCAGCAGGATATGCAGTAGAATACTATATTCTTTTAGATATTGTATATATATTATAATATTTTATTATAAGTAGTTTGTTATATTATTTTATTATACTTACATATTTATGGATTATTTAAGTGATAATGACTCTTTTCACTCTATCATAAGTAGTACTACATCTAGTGACTCATATCAGGATGCAGTCGATCTGGACTTGGATGTCTTATTAAGTAACGAATTCTTGCCCTGTAAAAATGCTTTTAAATTGTGCCACATTAATGCACAGAGTGTACCGGCCCACTACTCAGATCTCCTTGCTACTTTTTCTTCTCCTAATATTACCGATGCCATACTAATCTCTGAGTCTTGGCTCAAACCATCTTTGCCTTCTACTTCTTACTCTCTCCCAGGATTTCTTCTTATCCGCAATGATCGCACTGGCTCGAATGGAGGAGGTGTTGCTATTTACCTACGCGCCGACCTACCATACAAGAAAGTAAGTTGTTCACCTAATTTGTATTCTGCATCTGCAGAGTATTTATTTATCGAAGTAAATTTTGCAGGATCGCAGGTACTGGTCGGTGTCGTCTACTGTCCTCCTTCTATAAACTATTTTTCTCACCTCGAAGGCGTCCTTGAGGAGGTAGTACCACTTTATAATCATCACGTCATCATGGGCGATTTTAACACGTGCCTCCTAGATGACCGTGCCATTGGCAAACACAGGGCGTCTAAACTCCTAAACCTTACCTCTTCAGTTAACTTATCTCCATTGCCGTCTGGGCCCACTCACCATCTATTGACATCTGATACCCTCCTTGATTTGATATTTACTTCCCGCCCTGATATTGTTGCCAGACACGGTCAACTTCCTGCTCCCTTCTCTCACCACGATCTCGTTTTCGCTTCGTATAAAGTCAGGCCACCGAGATATCGACCGCCTACTATCATTATGCGCCATTATAGCCGCATAAACGTCGATAAACTGCGTGAAGACGCAGCTAGCGTCGATTGGAGCATCGTACTTACCACAACCAATATAGACATAATGGTCAACATTTTCAATCGGGAGATACTAAAGTTATATGACGCTCACGCTCCACTCAGACCTACTAAACTCAGACGAGCACCTGCGCCATGGATATCTGAAGATGTACGGGTAGCGATGAGAAAGCGAGATCGTGCGTACAGAAGATATAGACGTTCCCGTAGTGATGATAGCTTGGCTGCATATAGGGTCGCGAGAAATCGTTGCAATCAGGTGTGTAGAATTGCAAAACGTCATCACTTTTATGACAACATAAACAATAAGTCACCCGCAAAAATTTGGCAGTTTTTAATTCATTGGGGTTGGGTCGCTGTCGCAGTCAGGTCAATCTGGGTTCTGTGACACCTGATCAGCTCAACGTCCACTTCTCCTCGGTTCCAGTCCTTAGCAGTCATGTAAAATCTAAAACCCTTAATGAAATAGCTGAATTTCCTGTGCCTGACGGAATCGAACCCTTCGTCCTCGTAGATGTTTCGAAGGATGTGGTCTTGAAGACGATTAGCTCAATAACTTCTAAATCAATAGGATGTGATAATATCAGTCGTGTTATGGTCGTCACAATCATTGACCTTCTCCTACCTATCATCACGCACATTATTAACTTTTCCCTCACATCAGGTCAATTTCCCTCCCAATGGCGTAAAGCCTTTATCATTCCACTTCCGAAAATCTCATCCCCTACACTTCCGACCCACTTCCGTCCCATCTCCATTTTACCTTTTTTGTCCAAGGTCCTCGAGTCCGTGGTTCACAGGGAATTGTCCAGTTTCCTTAACTCTAATGATCTCCTAAATCCCTTCCAGTCGGGTTTTCGACCTGGTCATAGCACAACTTCAGCTTTACTTAAAGTAACTGAAGATATCCGTAGTGGCATGGACGAAACCAAGGTTACGGTTCTCGTACTCATTGATTTCACAAATGCCTTTAACACAGTAGATCCTGATTTGCTCATCGCCATTTTGTCTCGTCTAAAGATCGCATCGGAAACTCTCACTTGGTTCTCAAATTATCTACATGGTCGCCAGCAACAGGTCCGAGTTGATCGGGTGTCATCGGGGTGGTGCGATCTGGCTGCGGGAGTCCCCCAGGGAGGCATTCTTTCGCCACTGTTGTTTTCCCTGTTTATAAATGCTATTACGCGTTGTCTACATTGCCACTACCACCTGTATGCAGATGATTTGCAGCTCTATGTGCAGACAGATATCGCCACTATAAATAGTGCAATAGCTTGGCTAAACTCTGATCTATCTAACATACACTCATGGTCAACACGCTTCGGGGTCGTTGTCAATCCGAGCAAGTGCCAGTCAATCATAGTAGGGAGTTCTCGGATGCTAAGTAAGGTGGATTTGAACAGTATTGATCCTGTTCGGTTTGACAGCGTCCCGATTGCGTTTAATAGCGAAGTGAAAAATCTGGGTGTACACCTGGATTCTAACTTAAATTGGGTTTCCCAGGTTACCAATACTAGTCGTAAAATATTTGCTTCACTGCACTCTCTTAATAAGCTAAAGAATTTTCTGCCGTTGAAAGCTAAAATTACCCTTGCCCAAAGCCTACTCCTTCCTCTCCTTGACTATGGTGACGTATGTAGCGTCGATCTATCAGAGGTGTTGCTCAACAAGATGGACCGGTTACTAAATACCTGTATCCGGTTTATCTTTTGTTTACGCAAGTACGATCACATCTCTGAGTATCGCGCTAAGTTAAAGTGGCTACCAATTCGTTGTCGCAGGAACCTCAGAATCCTCTGTTTGCTCTTCTCTATTCTCAATGAGCCTGCAACACCGAAGTACCTCAAGGACAAGTTTACCTATCTCTCATCACTTCATAACAGGTCACTTCGCTCGGCCCACAATTCTGTTTTATCTATCCCATCTCATCACTCCAGCTTTCAGTCAAACTCCTTCGCAGTAGTGGCCGCCAATTTGTGGAACAATTTGCCAGTAGAAATTCGCCAAGCACCCAATAGATCACTCTTTAAGAAAATGGTATATTCACATTACTTAAATAGCTCTCAACAGCGTATGTAAGATATATAGTATGTAGTATATTAATGTGTAAATATGTATAATGTGTAGTATATGTATTATTGTGTACATATTGTATGTATATTAATATGTATTATGATATCATAGAATAAGTTTATTTTATTTTTCCTTTAAATTAAGTTTCATATTTGAGCCCTTTGCACCTACCTCTTAATCAAAATTCTCTGTATTGTCCCAAAGGTTGGCTGCTAGAGAATGCCTAGCGGCATTAAGCCCGCCCTTTGTACATAGTGCAATAAAGTTTTTAAATAAATAAATAAATAAATAAGTAGGATTCTATAAGCAAATTTCCACTGGTAAATGATCACTAATCTAGGATTTTCTTTGTCTGCCTCTAAATGCAATCCTGGCTACGCCTTCGTCCCTAGGTCTAGCAGTTAAAAGTCTGTGGATTTAGATGGTTCTTTAAAAGCATGGTTTTTGTGGTCAGAAGGGGTGGTCCGCTCCCGCAACCGCTCCCGCAACCGTTAGATTGACATAAACAGTGAATTATTTTATTTACTGTTTTATTGTTAGATAAGCGCGAGCTTAATTGTGCACATTAAACAAACATGTTAGTTGTCGTAGTAATATAACAACCACTGAAACAGCGACATGACTTTGTACAGCAAAGTGAAAGCCAGCACAGAATCAGTCAGGATAAAAGCTCAATAAAACGAAGAAATCCAATAAAAATATAATTTGAGTATTCCATTGTGAGAGCGACCGCATGGAGCCGCGCAAATCTCATATAAAACACGTTATCCAATAACGGGGAATAATAAAATTGTGAAAAGTAAACGTTGGGGCCATATTTCTAATGGTCGCGGCACAAAAGCCGGATTAAGGCGCGATCATATTTCAACCGCTTCAGCCGCTTGATTTATTCCGGTCAGCCGCGCTCTGACGATCTCCACCGGTCTCTCCCGGTCTCTCCGCCGCACACAACGGAGCTGCAGCGCTTTTTTTTTCACCGCACTGTTTGAATTCCTTATGTTAATTCGTTTAAATTTAGTAACAAATTAAAAATACTTTGATCGAAGCAGCGCTTTGTGAACGGAACCAATTTACTAACACAATTTAATATACAAGTTCGAGCTCGTAGCTCTACAATTTGTACTGACTCTTGTAGAGTACCTTCACTGAGAATGGATATTTGATGTTATTGAAAATTGTGCCTCCGTGGTCTAGCGGTCAAGTCCGTAGATATAGTCTAGTGCGGTAGAGGCATCGACGAGCTTGCTACATGTCACAATAGGTGCAGAGTAAAGTTGGCTAAATGTTAACTCGCTCTATACAAAAGCGTGGTTTCTGACCACCCCGCAAGGGATGGTCGCGTTGATACCGTATCTTAGCTGTATTCCTTTTATAATTGTGTAAATGTATGTACTTTGTTTATATCTGAAAATATGTTTTGGTCTTTTACTTTATCTGCTTATTTAAATATATTAGCTGTAAGATTATTATTATTATTTTTTTTTTCAAGAAATATATATATATATAACATGATTGATTCCCAAAAGTCATCGCTAGTTTATTTGCCAGTGCTTTTACTTCTTAACTGTTGATGGGTGCTTCAGGTTGTGGGGTGCAACGTTGTATGTACATTGTCGTTTACGACGTAATCTCTTTGTTCTGAATATAAACAGATTTGACTTTACGATCGACTTTATGACTATGTTTCGTCGCTATCATAACATTGCTCACTAAAAACTACTCCAAACTATTACAATATTAATATTAAACAAACAAAATCAAACTTCGTGCTAAATTGTTTATAAGCTAAGCTTTTCTTTGTATTCCTCAAGAGGAGACTATTTTTTTAGCAATCAACGGATTAAACAATATAAAATGCTGTGATGTTAAGAAAAATAAATAAAATTCGCAGAATGATATTTTGTATTGAAGTATAAGGACCAGGTTGGTAGTTAGGTGTGGGTATGAGGCAGCCTACCGCCAGCCTGCCGCTTACCGCCCGCGGTTAAACTGATCTAAACATTAATAATTAAACTTGCAAACTAAATCTCACTCAGCGAGATGTGATAAATAATGTAAACAAACATTTAGACACATCGTTAGGAGAGGTTAATGAGAATAGATGGAGAAACACTTCGTTTGGTGTTGATATAAATAATAAATTAAATAGTCCATTGTTGGCACATTAGAAGTAATACTATGTCAAATAGTTTCATTCGTTAACAAATATCAACTCTATATAAAGCCAAACCAGATTGAGAAAAACGTTTAAGCAAGGATTGCCTTTGAAAATAACATTATACAATAAACTGCCTAATGTTATAACTAGACTACAAACAAGTGAATTTAAAACAAATTTAAATCTCTTTTTCCAAAATAATCATTTTTATAACCTGACGAAAAATTTATTTAAATAATTGTATAGGTTTATGGTGTTGCCCTCTGATGTATTGTGTTGCTCCTTTGTCTGCAGTGCTTTGCATTCTTGTGATTGTTACAGTCAGACCGGCATAGTGTTAGGGACTGATTTCAGTACTGAGTGTCTGATTCCAGTTGCTAACATTGATGGACCCCTCGCACCATCAGGTGGGCGCAAGGTCATATTTCGTACTAGAATTAAAATATAAAAAGAATCAACTTTAGCTGTTTTAGCGACGTAAAGAGGAATTTGTGTTTCTCAGCCTATGTATGTTTGTTCCTTTGTGGCACTCTGGAAACCAAACGCGTTGGCTGAATGTGATGATTCTCACGTCAATCGATTCGTCTTCTTGCGAGTGTCACTGAAGATATGACATTAATCAAATTTCATATTTACATTTATTAACCATATTGAGGAATATAAAAAACTTTTTGCCGACGGAACCTTTAGGCTGGTTTTTTTCTTTTAAATTTATTTCTTATCAGTATTCAATTCAAGTTATTTATTTAATTTATTGTTTGTGTATTTGAATAACATTCTAATTGCTTAAGAAATAACTTGCGTGGGTTTAATCCATAGTCATATCGCTGTGATTGTAAATCAAAGTGCACAGATATTTCATGGCTTCTGCAATCGCGTTTTCGATTTCTGAACTTTAAAAAAAACTGTATCACCTTGTGCCGGTAGTCGATAATTAAAATATAGATTTTCCCAAGTACTTGCAAACTCGACTTTGAAATCCACCGCTCCATCAGATAAGAATAGGACTTTAGCTAAACTGTGGTGGTCTGGTTGTTGGGACCAGAACCTAGTGTGGGGTCGTCCAGGCCCGGATGGCTAAAGGCCCTGAGCTGGAGATGGGGACATTTCCCCGTTTTCCCCGGCAGGATCGCAGCAGTAATTCATGCACTTTTGGTATATTTATTATGCTCGTTATAAAAATATGATTATTTTTAAATTTATTGAAATGTCAAACAGGATTAATGTTAAGGTAAGAAATTAATGTTATTAATTTTTATCTTTTCCTTCGCAGAGTAGTAGCATTTCTCAATTAGCATTTTCTTCAGTGTGTTCTTAAATCGTAGTATAGTTTTGTTTTTTATTTTTATTTATTTATTTTATTTTATTATGGCACAAACAGTCATTACAAATGAAGTTATACAATTTAAAAAGAATACATAATAGAAGACCTTTAGGGCCAATAGTTAAACAAATTGTAAGCAGTTAATTATGAAGACAATATTTAAAAATTTAAAAGAAAGAAACAACAAGGTATGATATAGTAATAACAAGTAAGTAAGTTAAACAGTTACAGTTTTAATTTTATTTTGGATAAGTCTCTTAAAGGTGGCTGGTGAGGTATTAAATATATCTATTTCAGAAAAATGGTTATTATACAATGTAAGAGAGCGAATTATAAACCTTTTTCTAGTGTAGTTATTTAGGGCTCGCGGTGGAACAAAAATATTAGAATAACTATGTTGAAGTTTCTTATTTCGTGGTATACGAATAAGCAAACGTGAACGGGCTACGAATGGAATTCTTTTTAGGATATCAGGGCAATTAATTTTGTTATTAAGTATTTTATGTAAGAAACACATGTCAAATTCAATTCGTCGATGACGAAGAGATGTCAACCAATAGGTCCCCAACAAATCATCATACTTGGACTTAGTTTCACCTTTATTATATTATATTTTATTATATTTCGGCCAAATCCTCGAGAAATATGATCTGCAAGTCCCATTTTCAGCAGTAAAGGTACTAATTATTGTTTTAGCTTAACACCTAAAAAGTCTGAAGAAAAACTAAAGATGAATTAAATAAGTAGGTTTGTAAGTAAAGAGACCACTGGATTATAAATAGCTTGTCAGATATGTTAAGTGAGGTAGAGAGAAGCTGATAACGAACAATCAAGTTTGAAAATGTATTTAAAAGATATCAAGTTGTTATACAAGTGAGGTATATATAAACGAAGTATACTATTAACAGACGAAATATTCATCTGGAGCGATCAATCCGGGTCCGGGTTTTTGGGAAATTGTTTTGTGTCCGCACCAACACAACACCATTTTATATCCAAACTTTCGGCCTTTTTGTGAAATATATTTTTGCCAATTGTTGGCTGACGCATTTAACGTGATTTGATTGAATATTTTAAAGGTGATGCTAACGAACGAGGAATGGACTTCGGTTTTATTTGAAGCCATGTTTTTACTGTGGCTATTTATTTTTGTTACTAACCATAGTCCCTACAACACAGAGTCCTCGATTTTCACTGCTGGAAATTAGCCTTTCAGGCATATTTTTGTAGAAGTTAGTCTTCTTTTGCCGCGCTGGCCTGACGGGTTAGCTCGGGTCTAACAATTTCTGAATTATTCTACAATTACTGTAGCACGATCAAACTCATCGAGAACATGAAGTATGTGATTTTTGATGGACACGAGGTGCGAAATGAATGGTACATTACTCATTAAACATATTTTGGAACCTGTAAACTAAACCTCGCTTTCGTATTATGTCTGTCTGTCTGTCAGTATGTCTGTCTGTCTGTCTGTTTAGGTGGAATATCGTAATTGTTTTAAATTTACGTCGCGATGAGCTAGAGACTTGAAATTCGGACCAAAAGTAGATGACAATGCATACAAAAATATAAAATTAAAAAAAAACATTATTTTATAAATACGAGTATGTAACATCCTTTATAACGGACTATATATTTTGTAATCCTTATAAAGGATTAAACCACAAACAAATATAACATCTTTCTAAAGTTTTAGAGGAGTTTAATAGATAACACTAATCAGCCCTAGATTAGTGTTATCCAATCTTGTTCTTGTTCTTGGTCTTGGTTCTTGCTTTTTTTTCAAGACTCTCTCGCAAGACTTTTGCTCAGACATTATATCCCAATTTTGCAAGAAAAAAAATTGTTATACATATTTTTTAAATTATCATTTCATTTGGTATCTGTTTCGTGACGTGTTCGTCTTATTTAGCGGTCAGAGGTAAAAATATTGAATCCTTATAGTAAATGACCTAAAACATCTTCATGATCAGCCCAGTAGTTCTCGAGATACTAGTTTGCGGACACTAAAGTCTCAAAATAAATATAATATGAATATGATGCAAGATCGAGACCAGGTCTTTTTGTTGGTCTTGCTTTGGGCAACACTAGGACTGACAATCGTGATCTCCGGAAGGCAGCGGTGGTGATCATTGATTCCGAACTATTATCTCAAGTTGACATTACAAATTGTTATTGTAAGAAGTAAGAAAGTAGTATGAGTTGTGTCGGCGGAGGGTCGCTCCTAAATGCGATCAAATTAATGTCGAACCAGCAATTTGCATTAATTTGAAATATTAATGATTTAAGTTTGTTCCTAAGGTATAATGTATTCATGTGGCTTCAGCAAGCGCCGTCCCTCCAGCTCGGTGAGGCTTGTTGCTAACCTTGTTGCTAACCTTGTACTATTATTTTTCATATATATTATTTAAACTAATTATGAAAGAGCGGTGGTGGCTCGAATGTGAGAACAATTTCCTTAACTCCCAAAAAGGTAGGTTCGAACCCCGGCATGTACCAATGACAAATACACTTATCTTACGTTAATTTGTCATAGAATTACTTCATCATCGTTTCCTCGGAGAGCACGTTAAGCCGTCGGTCCCGGTTCAACTAATACAAACGTATGAAATCGTTAATAAATTTCATTAAAAATGGACATCAGACCCTCGCCAACTCGTCTGGCCAGCGTGGGGAGTGTATTCCAAATTCTCCCCAGATTTCTGGAATACCCATCTCCAACAGTGGAGGTCTACGCTGGAGACCAGACCAGAGAAGTTGGCCAAATATGAATCCGCTTCTTTAAAAAGTTTTAAAGATTTTTTTCTCGTTTAGTCTAAACCCACCTTAGGCTCATTTACTATACAATGTTTTCTGATGTTAACCTACTGATATTTTTATGTAGGAATAGTTACGTAAAAGTAACGTTTAAATAATAATAAAATAATAATAATAATATATTTATTTACCAATATACCTACAAAATACAATCTTCACTAAATTCCAAACATATATTTACCGAACAAGACACTTTCATGCCTGACCAACTATGGGACCATGCAGTCGAATACCAAAATAGTTTACAAAAAGAAAAATAAAAATCTAAGTATAAAATGACAGAAAACAAATATTCGTATTCTTTACATCAAATTGTTCTGTATCCTGATAGTCCCATGTCAGCAACAGTCCTGAGAGTCTGGACCTAGCTTCTCGGACACTGGCGTCCTGATAGTCCCATGTCAGCAACAGTCCTGAGAGTCTGGACCTAGCTTCTCGGACACTGGCGTCCTGATAGTCCCATGTCAGCAACAGTCCTGAGAGTCTGGACCTAGCTTCTCGGACACTGGCGTCCTGATAGTCCCATGTCAGCAACAGTCCTGAGAGTCTGGACCTAGCTTCTCGGACACTGGCGTCCTGATAGTCCCATGTCAGCAACAGTCCTGAGAGTCTGGACCTAGCTTCTCGGACACTGGCGTCCTGATAGTCCCATGTCAGCAACAGTCCTGAGAGTCTGGACCTAGCTTCTCGGACACTGGCGTCCTGATAGTCCCATGTCAGCAACAGTCCTGAGAGTCTGGACCTAGCTTCTCGGACTCTGGCGTCCTTGAGATTACACATACCGTAAAAACTTTTTAAACTTTAGATTCTATTAATTAAAGAATTTCTAAATAACGGCTCTCTAACTATAACGTAAAGTGATGTTATTTATTTATTTATATAGTACGCACAGAAGTAAGTTCATAATATATTATAACACACATAACATAATATAATTATAACTTATCTAAAATATGTACCAATTAGGTGTCACAGCTTACGCCAAAAAGATGGAACAATTAATTAAAAACTTATCACTTTTAACACTAAAATTAACAAAAAATTTAACACTAAAATTCATAACACCACGTCTTGTTTTTCTTCACAATGTTTCTTTGTGCTCAGTATTAAAAAATAAAAAAGTTTAGTGACTGACGAGTAAGAGCGGGATAGCATGCTACAGAGCGGGATAGCATGCTACAGAGCGGCTAACTGGCACAAACTATCACTAATCTATTAGGCTCAGCGGGTCTGGACGCCATAAATCTGGTCGCCGGTTCGATGCTCGGAGATTTATGCGAGCCACCTCCGCTAAGTCAATAGGTTAACTTTAATGAATGACCGACCCCCTCCCAGCTGGGTCTTCCAAACTAACTCACAGCTTTTATTGGTCAAAGAAATTTGTTTTTTTATAATTTAACGTGTAAACGTATCATCACCACCGTATCCGTTGTAATGCGGTCTAAACACCACTTTTTAAAGAAGCAGATTTACATTTTTAAGCAAAATTTACTAAAGGCTAAGACAAATGGCAAACTCATCGACGTATCTAGCGTACTCGAAAATATTATATATTTTTTATGATGTCTCGGTAAGATGCATTAAGCGTGGTCACGAGAGCGACTGGAGCTGCACCGGTGTAGTCTCAATTAATATCAGGCGGAAATTTGTTAACCATTCCACAAGTTGGTATTAGTTGAACCGGGACCGACGGCTTAACGTGCTCTCTTCGTCACGAGAACGATGGTGTTGTAAATCTATAACAAATGTACACAAGAAAAGTGTATATCTTATTGGTACATGCCGGGGTTTGAACGGACCTTTGTAGGATTTTAAGGAACGTGTTCTTACAACTGAGCTATCAATGTTAAATTAAAAGTCAGTCTGAACTATTGGAAGAATATCTTTCTGTGACAAGAGAATGTTACATTTGGTCAGCGTTTTCAGAAACTGTAAGGACATTGAGAGTGCTCCAATTTGGTATAATGGTGTGTCCGGCAATCAGGCGGGGGGCGGCATGTGCTCGAGGGAAAGAAGAGGTGTGATTCAATCACTTGTAATGATCGAGCGGTATCACTGGTTGCAAGCCCGAGATTCAAATTGTTATTTCTTATAGTTACACTTTGACCCTATGTGTTTATTACATTTTTTTCGATATTAAAAGATAAGGATGTTTTATGAGCGACGCAAAGAAGGGTTATGTGTTTATCAGCCTATGTATGTATGTATGTATGTACGAGTGTGTTTGTTCCTTTGTGACACTCTGGAGACCAAACGCGTGGGCCAATTTTGATGGTTCTTACGTAAATCGATTCGTCTTAATTATGCGAGTGTCACTGAAGATATGCCATTAATAACATTTTACGAGTAAATACATAAGGCGACAATTAGACGCTATATTGTGGATAAGAAAAAATTAAAGTCGACGAATTATGTTGAGTGGGGGTCGAATAGGTATTTCAAAATTATGTTGAGGTTTCTCTTATATTTTTTTATTTCGAATTACCATTTTCATAAAAAAAAAATTACTTAATTAAACTTATAATATTCTTTTATCAAAAAGTGTCAAATTTTTGAGATACCCAAACTCCTTTTTGATACTGAAACTGTACACGACATATGAACTACCAATTAATGGTCAAAAAATAAAAGCTTTCAGCAACATTTTCGTGTCGGAACATAACATGACAATAAGTTATCATAAAAGTTGTAATATTATCAACCCTCGTAGTGTCGTCGTAGTAATGACATAAGTTACTTTAATGTAAAACGTATTGTAAAGACTTAGACGGGCGTAAAAATAAGAAAGTCAGTCTGTACCGACGATTTGCAATTACTTATTGACACAAAAAGTCAGTCTGTACCGACGATTTGCAATTACTTATTGACACAAAAAGTCAGTCTGTACCGACGATTTGCAATTACTTATTGACACAAAAAGTCAGTCTGTACCGACGATTTGCAATTACTTATTGACACAAAAAGTCAGTCTGTACCGACGATTTGCAATTACTTATTGACACAAAAAGTCAGTCTGTACCGACGATTTGCAATTACTTATTGACACAAAAAGTCAGTCTGTACCGACGATTTGCAATTACTTATTGACACAAAAAGTCAGTCTGTACCGACGATTTGCAATTACTTATTGACACAAAAAGTCAGTCTGTACCGACGATTTGCAATTACTTATTGACACAAAAGTCAGTCTGTACCGACGATTTGCAATTACTTATTGACACAAAAAGTCAGTCTGTACCGACGATTTGCAATTACTTATTGACACAAAAAGTCAGTCTGTACCGACGATTTGCAATTACTTATTGACACAAAAAGTCAGTCTGTACCGACGATTTGCAATTACTTATTGACACAAAAGTCAGTCTGTACCGACGATTTGCAATTACTTATTGACACAAAAAGTCAGTCTGTACCGACGATTTGCAATTACTTATTGACACAAAAGTCAGTCTGTACCGACGATTTGCAATTACTTATTGACACAAAATATATTTTTTAAGGTCTAAATATGAAGTTCCAATAGAGCTCAGTCCTCGCGGCCGGCCTCGTCTTCGTCTAGTGATGGATGACTGACCTCACACTACTTCAAACCCTGTGCACACCAAAACCGCCCTTCAGCGTGTGAGGTTAGGGGCGGCTTTCCTGTCACAATACAAAGTCCATTTCCTATATAATATTGTTATGAATTTTATTTGTCGAGCGCCATCCCTAAACATATTGGTAGTCCCGAGCCTCACAACTATCAGGTCTCGGATTTCATTTCCTTAATATAATAGTCGTAAACATGCGGCGGTCCAGGCTGTATGTGATTGGCATCCACTTGTCACTTGAACTAAATCAAAACTTGGACTAAATCCAACTGTCTATCAGGTGCGCACAAATGTATGTATGCACGTAAAAAAATGTACATGGCGCATTCCAACCCCGGCATTTTCGATTTTAAGGAATCTTATACACCACTTGTATCGAAAAACAAAATTATTCGTATAAGTATGTCAAAATACATAGAACTTTTAAATTATAAACCCGTGCTAATCCTGCTGAAATAGATCAGGAGGACTGCTCTACATTCTATCTAGATTTTTATGCCTTTCAATTTTTATCGGTTATAAAGAGATGTTTTGGCCAACTTACTCGTATATAGTTCCATTTAGAAAATAAAGTCAGTGAACGTAAATAATTTGGCTGCTACGTTTTGCAGGAAATAATTAGGCTTAATATTTAAGGGTCTAAACCTAGAATAATAAAGTAGCTATGGATGATCTCCTGCGGCATAGATTAGTGAGGGACTAACAGGACATAGTTATACGGACGCGTCTATAATATAACATACTGCTTGATGGAAGTGTATCACTGTTTATTACAAAAGCAACTTTATTTTTTTTCGTTTATAGTCGGGAGTCTTAAAATCATTTCATGATACGACCACAACCTGAAGGGTCCAACCCGGGTTGTGGTTCGCATGCCCGACTCACCGTGGGACCTCATAAGGAGACCTCAAGGTGCCTACGAAACAAACTCTATACAATTACCCGTCTCACTGCACGATGGTCCTTTGTACCTTTACAGCTAAGTCTGAGTCGTGGCTACAAGTAAGGGCACAAGTCGTGTATAAAAATGTACTTAAATAAGCTTTTTGTAGTTAAATACTGTAAAATACTAATTGTATGTGTTTAATTTGCAAAATAATTAGCTCATAAAGTTAAAAATGCTGTCGAAAGCCACTATTCCACGCAGCTGGAAACGCGGTCACAGCTAATTGTTTTTATAATTTTACCGGGTCTTTACACAACCTAGAGACGAACTTCTCCCGGCGTTTCGGTCAAGTAGCATTGGCCATGGTCACAGCACGACTGAAACACATATAGGCAACCTGTGACGACTAAAATGATTCCAATTATATTTAGTACATTATTAACATACCTTGTTAAGGTATCCAGTATTCCCGCTCTGGGTGATTCAATATTCTCGCACGGGGTGATCCAGTATACCCGCACGGGGTGATCCAGTCATATACTATACATATCATACGGGATATGGAAGTTTAATTTATCGCAGTTAAGGGCCTACGGTTATTTTTATATCAATATTATTGGACGTTCTGTGTTAGTCTACAAGTATATGTATATGACAGGGCGAAGATGTAGTCCATGTCATTTGTAGGGCGGGCGGGTCTGCGGGCGACCATTTGTTAGGGCCGTAACGGACCGGGGCCCTCGCAGGTGCGGGTTATGAACGGGACACCTCAAGGATACATACACCTTGTTCAATTATATAAATACTGTACGTATAACTTAATAAAAGCGACAGCTTAGTGTCACAAAAATAAATTAAATATTAAAATAAATAATGGTGTTAAGTTGGCCAGTCCAGAATAGTCAACTGCAGTAAATTGATTCGGTTGCTGAAAATAGGCATTTATCTCATATAGTTAAGTTAAAGACAAAAGCGTAATGTCGTGGAGCAGACACGTGGACACTCACAGTTGGTTTGGTCCACAAAAAACAAAGAGCACGTTAATCCACAAATACCAAATTGTAGAATCGTTAATAAATTGTCATCAAAATTGACATCAGACCCTTGCGAAGCGTGGCAAGTGTAGGTCTATGAATGTTAGCAACTGGAATCAGACACTCATCAGTCCCTAACACTATGCCGGCTTGACTGAGCATGACGGCAATTCGAGCCTGATCCGAAGACATATGGATACACTTTACTGGGTTTATCAGCATGAACGGTGTATACTTCCCCGCACCGGCAGATTAAGGAAATTACCACCATCAGTACGCCTACCACCTATTATTACCACCATCAGTCCGCCTACCACCTATTATTACCACCATCAGTCCGCCTACTTCCTATTATTACCACCATCAGTCCGCCTACCACCTATTATTACCACCATCAGTCCGCCTACCATCTATTATTACCACCATCAGTCCGCCTACCACCTATTATTACCACCATCAGTCCGCCTACCACCTATTATTCAAATACAAATACAAATACAAATCATTTATTGACCAAAGTTTACATGAATTGCAGAGAATTTTAGTGGTACAAAATATGAGAGATATATTGTTTACAGAGGTACATCTCTGCTGGGTGGTGTATGGTTGGGTCACCAATAAGGGCCTGGGCCCGCGCATTGGTTGACTCCGTTGAGGCTCATTACGGTTATTATAAGATATATAAGTCAATAACGTCAGTAAATATAATATTAAAGCATAAAATAAGATATAAGTTTACTAAATACATAGATAAATATAATAACAAACTAATTAATTAGGTGAGGATATGGAATATATAAATAAACTAAATATATATGCCTACCGGTCTTTATTCTAGAATGTGTAGTAATTTTTGCTCTGATATTACAATACCAATATCGAGCAACCATTTTATTACATGTTTCTTAAATTTTCTAAGTCTGTATTTAGTAATGTATTCTGGAATGTGCTCATAAATCTTGGGGGCTAGAAACTGAAAAAATCTTTGTGCGAATTTAGTCTTAGTGGGGGGTCTTCGAGGTCTATTTGCGTATCTTGTTCGATGTTTTAAGGATTTTTGTAGGGTTTTATTATTATTGTGGTAATAAATTGCCAGTTGTAAGATATAAGTTTGTCGAATATCAAGAAGTTTACACTCTTGGAAGAGACTAGCGCTTCTATAACGAGATCTTTTTCTATGCATTATTTTGATGATACGTCTTTGCGCTTTCACCGCTGGTTTTAAGGCAAATTTGCTGGCGCCTCCCCAAATGATTATGCCGTACCTAATTATACTTCCTGCCAGAGCTTGGTAGACAGTAGTGAGGAGTTCCGTAGATATGATGTTTCTTAAGTCTGCAAAGTAGTATATTAGTTTTCTTAATCTGTTTGCCAAAGATTGACAGTGAGAGTTCCAATTAAGGTGGCGATCCAGAGTTATACCCAAATATTTAAGTGTTTTTTCCGATGAGATGGTTGTACACGAGCAGGAGTTTATAGTTGCTGAGTTTGTGGAACAGGAGTGTAATTTTAGATTGGAAAAATGATGTTGTTTTTTATTTGAAATTGTAAAGTGCATACATTTTGTTTTTGCGACATTAAGGTTTAGCAGGTTGTGGTCAAACCAGTTTTTGACTTCTCTTAATCCCTTTTCAGCAAAATGTTTGGCCTCATCCAGTGTGTCACCCTCAAATATCAACGCTGTGTCGTCTGCAAAGGCAAAGACTTTACCATTCTGTAGTTTCATATTGCACAAGTCATTAACAAACAAGAGAAACAGGAGCGGGCCTAACACACTCCCCTGAGGGACGCCAAAAGGGACCTCACGAGGACCACTTACACAATCCGATATCTTTGTGCTCTGTGTGCGATTTTTTAAAAAGCTGCTGAACCAGTTTAGACTTGTACCACGTATACCAGTGACTTCCAGTTTTCTCAATAAGAGTTTATGTGAGACCGAGTCAAATGCCTTCTGTACATCAATGAATATACCTATGGATCTGCGCCCTGCATCAAGAGTAGCTGTAACAGTTTTGGTAAGTTCCAAAAGAGCATGATCAGTGCTTAAGTTATCCTGAAATCCGAACTGATTTTTTGAAATAATATTATGTTTCTTTAAAAAGTTGTTTAGGCGAACTTTCATTAACTTCTCCAATATTTTTGAGAAAACACTTAAGAGAGAAATTGGTCGGTAATTCCCACATTCGGATACCGATCCACCCTTATGGATAGGGGTAATATAGGCGACTTTTAACTGTGACGGGAAAATACCAGTTTCAAAACTCTTATTAAAGATGTGTACAAGTACGGGGCTTATGGCCATATTACATTTTTTTATTAGGTGTGGTATATTGTCAAACCCAGAGGAACTGGAGTTTTTTAGGTTGTTTATAATCCTACTAATTTCTTGAACGTCAGTTGGAGTTGTAAAAAACGAGTCTTTAATAAATTTTGAGGGTTTAATTTGCTTTGCAAGTTCATCTTCAGACTTATTTATACGAGTCTCTACGTCGAAAGCTAATCTTTGACCAATTTCCGCGAAAAAGTTATTTATAGTGTTTAATTTATCTTTAAGAGTAACGCCTAGACTGTTATCAGTGGTGGTAGACAACGGATTTATTTTCTTACTTTGAGTACCAACTATTTCATTTATACAATTCCAAGTTTGTTTCGAATTACCTTTCGCGCTCTCGATTCGCTCAACATAGTAACTATTTCGGGCTGTTCTGATAATCTTTTTGGTGATGTTTCTGTATCTAATATAATGCATTTTCAACTGGTAATCATCTGGATTATGTTTAAGTTTTTTGTATAGCCGATCCCTTTTTCTTAATGATCGTAAGATACCATTATGGATCCATGGCTTGAGAGTAACATTTCTGTGGCTAGTTTTTTGGAGTACTTTATGTTTGTTGACAATTAGATTAAGTTCATTTAAAAAAAGTCGCATTGCCGCGTTAGGGTTGTCAATAAGGGTGAGATGTTTATATTCTAGCTGATCAATGTCAGTTGCAATATTTTCATAATTATACTTGTAAGAGTGTGTAGCTGGTTTACTTGCTTTATTTATAGTTTGATTAATACAGAGCATGATAGTTGAATGATCAGTTATGTCACCATGGTAAACCAATGGCAGGTATTTGTATTTACTTTTGATCATGATGTGATCCAAACAGTTCGGCCCTCTGGTGGGAGTATTTATGGTTGACTTTAGTCTATACTCTGCCATTAAATTTAAGTAGTCCTGAGTACGATCATTGTTTTGATCTAAAATATTAATGTTCAAATCCCCGGCCAAAATTATTGAACTTTTTGAGTTTATAGCTAGAATGTTTTCCAGTGAGTTAAGAAAAGGTGTTGTGTCGTATTTAGAAGGTGATCTATACAGAGCTATCACAACAAATTCGCCCACCGTCACCACTAGGCAATTAGCTCCAATACATGTGGGTTCATGACACGATGATGGTATGTCCTGTTTGACATAAACTACCACGCCATCATTTTGTAGATTGTTTTTTAGTGTATAGTATACGTTATATCCGGGCAAGTTGTTAGGTGTAAAGTTTTCACTAATACGGCATTCTGTTAAAACTATTATGCTGAAACTTACTTTTAACCTACACAGCAATACAACAAATTCATACCAGTTAGCATTTATACTTCTTATATTCATAGCCAATACTTGAAAACCTTTGGTTTTTATAAGTAATTTTGAGCAAGTCTCTGCATTATTAAAAGTGACACAGTCGACCGGACAATGATTGTCCAGTTTTTCACATAAGTCCATCATGGGTAATAAGAAACTACAAAGTAAGTGTATTCTATATTTGTCAAGTTAATTTTATTACCCATATGGCATACTATACTATAGGCAATATAATCAGCCATACAACTCTGCAAAAAATGTAGGTATAGGAATTTTCTATTAAGGTAGTTATAATGATATGAAGTAGGTTTCTGAATAAGTGGAAAAGAAGGTAAGTATGTAGATAGCGCATTAAAATAGTTTATATGGTAGTTACAATGGATGTAAGTGAAATAGAGTAATAAGTGGTTTTTTTTTTGTAGAATAATGTGTTTTACTTTTTGTTTTTTTGTGTAATTTGTATTATTTATTTTAGGAGAAGTCAAGCAGCATATGTAATATATGAGTAGGTATAAATATATAGGGTTTTTTATTGATAGAAAAGATATATGATATTTATGAAAATATTGTGCTACATAGTATATATTTTTTTTATAATATGAGTATAAAGTAGGTAGATAAATATATGTAATTATAAATAATATAAATATGAAGTTAGTATTGAAGCTATATAAAATTATAACTAAGATTATGAGGTACACATATAATAACTGGTAAACAAGGTAAGGAGGTTTATGATTTTTGGTCAGACATAAATATAAATATGCTAATAAATAGTGCCTTAGTCAGATTTTTTCTAGGCCAAGTAAAGATTTAATCATAAATTTATTGCCTCCCTCTTCCTTACGCAAATAAATATTGTTATTATAGGCCCAGACAAACTTATAACCTTTTGACTTTGATATTTTTTTAGTTTGAGCTAATAGGAATTTAGCACGTTGAGTAAGCCGTTCTGAGATAAAAATTTTATTGGTACTATTTTCCATTCCCAACAGAGATGTATCCAAACCATTTTTATTATTTTTTCTGTAGTCTTTGACCTTCTTGAGAGCCTCTTGTTTGGCAGATGCCGAGCTGTAGGAAATGATTATTGGAGATGGCATGTTGTCACTACGTTGAGTTTGAGTGCGTGAGATGTTTGTAATTTTCGCCCTGGTAGTATCAAGCCCAGTCTCCAGAAATATCTTTCCAATCGCAGTGTCCACAGTTATAGACTGAGGGCAACCTCTGATTTCAATATCATTTGCAATTGAGTTGTAGTCGAAGGAGTCCAATCTATGTTCAACATTTGCAAGTTGAAGTTTTAAGCTTTGATTTTCTTCTTTTAGGTGATTAAAGTCAGTTTTCAATTGTAGCAATTCACTTACATTCTTATTCAGCTTTTCATATTGTTCAGACAGGAAACTAATTGATCTTTTTATCTCCTCCTGGATGTCTTTCTTCCATGATTCCAGTTTTTGTGTAAATATCTCAATCATATCAGGTGCCTCTTCCTCGTCACTTGGTGGGTATGACGAATTCTTGACTGGCGTTTGGGAGTTGTCACCTTTTTTGTCAGTTGCCTTACAACTGGGACATCTCCATGTAGATCTTTGTGTTTTAGACATTTTTCCATATTGGTCACTTGTCATTTGCAAACAAAGATAGTGGTATAAGTTCGTACAGGAACCACATTTCATAGCCTCTCTTGTATTCACCTTAACTTTGCAGGCTCCACAAAGAGACATGTTGATGTTGATATTTTGATGCAGAAATGATGAAGTGGCACGGAAGTCGGTGAAAAGGTTGCAACACAAGGCTGGGAGTCCGTCGGTAACAACAAACCTAGGGCGTGCACAGCAAGTTTTGTTTTTTTTTTTAACCAAAAATGTTCCAACAACTGCATACCACTTATGTTTATTATGACGTCAAATCAGGTTGTTTGCGAGGCTTTATAACGTGTTAGAGCTATAATTATTACGTTTTAACAACATTAAATTAGATAAAATATAATATACCGACTTTTTGTAATGACAGTTTTTTTTTTTTTTTTTTTTTTTTTCCATCCATCAGTCCGTCTACCACCTATTATTACCACCATCAGTCCGCCTACCACCTATTATTACCACCACCAGTCCGCCTACCACCTATTATTACCACCATCAGTACGCCTACCACCTATTATTACCACCATCAGTCCGCCTATCACCTATTATTATAGGTGAATGTTAGGTTGAAAGATTTTTGTTGTTGTTTAATTCTCTATTAGTTTTTTTTTAAATTTGATATAGCTGAGTTTTCCTTGCAGATTCCTTTCTCAGGTAGATTAAACATATATATATATATATGTCACTATATATTTATTTATTTTTTATTTAAAAACTTTATTGCACAAAGCACAAAGGCGGACTTAATGCCCGTAGACATTCTCTGACAGCCAAACCTTAGGGACAAATTTGAACAAATATAGGTGCAATGAAAGTAACAGTATTATACAATTATAGGATAATTCAACAAATATTATATACCTACTTATATATTCTTATATATGTATTACAATATCAATATACTAAATACTAATATATACACAAACTTGTACATAAACATACACAAATACAACTTACTAACGTGGTTTGGAGCTATTCATGAAGTGTGAATAGACCAGTTTTTTAAACGACAATCTATTACTTGCCTGCCTTATGTTTACTGGAAGATCATTCCATAATTTTGTGGCAGCTACTACGAAGGAGTTGGAGACAAATCCAGAATGATGTGAGGGAACAGAAAGAAGAGAGTTGTGAGAAGAACGTAAAGATTTATCGTGGAAAGAAGAGAGATAGGCAAAATTGTCCTTGAGGTATTTCGGAGTCGCAGGCTCGTTTAAAACAGAGAAAAGGAGACAGAGAACTCTGAGATTTCTGCAACAACGAATTGGCAGCCACTTCAACTTAGCACGATATTCAGAGATGTGATCGTATTTGCGTAAACAATATATGAACCGGATACACGCGTTGAGTAACCGATCCATCTTATTGAGCAGCATCTCTGACATATCAATGCTACACACGTCACCATAGTCGAGGAGAGGAAGGAGAAGACTTTGAGCAAGGGTAATTTTAGCTTTTAACGGCAGAAAATTTTTAAGTTTATTAAGAGAGTGCAGTGAAGCGAAAATTTTACTACTAGTTTTGGTTACCTGAGTTGTCCAGCTTAGATTAGAATCAAGGTATATACCAAGATTCTTCACCTCGCTGCTATATGCAATTGGGACGCCGTCAAACCGAACAGGGTCAATAGTGTATATGCTTAGTCTTCCACTATCAGGAGTAGAATCATTCAAAATAATTTAAATAATGTCGCGTCACAATTGCCTGTAATAGGTTTACGGTAATAAATATATTTTGACTCTGAAAAGTCTATACTTTGAACTTACAATGGAGTTTTCATTAATAAAATGACTGCTTGTAGATTTAACTCTAAATTAATTTGCTTATATATTATACTCGCACATACCCGTAAGTACATGTGCGAGTTAGTTATTTGTTTCTATGTAACATGTAGTCTCGTCGCTTCCAAGTAAAACCTTTTCATTAAATTAACGAGCTTTTCCCTAATCACAGTAAACATGACAATTACATCCAGTTAGATCGCACTTGACGGATTTTTTTGGAAAATTTCCATAATGAGTTATAGATTCTGATCACGGACGAGCCGACCTGGCGCGAGGGTGGTGGGGAGTGGAGGGGGACACACACGTGACCTTCTGATTAGATAAACACGATTACATTTATTATACAAGAAACGGGTAAATCCAACATCTTCCTCATATTGTATGGAGATTCTTGATCAAATCATTTCGAGGTTTTATCTTGTACGCGCCTAATATGTATTGCAGTAGAACTGTCGAAGACACCAGTCCACACCGCCATGCCGGCCTAACTAGATGGATTTTCAAACTATGCTTAAAGGTGTCGAGGTTACAGGATAGAAGAAAGCATTCTTTAGATCGAAAGTAGCTTTTTTAGAAATCTTTAAAAACTAAAGGCCTCATGTCTCGGGTTTATGACCAAAAACGCAAAATCCCGGTCACTATCAGTCCTCTGTCTGTCTATTCAAGTACTGTATAATATATGTTAATGTCCGGCTAATTGTAATATAATATATAATACATAATTGCAAGGAATTTATTGATGACAATACAAAAAGTTTGGCAGATATTTAGTATAGTATAGTAACTTATTAATCAACAATCTGGAAAAGCTGGTGATCAGGGGTAAAATCGAAGACTAGGGGTCCCGTCCACACGTCCACAGTGTGCTGCATGCCGCCGTGTGCAAACCCGGATGGCGCAGCATCGTCCGAGACAAAGTGATCCGTGGAGGGGGTCACGACCCTCAGCATTGAGGAAAACGACACAAGGAGGAGGATTAAAGTAACTTATAGCCTTCGACTTTAAAAAATGATAGATGTGTAATAGTTTGCGAACTATTTCCTAATGACAACTGGCGGGGAAATCTTAGAATAATTACTGGTTCAAGGTAACATGCTGATTTATTATTTTAGGCGGGGGGTTGATTAGCGTTGAATATTGCAGCTGCAAGTGGAAAAATAAGAAAGATTCTTCGAATCCACAGCGGTATCTGTTCAAAATGCTGTTCACGCTCACACCGTCAAACTAGGGAAATGGATGAGATAAATAAGACGCGCGTAAGACAGTATGGTGGAACTGCTGTCTCTATGGAAAGAAGGCATGCAACTTACTTGGTGAGATCCGGTCATCAGCTCAGCAGGTCGCAGGCCAAAGTCTATTCCACGAAACCGAGTCCACGGCACTATTTTCAAGATACACATATAGCGGCGCGGCTAAAAACACTCAGAGCTGTTTTATAAAGTCTAGATGATAAGTAGGTGATATTTAGCACAAATAGAGCTCCGGTGCGGGTTTAATATAATAAAATTAATACAAGAATTACAGACGCGTGCGCATCACCGTGTTGTGATACCAACGACTTGGAAGGTAGGATAGGATAAATGTTTGACAGGTGCGTTCGGAAATTTTCAAAATGATGATGATAAAAATAAATCGCGTCAACAACAACTTCTAGAATGTTAGTTTAATCATCTTAACTAACGAACACGTCGAACACGACCATAGCCGACAATGACTGTTTTACTAATTAATTTTGTACTGGTTTGTTGATTTATGTTGTTAGTTGTTTTTATGTAATGTGTCTGGTTGTTGCAGCGTCCTCTCCGCCGCTGGGTGTGGGCGGCGTGGTGGGCGCGGCGGGCGCGGGCGCGGGCGCGGTGGCGGCGCTGCTGGGCGCGGCGTGTCTGTCCGCGCGCCGCCGCCGGAGAGCGCCACCGTGCAAGCCGCCCGCCCCCGCTCCGGACAAGCCGCCGCCGGAACACGACGACCACGAGCCTGATCTCATACCTAATAACTATTGTAAGTACACTACTTTACCTACAACGTCGTGGGGCTCAAAGAGATATGAAGGATATAGTGGACATCACTTCGGACTAACCATCAAATGTTTATTAATTATAATAATAAAATCGTTTATTTCAAACTAGTAGTTCATAAATTTATTATTAGTTAGTCACAAAGCATCTATACTCGTAAATCTATAGCAGTATTGTTAGTACCTTATTAATTAATTACAATCAATAACTGTCTCCACACAATGTTTTGGATGGGACAGTCGAACCGTACAGCAATAGCTTTTACAATTCTGCTGTGACTGCGAAAAAAGATTGACGAACCAGGTATATAATGTAAAAGTTGTGGGCACAAGAGGCCCTGGCAAACCAAGACTCACATATCACGATCAAATAATTAAAACATTGTAAAAAGCCTTCGTAACAAATGGGTATGTATGAAGAAGTTTATGAATGTCGACGAAGCGAAATAGGTATGTCGTGATCGTGTCAAATGGCGCTCAATTATCTCTGCCTACCCCGCAAGGGACCTGGCGGGAAGATATAAATGTATGTGCATGTGACTCTCAGGCACTACAGCAGTGAGGCTGTCATCTGTCCGCCTCTTCGCGAATATACTTGACGTACTGCAGCGCCTTCGAAATCCCAGCATCATACTGAAGACATTGTTAATCTGTACGCGCAGGACGTTGTACGCTCTGCAGATTTGCAGAAGGTTTTAAACTGTGTACTGGTTCTCTACATCAACCAAAAATGCGAGCATATTGTTCCATACCGCCAACATATTGTTCCATACCGCCAACATATTGTTCCATACCGCCAACATATTGTTCCATACCGCCAACATATTGTTCCATACCGCCAACATATTGTTCCATACCGCCAACATATTGTTCCATACCGCCAACGCATTGTCCTCATCATCACATGCCCTAAATACTGAAACCTGTAAACCAGCTGTAGTAACTGTCGAAACGGATTATCCCATACGCCAGACACGGTGTCCAGTACGTCAGAGACGGTGTCCCGTACGTCAGACATGGTGTCCAGTTCGTCAGGCAGGGTGTCCAGTACGTCAGACACGGTGTCCCGTACGTCAGACATGGTGTCCAGTACGTCAGACACGGTGTCCAGTACGTCAGACACGGTGTCCCGTACGTCAGACATGGTGTCCAGTACGTCAGGCAGGGTGTCCAGTACGTCAGACAGGGTGTCCAGTACGTCAGGCAGGGTGTCCAGTACGTCAGACACGGTGTCCCGTACGTCAGACATGGTGTCCAGTACGTCAGACACGGTGTCCAGTACGTCAGACACGGTGTCCCGTACGTCAGACATGGTGTCCAGTACGTCAGACAGGGTGTCCAGTACGTCAGACACGGTGTCCCGTACGTCAGACATGGTGTCCAGTACGTCAGACAGGGTGTCCAGTACGTCAGACACGGTGTCCAGTACGTCAGACACGGTGTCCAGTACGTCAGACACCGTGTCCAGTACGTCAGACACGGTGCCTGTGGCGAGGTATATTTCCTCGAAACCTTCTGTAACTGGCAAGGAAGGAAAGAGACCGACCGAGCGTCCTATCATTAAAACGCAGTAATTAGGTTCCTAATAATAATACAAAAGAAGAAGAACACCGCGGGCCTTCTAGTTATATAATAAAGGAAAGAGGGCTATTTAAATTTAATACCATTTTTTCTACTTTGACGCGCACCACGCTACATACTTTGACGCGCACCACGCTACATACTTTGACGCGCACCACGCTACATACCCATTACTTTGACGCGCACCACGCTACATACTTTGACGCGCACCACGCTACATACTTTGACGCGCACCACGCTACATACTTTGACGCGCACCACGCTACATACTTTGACGCGCACCACGTTACATACTTTGACGCGCACCACGCTACATACCCATTACTTTGACGCGCACCACGCTACATACTTTGACGAGCGCCACGCTACATACTTTGACGCGCACCACGCTACATACTTTGACGCGCACCACGCTACAAACTTTGACGCGCACAACGCTACATACTTTGACGCGCACCACGCTACATACTTTGACGCGCACCACGCTACATACTTTGACGCGCACCACGCTACATACTTTGACGCGCACCACGCTACATACTTTGACGCGCACCACGCTACATACTTTGACGCGCACCACGCTACATACTTTGACGCGCACAACGCTACATACTTTGACGCGCACCACGCTACATACCCATTACTTTGACGCGCACCACGCTACATACTTTGACGCGCACCACGCTACATACCCATTACTTTGACGCGCACCACGCTACATACTTTGACGCGCACCACGCTACATACCCATTACTTTGACGCGCACCACGCTACATACTTTGACGCGCACCACGCTACATACCCATTACTTTGACGCGCACCACGCTACATACTTTGACGCGCACCACGCTACATTCTTTGACGCGCACCACGCTACATACCCATTACTTTGACGCGCACCACGCTACATACTTTGACGCGCA
Organism: Tinea semifulvella; assembly: GCA_910589645.1. NCBI lineage: Eukaryota > Metazoa > Arthropoda > Insecta > Lepidoptera > Tineidae > Tinea > Tinea semifulvella. The sequence continues at coordinate 11,729,268 of OU342610.1, forward strand.
CCACGCTACATACCCATTACTTTGACGCGCACCACGCTACATACTTTGACGCGCACCACGCTACATACTTTGACGCGCACCACGCTACATACCCATTACTTTGACGCGCACCACGCTACATACTTTGACGCGCACCACGCTACATACCCATTACTTTGACGCGCACCACGCTACATACTTTGACGCGCACCACGCTACATAGCCATTACTTTGACGCGCACCACGCTACATACTTTGACGCGCACCACGCTACATACTTTGACGCGCACCACGCTACATACCCATTACTTTGACGCGCACCACGCTACATACCCATTACTTTGACGCGCACCACGCTACATACCCATTACTTTGACGCGCACCACGCTACATACCCATTACTTTGACGCGCACCACGCTACATACCCATTACTTTGACTCGCACCACGCTACATACCCATTACTTTGACGCGCACCACGCTACATACCCATTACTTTGACGCGCACCACGCTACATACCCATTACTTTGACTCGCACCACGCTACATACCCATTACTTTGACGCGCACCACGCTACATACCCATTACTTTGACGTGCACCACGCTAAATACCCATTACTAGTTCCATTCCCTCGTTAGTTCTATTTGGCAACACTTCACCGTATTACTGGTACAGTAAAGTTGTAGATTTAGGTGCTATGTGTTTGGCCAACATTTGATCACAATAATGCAGCTTATTTATAGTTTCAATATCGGAGCTGCTGTAATATTAAGAAGGCTGCCGAGAACAAGTACCGCAACGCAACCTATTGTAAAGCCTTATAACAAATTCACAACTTATTTTGCTGTACGCCATTGTTGTTCTGGTAAAGGAAACTTTATATTGTAACTATATTATCAACATCTTATATTAATATCTAGGATGCTAAAGGATATCATCGATCTTGTTTGGGCATTTGGACTGAATTCTATTCAAAGTTATATATGGAATTTTATAGATATTTTTTTTATTTTTTTCATATTTTATGCAATCAATTTTACATCTTAAATTCTTAAATATGTATTTTTAACTTTTGAATTTTATTGTATCACTTATCACAGTTTTTAATATTATATGTGGAATCCTGTTAGTGGCCTAAAATTGTTAACTTGTAAGTACTTAATTTATTAAAGTTGAAACGCTGTTGGATTCTCAATAAATAAATAAATGAATAAATAAATTATTCTAACAAGATTACAATATAAAACGCTTTATATTATTTTTCATGGTTTTGTTTTTTTTTATACTAGCACGACATGTGACCTTGCGCCCACCTGATGGTAAGTGGCGCGCAAGGTCCATGAATGTTAGCAACTGAAGTCAGACACTCATAACTGCCATTAGTGGTACGACAGATGTATGAGTCCCCAAATTTATACGTACGCGAAGGGATGGTGACTACGGTATGTGGGTGCATATTCTGACCTGTGCGTGTGGTTCGGTTGCGGAATGGAGAGGAAGGAATTAGGTTATAGAGCTCTTCAGAGCACTCACCATAGTATAGCCGGTAGAACACGCTCAGAGAAGCTACATCTCGGCGAAGCTGCAGGGATTCGAGAGTTCCAGATGTAGTGGCATCGTCCACAATTCGAACAGCTCGCCTCTGTAGGACATTGAGAGCATCTGTGAGGTATTTGGCGGAATCATCCCAAAGGTGAGAACAGTATTCCATACATGATCTGATCTGTGCTTTGTACAGCTAACAGTCTAATTGAAGGCGGAAAAAACCGCTTCACCTTGTTCAATATTCCGAGTTTTCTTTAAGCTGTTTTGGTGATGCTCTCAATGTTAGTTCCGGTGGCTAAGGTCTGAGCGTATTTCCACCCCGAGAATGTTGAAGCTGGGTTGTAGGTCCAGCGTGGTGCTCTGAAGAGTAGGGGGAGGAAAGAAGGGGGACTTCTCGGCCGTCAGCGCGCATGCCTGGGTCTTGTTGGCATTGAACTGGACAAGATGTTGAACTCCCCACAAATAGATTTTCTTTGATTAGAGTGTCGTCCAGTTCTGCCGTCATGATGCGCCGTGACTCCTCTAGTTGGTTGCCTACCAAAGCTCGAGGACTCAGATACCGCCCGTGAGCCGTCCTGTCATCTGCATAACAATGAATGTTGCCCAGAGACAACATATCATTGATATGCAGAAGGAAGAGTAAATGTATGCTTTTACGTTAGACTAATGTTATTCTATTCATAGAAACGACCAACTTTTTCTAAGAAACCGTATGTCAGAAATGATAAATTTGTTTGGATTCTCCATACAACCTGTTAGTTATAAAATACTTACACAAGAATTTATTTAATTCATTTGTGACATTTCTCGAGTTTGGTATACACTACATCGTCGAGTTTGCCACTTTCCATGATGAGCTTTTCATATACCAAGATAGTTGACTCAATGGTTAATTATGACCACCTGGAAAGGATACTGTTGCTAAAATACTTTTCTTCAGTCTACATCAAGAAATGCATTATTTTTCTTCTAATATTGACGGTAACATATTTCACGCGAAAACAATAATTTACTGTATTTAAATGGATCGGTCACATGTCGATATTAGAGTTAATAATTAACGTGTTAAACAGTGAACAATAATCGTGGCTTTAACACCCGCACGGGGAGCGAAAGAGAGGAGAGGGGATATCATAAATCCTCAACTAATGAATGCCATTTACGCTTCAATAAAAATCCTCCCCCGAATATGATAAAGGAAGAGAATTTATGGCGCGGTCATCCCCACACCTACCCCTACCCACCATATTTAATCTACTAAACTTTTCATTCTGAGATTTAATATATAGTAATGTTGTATTATGGGTAAAATGGTGCTTCTGATGTTAAGGTCCAACAATGGTAGCAACTGACGTCAACCACTGACTTGTGTCACTACACGTCACAGGGATACCTTTTACATCCCATTTGTATCCAATAATTATATGCAGAATGGTTTCATCTGGAGAACATCTGACTATTTCAATAAACATTGCTCACATATTGACATATCATGTACTACCCCAGCCGCTGCCCGACGTGGCTTGACTCAGGACTACTTTACAAATGCCTTAAGCCGATCTGTATAAGTGTTCTATTTCTATTATAGGATCCCAGATATACTAGCTGTATCAGCCTACAGGCCAGACATCAATGTGTTTGCTCGGAACTCGAAAAAAGTTATTTTTATTGAACTTACGATTCCGTGGAAATCACATATTCCAAAAGACCACAACATGAAGTCGAATAAATATTTTGATCTGACACAAGAAATGCTTAAAGACTCAGCTTAACGCAGTGGAAATTGGTGCGAAAGGGGGACCAAAAAGGGAAACAAAATATTTGCACCACTTACTGAAAGAATTGGGCTTAAGCAGGTCTGCAAGAGATACATTCATTGAACGAGATTCCAAGACAGCATTTATAGAATAATATTGAGAGGAGCATAATGGTGATGGTGGATGGTCAGCGTCTTGTCGCGCAATGAAAAAAGGAGGCCTCCTTTGTTAACCAGCCTGTAGTCGGTCGCAAGGCCGAGGCACTATTCTTCTCTCCTCTCTTTCCCACACGACGGACCCGGCATCCGCACGGTGTATCCAAGGAAAGCTTAGATCATCACAACACTTGAGACACAGGCCTAGACCTCCACTGTTGTAGGTGGGCCATATAGAAAATTCTAAAGAATTTGGCCTACACTCGCCACGCTGGCCACGGGTTGGCAAGAGTTTGATTTCATTTTTTTGGTATTTTATTAACGGTTCCATAAGTTGACATTATTTATTTATTTTTATTTATTTAAAAACTTTATTGCACATAAGTACAAAGGGCTAACATAATGTCGTTAGACATTCTCTGCCTGTTAACCTTAAGGACAATAAGAGAGTTTTTAGTGACAGGAGTAGGTGCACAAAATATCATTAGTGTAACAGGGCCCAATGGCTGAAGGTGCTCTCCGAGGCATAGATAATTATCACCATGTAAAACATAATATAGGATTTTAGAAACGTTTTCTATTGCACTACCTACGAGAACACACCAAACACCTACAATAATTTTAACTCTAACTGTATTTATTCGAGGTAATACTCGATATATATATAAATATAAAATATATATATATATTACATTATGCATGATTTGTTCATGAGTCCAAGAATACTTGCAGCATTCCCCCGCTGCACAGCGATGCTGATATTGCGCAAAAATCTGCCCTCTTGTCACATACTTGTACAGCATTAGCCAACTAGCAATGCAGCATCAAAGAAGCCGACAGACGCAGACCCTAAACAAGAAATTTTAACCTTAAACATATTTCGTTAAGAAAACATCATCATTGTTTTTGTTAGAGTCTATTTGTTGTACTTTAATATATAAAAAGTAGATTTCATTCGGATAATATCCTTATAAGCATATCCTTGCTCCCCAAATTTAATTCGTTATTATTCGCTATTCGCTGAGATTGCGCCCTGGACCTACAGTAATTTCGGCTGTGCTCCTCATCATCACCATCTATTTCTTGACTCGTCGGATATTGGCGACTGTGAATGGAATGGTAAGAAAATAGTCTTTGTACATTTGTTAATATTAACGTCAGGTGGGCGCGAGGTCGAATGTTATGTGGTTTTACAGCGCAGTAATTTAGGACATATAATTATGTAATGAGAACCGCCGGCAGACTTAATGATAACTAATGGATATAGTTTTAATCGCTGCGATTAGAGTTCGCGTGTGGCACGACTCGGTGACGGATGACTGCTGGTCGACAACTCTGCTGACTCGGTAACTTCTTCAATCACACCTCATTCCAGTCTTGTTGAGTGAGACCTCCGATATGTTATCAAGACCAATTCCAAGTCTTGGTATTGGTCTCGCAAGAGTCTCGCAAGATTCTTGCTCGAACATTTTTTCCTAATTATGCTAATAATTATCATTTTTTGCCATTACGATTTTTTTTCAATTTGTAATGTCTTCAAAATTTGCTACAGTTCCGATGTGGCCAAGACGATTTATTTCTTCCTTGACAAAGTTGTACGTATTGGAAAATAAAACATCATGTTAAACGTTATACCATAAAAAAAATTGTTACATGTTTAGATGCATGTTGATCAATAAGATGAATGACCATTTTAGTAATAATAATAGTTTATTGACACAAAATAAAATATACATATTGAACAAAAATATATTCTTACGTACATTTGTCATAGATTTTCAACATCACCGTTTACGTGAGGAGGAGCTTTTAATGAACAAGGTAACAATCTAACGTGGTGTGGCGGATATAAAAAAAATAGTACGATTATTATCCGAAACACTTTAGCTGTACGATCGTCCTGGTGAGATGTTGTGACGTCACAACTCCGCTATTGGAACAGAAGTATTCCCGGACTAGATAAACACAGAACACACATTAATTTAGCGGACAAAGCCGAGGGATTAGGTTCGAGTCCCGGCGAGCCAACAGATTACAGCCAAACTAAACACAAGTGCCTTCGCTAACTCCCAACTACTACACCTTCAGATAATAGGAGACAAGTTAAGGAACATCCAGACAACACTTCGCCTGAGGGCGAAACCAATTACATTCATTTATATAAAATTAAAAAGAGTTTCCTTAGTTAAAGTTTATCAACTTGTTGCTACTTCTCTTATTATACAAGATGAAGTAGAAAAAATGTTAAATATGATCACGATCTTGCGGAGAGACACCACGCTATTGTAAGGAACGAATTTAAATTTAGCCAACTTTACTGTCGGTCCATTATGACAAGTGGCAAGCTCGTATAACAAATGAATTAAATAAATTATTATGTTCCAACCAGGAATCGAACCCGGTACCTAGAAAAAAAAGTAAAGTATCATCTCGACTGTTTCCCTTTCGGGGTGATCAGAAACCACGCTTATACCCTTAAACCTTACCTTTGCATCTAAATCCACGGATTTAGCCGCTATACCATAAGCAGTTAATATTGCAGATATGACACAGCAATAATGTAGACATACTCGTATTAGTTATTAGGAGTCCGTTTTAAGGAAAAAAAAATCATTAAATCTTATTTATTATATCTTATTTATTATATCTTATTTAGTAATCTTACTTTGTAAAGGATATGAGCGCGTTACGAGTATAAATTAACATAAAATTACACTTTAAAATAATTATTTAATATTTATTATAATATAATATAACTATTGTCAGAATTTCCTATAGATAGGTATTTATTTTAGAGCGGTGGGGGCTGGCTGTAAGAACGGTTTCCTAAATATCCTAAAAAGATCAGTTCAAACCTCCTGTAGCAATGAAAAATACACTTTTCTTACATAAATAAGGACGCAGATATAATCACAGTTACTCTACAATTTTGTACAAATAGATATTTAAAATGAAAAGTTGCTAAAGTAAATAAATAAACAAAAAAGTATATATACAAGTTAAAACTTGAGAATATTTAATAATAGGGTAGCCAACAGGACTGTTTATGTAATAATAGGGTAGCCAACAGGACTGTTTATGTAATAATAGGGTAGCCAACAGGACTGTTTATGTAATAATAGGGTAGCCAACAGGACTGTTTATGTAATAATAGGGTAGCCAACAGGACTGTTTATGTACTTCAAACAAAATCTGCAGTTAGATACTGCACTATAATAGTAATGCCATTGTGGCTCACCGACTGTAACGGCCTATAAAACATAACAATATTATTAAATAGGTCTTACAAAAAATATAAAAACTAAGCAGATGCGATTAGGGTTCGATTCCTGGTCGGAATACAATAATTTATTTGTCACATTCCTCTCTTCTTGTACGCTAGAGACATCGACTGATGGGTATATAATAAAGTTGGCTAAATGTACACACACTTTACGTAGTTCCTGACCCCCCGCTGGACATTACGGAAGTCATCGCTCAAAACTCTTGCTCTCATTTAATTGGATATTTCTATCATTTTATTATGACTGACTCCAAAATGTATTATACATTCCCGGCATTCTGACGGAGCGTGGAGCGTTTTTTTAATTAAAATATTATTTGTGTAAATCACGCGGCAATGGAAGAGAAAACGAGAGAGTCGCGTCCGAGGGGACATCACTACTAAATCATTTTAATACAAACACCTTCATATAAGGACTTGTTTACTCGACAATGCGTCGCAGTTTAGGGCCAATAATATATTTTTTGCATCGCTTGCTTTATTTCTAAAATTCGAACAAAAGTGGTATAGTACAAGTAAATGCATGACTACGTGTTTAATATGGTTTGGAAAAATTTAAAATATTTTTTTTTTGTTTTTACCTGATAGTAAACGGCGCGCATGAATCATTAATGATAGCAACCGAAATCAGTCACTTACGGCTGACATCAGCTCCTAATACTATTGGAGTGACTGGGCATGACGGCAATTGGAGCCTGCTCCCAAAACGTATGGATACACTTTAGATACCAGGTTTATCGGCACGATCGGTGGATACCATCATCATCAGTCCGCCTACCACCTTTTAATGAATACTTAGCTCGTCCACCCGTCTGGCGAGTGTATGTCATTTTCTAGAGTAGTATGTTTTGGAAGGCCCGTCTGTCTCCAGCAGTGGAGTGATTAATACTTTGCTACGAATGATTGTTGTATTTGCTACGCCGTAGCGGCAGCGTAGGGGCCCAACTATTCAATTAAATCGAATTTGAATGTTCTGCATTTAAAGGCCATAGTCTGTTTTTTTAACCGCAACCTTAAATTTTCAAAACAGTTAATTCTTTTATTTACTAGCAGTTTAAGCTCAGCCGAGCATACATAAAAGATACGAAATATAAGAATACGAGTATCTTATTAAAGGTTGTCCGTTCGTTGAAGGATTCCGTTTATTAACGTTTGGGCTAAAAGAAATAGAATCGGCGTTTATTAGTATGGTTGCCTGTGGAGCCGAATGAATATTCACTAACATCAGTATTCATAGGTTTGGTCGGTCGAGTGTCTCTCTAATTCTCTCTATATATATTTTTGTGTAAACTTTTATTTCTGCCGTTATTTTGATTCCGAAATTTATGAATAGCACAAATACCTGAATATCTTGATACAAATGTCACGATGTCTCTCGGAATATAAATTATGGTAAACTCTACTTTTTACTTGACTGCCTTCGTAGTCTAGCGGTTAAGTCCGTAGATTTAGACGCCAAGATACCAGGTTCGATTTCTGGTCGGGACACAATAATTTACTTTAATTATTTGTGATATTTCTTGAGTAGAATTAATTCGTTTACAATGTACGCTTATGTTATCTCAATTATTATAAATATTTGCTAAAAAATGCGCCATGGAAATTTAAAAAAAATCCGTTGAAATCTGATAAATAAATAAAAATAAAAATGTATTTATTTTTTCCAACAAAGTTTAAAATTAGTGACAATATTTTAGAAACAATTATGTAGGTGACTGAAGGCAAAACGAAGTCACATTAAGAAATCTTGTAATATATTTATTTGCCCATATGATTTCTTACTTTCCAAAAGGATATGCAATAATGTATTTAAATTAAATAAATTTTATAAAATAAAAATCTTCGGTAAAAATGGCATCTCTCTTCGTCAGACATTAACAGTAGTGTTTGGGGATAGCGTTGTGTTATAATTTAGAGTTATAATAAAGTTTTAATAAAGAAAGTCGAGGAAACTTCTCATCCATAATGGTATTTTGGGTAACAAAGGGTCGACAGCGGCTGGAGTTAGCGGCCCGATATTAGACAAGTTTTCTGTTTGATTCCTGTAGCGCCGCCGCCGTCAGGTGCGGACCAACTTTTAAACTGCATAAACTACGAGACATTCGTGGCTTCGACCGATCTATACTTCAACCACTTGCTTTGTTACGGGGCTCGCATACAGCGGCGTTATCATATCGCAAGCATTGCACTCACTTAAAACAGTATAAATAATGTTATGATGACATTCAAATCAAATCATTTATTTCTTTACGTTATGTACACAACACTTGGATATTGTCAATAGAGAACATATATATATTATATAAGTTCTTTTGTATTGTATAAAAAAATATTATATGGACCGAATGTAACAGAAATAAGCGAAGATTTCGTTCTTATTTACAACTAGATACTTAAAATTTATTTCGTGGCTGTAAAAAGTTTGTCAGCTTAAAAATAATAACACATGATATAAGCAAGAAAGTTATCAGGCGACAGACTGAATGTCGTCGTAAACGAATACATATCGCATTTCGTGCAATAATCAAAACTACAATTTACAAACAAAACTAAAATATGATATAAAAAATAAAATATGTATTTACCGGAATAAAAAAATAAATGATAAAACATTTTTTAATTTATTAAACTGTCGTAGATGTAGGCACAGGTTCGATTTCTGATCCGGACATAATCATTTATTTATGATATTTCTCAAGTCTGGTATGCTAACCACATTATAGGTCTATAGTTGACTAAATGTGAACCCGCTTCTATAATAAGCGTGGTTTCTGCCCACTCCGTTTGGGAACCGATCGTGATCATACTTTACTTTACTTTTTTAAATTTAATTAATGAAACTCTTTTTATAAATAACAATACACAATATATTACTTGCATTATACAACTGTCATCTATTTCTTTTAAAATTTCACAATACTTTAATTGTATTAAACAAAAGTGTAATTATTGTAATTCATTTGATTCCTTTCCCCCGGGAGCGGGGACGGGCCACTGTGCGGGAGCGGGGACGGGCCACTGTGCGGGAGCGGGGACGGGCCTTAGTGAGGGAGCGGGGACGGGCCTTAGTGAGGGAGCGGGGACGGGCCTTAGTGAGGGAGCGGGGACGGGCCACTGTGCGGGAGCGGGGACGGGTCACTGTGCGGGAGCGGGGACGGGCCTTAGTGAGGGAGCGGGGACGGGCCTTAGTGTGGGAGCGGGGACGGGCCTTAGTGTGGGAGCGGGGACGGGCCTTAGTTTGGGAGCGGGGGCGGGCCACTGTGCGGGAGCGGGGACGGGCCTTAGTGTGGGAGCGGGGACGGGCCACTGTGCCGACTTTTGTCACACCTTAGGGGAACAGTGCTAAAAGCCGCAGCCGAAAGCGCAGAGTCTGGCAAACGGCGCAAATACGTATTTATAATCAAAGACTACGTGTTTGTGCCGTTTGCTGAAGAGAATTTAGGCCCGTGGGGTCCAAGACTTAAAACATTTTTAAAAAACATCACCCCTCGTCTAATTGTCTGCTCTGGTGACAAGAGGGCTAGTTCTTTCCTCGCCCAGAGAATCGGCATAGCGATTCAGTGAGGAAATGCGGCCAGCGTTCTTGCCACCATGCCGCGCGGATACGATTTATATTTAAGATTTTGTAAGTAAGTTTGTTTTTTTTTTTTTTTAGTTTTTTTTATATTTAAAATATTCTTTGATTCCTAGAACATAGAGTAGGACTTTTTTTAATACGAGTATCGTCTGATTCATCTGGTGTGCCATAAGCCTAACTGTTTAGCCTCGTTAGTTCAGCCTTAGTGTTGGCCCCACACCTCTAACTTTTTCTTCTCTAATTGTAGTTTAGTTTGCGTGTCTATTTGTCACGAAACATCATTACCGATACCCACAACACTGCAAGACCTAAAACAAATATTATACCGATCATAAAAAAGGATTACGTGAAAAAGAACGCTGGTGGTGATATACTGAGAGTGGAAAAGATATTGAGTAGTTTTGTGTGAGAATAATGAAAGATTAGGCAATGTAGAGTTTGGCAAACCAACACATAATGGAGCACACACCCCACACTCTAGAGCACACGAGATACAAATCTCTAAATATTGGTATCAGCTCAGCGGATCTCGGGTAATGGGGACTCGCGAGCGTCGACAGGGCGGGACCAGCGCTCAAGGAGGTTCTCCATTCTAGATGACAGGATAATTTCCGAGTTACTTCTCAAGGGTTTCATATGATACGAGTCCATGTTTTCCCTAATATACTATAAATAATATTATATATAATATATATCAAACAATAAATAATATTCAATTCAATTAATATTTAATTTATTTGTGATATTTTTCGAGTTTGGTACGCTGGAGACATCGACGAGCTTGCCACTTGTCATTATTGGTCGGCAAGTTGGCTAAATGTGAATCCGCCTTTTTTACAAGCGTGGTTTCCGACCACTCAGAAAGGGAAACGGTCGCGATGATACTTTACTATATTCAATCCTTTATGTAGGTCGTCATTGACTGACGTCGGTTGCTCCCATTCTTAACCTCAAGTTGATGGGCGCGATGTCACATTTCCAATCCTTTATGTAGGTCGTCATTGACTGATGTCGGTTGCTCCCATTCTTAACCTCAAGTTGATGGGCGCGATGTCACATTTCTAATCCTTTATGTAGGTCGTCATTGACTGACGTCGGTTGCTCCCATTCTTAACCTCAAGTTGATGGGCGCGATGTCACATTTCCAATCCTTTATGTAGGTCGTCATTGACTGACGTCGGTTGCTCCCATTCTTAACCTTAAGTTGATGGGCGCGATGTCACATTTCCAATCCTTTATGTAGGTCGTCATTGACTGACGTCGGTTGCTCCCATTCTTAACCTCAAGTTGATGGGCGCGATGTCACATTTCCAATCCTTTATGTAGGTCGTCATTGACTGACGTCGGTTGCTCCCATTCTTAACCTTAAGTTGATGGGCGCGATGTCACATTTCCAATCCTTTATGTAGGTCGTCATTGACTGACGTCGGTTGCTCCCATTCTTAACCTCAAGTTGATGGGAGCGATGTCACATTTCCAATCCTTTATGTAGGTCGTCATTGACTGACGTCGGTTGCTCCCATTCTTAACCTCAAGTTGATGGGCGCGATGTCACATTTCCAATCCTTTATGTAGGTCGTCATTGACTGACGTCGGTTGCTCCCATTCTTAACCTCAAGTTGATGGGAGCGATGTCACATTTCCAATCCTTTATGTAGGTCGTCATTGACTGACGTCGGTTGCTCCCATTCTTAACCTCAAGTTGATGGGCGCGATGTCACATTTCCAATCCTTTATGTAGGTCGTCATTGACTGACGTCGGTTGCTCCCATTCTTAACCTCAAGTTGATGGGCGCGATGTCACATTTCCAATCCTTTATGTAGGTCGTCATTGACTGACGTCGGTTGCTCCCATTCTTAACCTCAAGTTGATGGGCGCGATGTCACATTTCCAATCCTTTATGTAGGTCGTCATTGACTGACGTCGGTTGCTCCCATTCTTAACCTCAAGTTGATGGGCGCGATGTCACATTTCCAATCCTTTATGTAGGTCGTCATTGACTGACGTCGGTTGCTCCCATTCTTAACCTCAAGTTGATGGGCGCGATGTCACATTTCCAATACTTCCTTCTCAGGATTTAACGTTTCGCTCGCACAATTCAATATTTTCAAGATTATAAAGTTACTACGTACTGGATAATTATATTAATGAGTTAATCCCTGGTCCGTCTAAAATGACCCACAAAATCTGGCAGCTCAGTAATGAGTTAGATCAATCAGTCCCCTCCCCTCCGTTTCCCTCCCCTGTGTCACACTTCGTGATTCCGCGTTTTTTTATCTACCCTCGGATTTTTTTTTTAATACTTAGACAAGGCTTGTGACTCGACTTCCGCCTCTGTATGAAAACATTTAAATGTCATTTCTATTTTTTTTCTAACATTAATATCTATTATACAAACAGAGGTCATCTTCAAAAATCACGTGTTTTTAAGTTAAATATGAAGAATTGTGGGGAAACGTAAAATATGTCTAAATTAATGACGGAAAAACACAAATTATGGTTCTATTGAGGATACGACATATTATTTTCGTATTACTTAACTTGTAACTTAAGTTACTCGAAATAGTAGATTTTGAAATTTAATTTTACTGTTTTTCCACCCTTAACACTGCTTACGGTTTTTTCCTTCAGAATTTGACCTCCAGCGGCGACCTTTATTTGTCTATCTGTCTGGGGGCTGTCCTGCTCTGCGTCTTCTCTCCAGGGGTCTCCAATCTCAATCTACTCCTAGTCCATAGTTTGTCGGTTCTGCTACTCGCCGGCCACTTCAGTTTGCTGATTAAAACTATCGGCAGATTGCAGAAAGGATGATTATGTTTTGACATGTTGAACGTATGCCTATGAGGCTCGTCATTGGCTGAAATAAGCAATGTGACAAGCTAATTACCAATTAAATGACATCAATTTATTAATGTTTTATTTTTTTAAATCATTATTTTTTGTAACCGGCCGCATGTCTTTATTTCAGTTCCCTGGCGGATGCCAATCAAATTTAATTGATTTTTTTATACTGACTCAAAAGTTTTTTGTTTCCATGATTTAATTCAAGTTTACGAAATGAATATAACATACGTTAAGTAAAGATTGACACTTTGTTATTTTCAGCCAATCGCGTGCCTTAAAATAAAATTTTAAATGCGGTAGCACTCAATACTCTTCGTTCTAGAAGTAAAGTAAGGTACGGGATTTATAGTCAACCATATGAGTATTTAGGTTATAGGGTGTTCCCTCTTGCGGGCCCTGTCCAACATATTTATGGGCGCCCCGCGGATTGTGGACTCTAAGTGACAGCCCTAACTCCGGAAATCTATGGCTTACTCTACTGGCGGAGAAATGTCTCTTACAATCAGGAAATAATAATGTTACATTTAGTTCCGGGAACATGTTGACTCTATTTGACTGCCTATGGCCAAGTTCTTACGGGATTGATAAAGCGTTGTTGTTTTAACTTTTAGAGTGAAAAGTAATAATCACGTGTCCCTTCCGGGGTGATCATAAACCACGCTTTTTTTAAATAAAAAGGATTTACATTTAGTCACCTTTACTATAGGCCCATCGTGACAAGTGGCAAGCTCGTCGATATCTCTAGCGTACCAATATCGAGAAATATCATAAATAAATTAAATAATTTATTGTGTCCAAACAGGAATCGAATCCGGTACCTCAGAGTGTAAATCCACGGACTCAACCGCTAGACCACGAATTTATTTTTTTATTTATTTTAAAAACTTTATAGTAAATCTATACAAAAGGCGAACGTAATGCCGCAAGACATTCTCTTCCCGTTAACCTTTGGGACATTGCGACATTTAAATATGAGTACGGTGCAAATAGAGATATAAAATATTAAAATGAAACATAAATAATATTAAAAATTAACATACATAGACAACTGTAATATATACACATACATATAATAATAACCTTATATAACTTTATTTTTAAAATTAACCTTAATGTTAATAATAACTACCTACAATATGTTAAAGTCAGTAAAAAGTTAAGCTATTGACTAATAAAAATGACTGTACACTCTTTTCTTGAATATTGGTCTGCTGAGTGCTTGTCTGACTTCAACAGGAAGGTTGTTCCACTGGGATAAAGATGACACAACAAAAGATTTGGAAACAAAGTTTGTGTGATGGGAAGGGATAGATAGGAGGGAATTATGTGAGGAGCGAAGAGTTTTATTGTGAGAGGCGCTGAGGTAGAAAAATAAATCCTTTAAATATTTAGGTGTATTAGGTTCATTTAGCACAGTGATCTCATATTTCTTCGAGAGCGAATTGGCAAACATTTAAGTTTGGCTCGATATTCGGAAATATGGTCAAACTTGCGTAAACAGAAAAATTCAAATCAAAACTAAATAAAAATATAATGTCAAGATAAGTGTCCTGTGAGTATCTGTATCTACAGCAGATATCCTGTGAGTATCTGTATCTACAGCAGATATCCTGTGAGTATCTGTATCTACAGCAGATATCCTGTGAGTATCTGTATCTACAGCAGATATCCTTCATTATATTTGGTTGACATGACAATCAATGTCTTATTAAAGTTCTTAATACGGATCTTGTACTTTATTTAGTATGAATATATTTAAGGCATTAAATAGTGAGGGAATGAGTTTCTCCCGGAAGGTCCCATTAATCCCGGTGTCTCTGAGATTTAGCCGGAGACCAACAAAAAAACAAGATTAATTGCCGGCTCCAGGTCGCCCCGACACATACACAACATCATTACAATTTACATTTACACCACAGAGACATATACCAAAATAGGATCGGTACAATTGTATCACCGTAACCACCGAAACTACATTGAGAGCATCACCAAAACAGCGTCAAAAAGCTCCGAATACTGAACAAGGTGAAGCGGTTTTTCCCACCTTCAATCAGACTGTTGCTGTACAAAGCACAGATCAGATCATCCGTGGAATACTTTTCTCACCTTTGGGACGGTTCCGCCAAGTACCTTTCAGATGCTACTACAGAGGCGTGTTGTTCGGATTGTGGACGATGCCACTATATCTGGAACACTAGAATCCCTGCAGCTTCGCCGAGATGTGGCTTGTCTGAATGCCTTCTCGCCGCCACGCAGCGTCTTCACACCCTACGTGTTAAGCTTGGTAGGCGGGATTGTATTGCGAATTAGGGGTCGTATATGAAAGGAAAAGCAACAAACCCAAAACTCCACAATCCACGTTCCACTAATCCACGTTCCACTAATCCACGTTCCACTAATACACGCAGTGTGTCAGTGTAGAATGATATACTCGTAGAGTGTTTATTGTCTGTTTTGTGTGTGTTCTGAGTTGTCGTTAATATTTGGGAGAACACTGTGGTAATTTTAAAACTTAAGAATATAATAGTTATTATAATATTAACGCAAAGCGGTTGGGATAGGACAAAAAATAATGCGGTACGGTGACGAGGTCACAAGAAAGAAATAAATAATGCGGTACGGTGACGAGGTCACAAGAAAGAAATAAATAATGCGGTACGGTGACGAGGTCACAAGAAAGAAATAAATAATGCGGTACGGTGACGAGGTCACAAGAAAGAAATAAATAATGCGGTACGGTGACGAGGTCATAAGAAAGAAATAAATAATGCGGTACGGTGACGAGGTCATAAGAAAGAAATAAATTATGCGGTACGGTGACGAGGTCACAAGAAAGAAATAAATTATACTAGGACGAAAAATAATTGTGTGCGCCGCTGCATTTTTTTTATTTTTTTTTTAAAGACGGTGAATCGCAAAATCGCCTGTCGATAAGACCCTAGCCTGAAGGGCCACCACGGGAGGTCGCGTGCCCGAATCACCGTGAGACCCGCCTACGGACTAAAACCCTATAAACCGTCTCTCTCTCACTGTTGGCCCTGCGTGCCTTAACAGCTAAGTCTGAGTCGTGGCTACGGAGTGAAGGCACTTGTTCGCCGCGTTCATGCAAGCATGCGAAGCAAAAGTCTACTCGACGGCAGCAGGCTGCTGCGTGTGGCTGCTAGGTACCAATAGACGTACACGCCACGCCGCGGTCAGTAGCGAAACTACAGCTTCAACTAACGGCGTGTCTATCTTCTCTTCGTATTTCTCTGATGGATACATATCTAAACCTTAAATTCGTACGAGAACTAAAGTTACCAATATAGCTTTAAAAAATAGCAAGCTGAAAAGACAATGAGCCAGACACATCTGCCGCAGAAGCGACGGACGTTGGGACGAACGGATTCTATGAGGGTTGCAAAAGACCTCATGCAGTGGCTCCCTTGGCAGGCCTCCTTTCCAAACCAGCATGTTGTCGGTCGCAAACCCGAGACACAATTCTTTTCACTTACACACGATGGATCCGACACCCGCACGGTGAATGCATGGAATGCTTACAAATTTGTCTTCTTATTTATTTATTTTATTTATTTAAAACTTTATTGCACGAAGTACAAAGGCGGACTTAATGCCCGTAGACATTTTCTGACAGACAAACCTTGAAATATGTCTTCTTCTTCTCTTGAAAATATGTTTGTACATAATAAATAGCTTTAGTTAATTATATATTTTTTTTTTATTTTTTTTTATATTTTTTTTATACTAGCACGACATGTGACCTTGGGCCCACCTGATGGTAAGTGGCGCGCAAGGTCCATGAATGTTAGCAACTGAAGTCAGATACTCGTAACTGCCATCAGTCCCTAACACTATGCCGGCTTGACTAGATGCTTTTTCACACTTCGCTTGAAGGACTCCAAATTATAGGAAAGTGGAAACACAGAGGCTGGAAGAGCATTCCACATCTTTATCGTACGACAGATGTATGAGTCCCCAAATTTATATGTACGCGAAGGGATGGTGACTACGGTATGTGGGTGCATATTCTGACCTGTGCGTGTGGTTCGGTTGCGGAATGGAGAGGGAGGGATTAGGTTATAGAGTTCTTCGGAGCACTCACCATAGTATAGCCGGTAGAACACGCTCAGAGAAGCCACATCTCGGCGAAGCTGCAGGGATTCGAGAGTTCCAGATGTAGTGGCATCGTCCACAATTCGTACAGCTCGCCTCTGCAGGACATCGAGAGCATCTGTGAGGTACTTGGCGGAACCATCCCAAAGGTGAGAACAGTATTCTATACATGATCTGATCTGTGCTTTGTACAGCAACAGTCTAATTGAAGGCGGAAAAAACCGCTTCACCTTGTTCAGTATTCCGAGCTTTCTTGACGCTGTTTTGGTGATGCTCTCAATGTAGTTCCGGTGGCTAAGGTCTGAGCGTATTTCCACCCCGAGAATGTTGAAGCTGGGTTGTAGGTCCAGCGTGGTGCTCTGAAGAGTAGGGGGAGGAGAGAAGGGGGACTTCTTGGCCGTCAACGCGCAAGCCTGGGTCTTGTTGGCATTGAACTGGACAAGATTTTGAACACCCCACAAATAGATTTTGTGGAGGGTGTCGTCCAGTTCTGCCGTCATAATGCGCCGTGACTCCTCTAGTTGGTTGCCCACCAAAGCTCGAGGACTCGGATACCGCCCGTGAGCCGTGCTGTCATCTGCATAACAATGAATGTTGCCCAGAGACAACATATCATTGATATGCAGAAGGAAGAGTGTTGGTGACAACACAGAGCCCTGCGGTACGCCGGCGTTCACTGACATGAGATCAGACGCATTCCCATCTACAAGGACACGAATGCTGCGCTCATGTAGGAAGCCAGCTATCCAGTCCACCAGCCGTGGGGGCAGACCATATGCCGGCAACTTGGACAGTAAAGCCTTGTGCCAAACCCTATCGAAGGCCTTGGAGATGTCCAGACTGACCGCCAATGATTCACCATATTTGTCCATTGCCTCACCCCAGACGTGGTATACGAATGCTAGAAGATCACCCGTTGACCGTTTTGGACGGAAGCCATATTGGCGGTCATGTATTACGGAGTGATCCTCTAGATATCTAACGAGTTGGGCGTTGATTATTCGTTCCATTACTTTACACAGTACTGAGGTTACGGCAATGGGGCGGTAGTTGGAAGGGTCTGAACGATCTCCCTTCTTCGGAACGGGCTGCACGTTGGCCACCTTCCATGTTTCCGGCACAACACCAGAGGAGTATGACTGACGGAAAAGGCGCGTGAGGGCTGGAGTCAACTCAGGTGCACACCTCTTAAGAACTACTGCTGGGATACCATCAGGACCATTAGCCTTGCGAACATCGAGCGATCGGAGCACTGCCCGCACATCACACTGCCGAATGCGTAAATCGCGCATTGAAGTGCCGCAACAAGGCAGTGTGGGGGGCTGCGCATTCCCGTCGTCGAGTCGAGAGTTAGCCGCAAAGAGTTTGCCCAAGTAGTCGGCTTTCTCTTTAGCGGTGTGGGCTAGTGATCCATCCGGATATCGCAGAGGTGGCAATGAGGAGCGGCAGAAGTTGGTCTCTACAGATTTGGCCAGTTGCCAGAAACTGCGACTTCCTCTTGGTCGCGCGGCTAGGTCTCGGCCAATCTGAGAGACGCGCTGGGACTGAGCTCTGACAAACACCTTCCTGCAAACCTTAGAAGCTTTGTTATAAGCTGACTTTAAGGAACTAATATTGGGGTCAGAGTGAGCCTGACCTCTCACCCATGCCCGGTATGCAGTGTTTTTGGCTGCTACAGCCGAGGCACAATAGTTGTTAAACCAAGGTCTGCTTTTGCCGCTGCTGATGACTCTGGAGAAGGGAATGTAATATTCCATTCCCAGAAGTATCTCATCAGCAACGGCAGCCGCAGACCTGGATGGGTCATCGTCCTTAAAGCAGCGAAGCTTCCATGGGATGGATGCGTAGTACTCACGCAGTCCATCCCAGTCTGCTGACGAGTAGTGCCACACGATACGCTCGACGCCCATCCGAGGAGGAGGCGGAGCACGCGGCACTGTCGTACTTACCAGGCAATGGTCCGAACCACCGAGAGGGGCTAAAACTGAAACATTGTAGCCGGTAGCATGGCTCGTCAGCAGTAGGTCAAGTAAGGAAGGTGTATGTCCGACTACATCTGGAATCCTGGTGTTCTGGGTTACCAGTTGAGTCAGACCGTATGTCAGAGCAAATTCATGAGCAGTTTTGCCCGCATGGTCGGTTTTAGGGGAACCCAGCCACTGTGCATGGTGAGCATTAAAATCCCCCAAAAACACCATTTCGGCGGTCGGAAACCGCTCCTGCGCATCATCTGTCGCTCGACTCAGGTAGTCGAAGAGCTGAGTTGTCTCGAAGTCACCCCGATGGGATCGATAAAGGCACACGTAGATCCGAGACTGATGCCCCAGATCCACATGCACCCAAAGGACCGAAAAGGAGGAGTCCTCCATGAAACGAAGACGGCGACAACAGACATCATCGCGGACATATAGGCATACCCCAGCCTTCGCGTGGAAGGACTCTTCCAGCGAGTATCCAGGGTAATGCAGGTATGATGTGTCCGCGGGCTTTAGTATCTGTGTCTCCGTCAGAAAAAACATTGCCGGGCGCGCCGTTTCAAGATGATGATGAACGACGTCGAGGTTGGCGTGTAGACCACGAATGTTTGTGAAATCCACGCCAAACTCGGCGGTGGGGGTGTGCACCGCTGTGGTTTTTTATAATTATGTGTAAATATTGAGACTTCTTTCGGATAATTTATCTAATATCGTTATATATTTATTTTTATGGTGAAATATTAATTATTGTGTTGATTTCAGGCGACGCTCCCGAGGTGCAGGCCGTCAGCTCTCCGCGTCGAGCGCTGCCGCCCGCCGCGGTCAGTATTCCACTCTTCTCTCTACTTCCTTTGGATGACAGATGGAATCACTTACATCTGTTCAATGGCTTCCATCACATAGTAGCAGTCAATACAGCAGAGCTCTGGATTGCGAGCAGTGGGACCATAGCCTATAGAGATATTGTACACGTCAATAGTGATTATCTGATGAACAGAAGAAGCTGTCTCCGTGGCCTAGCGGTCAAGTCCGTGGATTTAGACTCGGAGGTACCGGGTTCGATACCTGGTCGGGACACAAAAATATTTAATAATGTAAATAAATACAATAAATTAATATTTAATTTATTTGTTATATTTCTCGAGTTTGGTACGCTGGAGACATCGACGAGCTTGCCACTTGTCATGATTGGCCTATAGTAAAGTTGGCTAAATGTGAATCCGCTTATCTGTAAGCGTGGTTTCTGACCACCCCGAAAGGGAAACGGTCGTGATGATACTTTACTTTTCCTTTAGAAGAACGAACTATTGCGTGTAGACGCCCAGACGCGTCACAATGTAATTTATTAATTTATGTTTAGGAAACTTACAGCTAATTAACAGTTTTTACTTTTAGTTGAGAAAATAAATACAATAAAAATAAAATTGCTACTTTAGTTTAAAATAAAAAAAATATATAAAGAAACTTAATACCCTCTATTCGGTCGAAATGTATATTTAATTTTTATATTATTAATTATTATATTTATTATTTAATAATTTTGTGTATATATATAAATTATTGTGTATTTCCCGACCAAGAATCAAAAAAGATTAATATTAAAATCATTGAAAGACTCACCTGACCTGATAAAGAACTGTAATTAGTGAAATGTTTTATAAAGTTGTATTTAACAGTAATGTCAGTAGATGTGTAGTGGCGTGGCCCCGCGAGACGCGTAGTGGCGTGGCCCCGCGAGACGCGTAGTGGCGTGGCCCCGCGAGACGCGTAGTGGCGTGGCCCCGCGAGACGCGTAGTGGCGTGGCCCCGCGAGACGCGTAGTGGCGTGGCCCCGCGAGACGCGTAGTGGCGTGGCCCCGCGAGACGCGTTTCATTTTGCGGTCGACAGGAGAACACAAGTTGGCACTATCCTATCGAGACGAGTTCCGGCGACTCTGCGGGGTACAGTCTTCACATATACAGTAGACTAACTCTCGTTCAGACAGACAGTGGGGTGGTGGATTTGTCAGATTAGTGGGGCTCGGATGGCTAATGGGCCTGGGTTAGGGATCGGGGCATTCCCCCGTTTTACCCGACACGATCTCAGCCAGGTAATTCGTGCACTTTTAATACTGGGCGCCATTACAAGTATAACACCGCCTATGTGGCTCCCGAACTTATATGGTGTTTTGTGAATCTTAATTTGCAAATACAATGATATTTTAAAACCTTAATTCAACCTATGCTATCTCCTTTGACCGAAAGATTTACGTTCCGTTAGCAACGATTATGTGCACCATGTAAGAATAATATTAGCTCAGAGTTTGTCCGACCGTAGATCCTTGCACTGTGGCGGACCGCGCTGCCTTTCTGGTCGGCCTTTATTTAACAAAACAACCACGCTCATGCGGGTTCGCCTCTATCCTTCAGATTAACAGAATCTACATAACTTCTTCTCTATTCCGCAATCTGACGCAGAGGCTTAGACTATTATTTAAAAAAAAACTATATTATTTAAAATTTAAATGATTATTAATATTGATCTGGTCACTATAAGATGCTAGGTTAGGTCATTACATAATAACTTAAGACAGAAGGTCCTTTAAGTAGGGACTACATAAATTAATCGACTTGGCATGACATGGATCTCACAACGTTTTACGGTAGAAGAACTGAGTTGCGAGACTTGTTTTTTTTACAAGTTATGTGTTGATGGTTTAGCTTTCCTTCATACAGTATTGTTCTTACTTTATCTCATTATCCCAAATAATGTAAACTTTTGAAAATAAATTTGAGGTAGAGCGATTATAAATGATAAAAAGTAGTTACAGGTTAGCGAGTGGGAACCTTTGTGTTGGCCACATTATGCCAAACAGAAAGTGTAATGAGGTCCGCCCCAGTCCTACACAACACAATGTCTGGCCATAACTCGCCGCTTCATTATACTTATCTAAACTTAAATCTTGTCCCAATTACCCGCCCATTGTCGCCACTGTCCCAACTGTATTCCGCAAACCTATTGGGGTTGTGCACATTACTTCTGTTACACTAAAACTAACCAACTTTGTGTAGAATTACAACTATCGTAATCAGAAACATTAAAACAAGAAGCCAAACGGTATGAGAAATAAAGCTAGGACAATCGTCTCAGAGTTAATTGTTCTATGACAGTCAATGTCGTCTTCGACGTGCACTTTGAAAATAATTTTGTTGTTTAACTGACAATATATTGTTTAATTTTGATATCGGCACTACCCTTATTCTCACACTCTCACATTAATTAATATTTATTTATTTACTACAGGAAAACTTACAGCTAGATAACAATATAAATGAATAGATATAATAAAATAATGAGCCAATCATCAATCTTCGCCTTTATACACTTATATGCAATAATAATAATAATAATTTAAGATGAAGAACGAAGTAGATAGCGTAACAAAGTAGATAGCGTAACAAAGTAGATAGCGTAACAAAGTAGATAGCGTAACAAAGTAGATAGCGTAACGAAGTAGATAGCGTAACAAAGTAGATAGCGTAACAAAGTAGATAGCGTAACAAAGTAGATAGCGTAACAAAGTAGATAGCGTAACAAAGTAGATAGCGTAACAAAGTAGATAGCGTAACAAAGTAGATAGCGTAACAAAGTAGATAGCGTAACAAAGTAGATAGCGTAACGAAGTAGATAGCGTAACAAAGTAGATAGC
Source organism: Tinea semifulvella (assembly GCA_910589645.1). Classification (NCBI taxonomy): domain Eukaryota; kingdom Metazoa; phylum Arthropoda; class Insecta; order Lepidoptera; family Tineidae; genus Tinea; species Tinea semifulvella. Next base: position 11,752,188 of record OU342610.1, read on the forward strand.
GTAACAAAGTAGATAGCGTAACGAAGTAGATAGCGTAACAAAGTAGATAGCGTAACAAAGTAGATAGCGTAACAAAGTAGATAGCGTAACAATCCATGTGAACACTTTTGTGTAGTTTTTATACTGCCGGTACTTTTGTCTGTATATAACGATACATACAAACTTGGGGACTCTTACATCTATGTTCCTATATTTGGATTTCTGTATATCTTTAACGTGTTAGTTAAAAGATTGCGGAAGTAATATGAAAGATACGTGGCCGGAGAGAGAGGAGATCAATGGAGATAACGTGCCCTCCGCCGAGCGCGCCACACGCAGATGCAGTTTAGTGTGCGATAGACATACTTATAGGGACCATCATTTATTTTCCAACTGGGCTGACGAGCGAGTAAACAAATTTATTTTATTTATTATAGAAATAAATCAATAAGCTAATTGATAATTTTTTAAATTGTGTTTTAAATTGTTTTATCTGGAAAAATACTTTGGATTTTTTCTTTAATTTTATATCATGTTTGAATTTTCGCTCGGAAACGCTGCAGTTGCAAATGACTGCCGGATAACATCACGTTATCAATAAACGATTATTTCAAAGTCAAATTCAAAATATCTTTAATTACGTGAACCTATTACAGGCATTTGTGACACGTCAATATTTAATTTATTTTAAATGATTCTGATACTATTAGTGGTCTTTCACTAAGCAGCTACCTGGTGCAAAAAGTAAGCTGTTAGCAGAAGACCAGCAGCTTAGCAGATTTCAGTGACCTGTTAATGTTTAATCTGACTGAGAAAGGAATCTCCAAGGAAAACTCAGCTGTAGCAGATTTACAAATGAAACAAATACAGAATTACAAAACAACAATAAATAAATAAATATCTTTCAAATTCACCTGAGTACCTATGGAATCTCATAGGTGATATCAGGTCAATATCTGGTACAGTGGTACAGTTTAGTTAGGCTACTTTCCGAGGCCCCCACAGCAGCACCCGATTACGGATGTAACGCCTGTGCCAGCCATCCCTCCCGCTCAACCAAGCGCTTAGGGTGCGTACAGGCTCCCGACACAGGTTCACTGCAATGACCTTCTAAAGGAAGGGAAGACACACACACAAACATCAACATAACAAATAGATCCTAGGTACACAAGTCGCTGTGTAATTCTGTTAACAATCGAATGCCTTGGTTAGTTAATAAAGTTAAAATAATAAATACATAATATAATAGTTACTAAATGTTACATTAAAAATAATAATATTATAATAAAAGGTACTATACTATAATAAACAGTATTACTGAATCACAAGAAATAATATTATCTAATTAGTTAATATTGTATTAGTTGGCATAGTTGTACAATTTACTACAATTTGTATCTGTGTGGGTACACAATTTGTATCTGTGTGGGTACACAATTTGTATCTGTGTGGGTACACAATTATTACTATGTATGTTTGTCTTCTATTAGTTTAAAATATTATTTTACTTTAGTTTTTTATCATTTCTTTATTTGTTCTTAATATTTTATTCCATTACAGTCGTCGCCTCTGTATATTGGTTCGTGTGATTTCATTATTGTCCTGGCCCCTGTATATAGTTCCGTGTGATTCCATTATTGCCCTGGTCCCTGTATATAGTTCCGTGTGATTCCATTATTGTCCTGGTCCCTGTATATTGGTCCGTGTGATTCCATTATTGTCCTGGGCCCTGTATATAGGCCCGTGTGATTCCATTATTGCCCTGGTCCCTGTATATAGTTCCGTGTTATTCCATTATTGTGGTGGCCCCTGTATATAGATCCGTGTGATTCGATTATAGTCCTGCCCCTGTATATGTAGGTCCGTGTGATGCCATTTTATTGCACCGCACTTGTTTTATTTCACCTGATTTAGTTCACTGACAGTTTGATTAAATTGAATCTCCAATGTTGCGCCCCCCCCCCCCCCCCCCTCTCTATAACTTACACAGATCTACAAATAGGATTCATCTCGGCATATACGGACTTGTGATAGCTATTACAGGTAGCTATCGAGAGTAGTCGATAAACCGACGATAAAACGATAAAATAGATTGGTCTGGAATCATCCAAAAAAAATGTCAACCCAAGTAACATCAGTGATATCTGAAATTAAAACAAGCGGGGAATAAAGCGGTACGGTGACGCTACACGTGGAATTATCAAACTATGTCTCACAGACGGGTCGGCGAGGGCCTGATGGTAATTTTTAATGACAACTTATTAACGATTCCACAAGTTGGTATTAGAGTGATATATGACAAATGTACGCAAAAACAGTGTATTTTTCATTCGGTATGTATTTTGCTGTCTAACGCTTAGTCAATAGTAATTAAGTCAAGTAGTAAGCTAGCTGTGGAGTCGTCAGTAGTAAGCTAGCTGTGGAGTCGTCAGTAGTAAGCTAGCTGTGGAGTCGTCAGTAGTAAGCTAGCTGTGGAGTCGTCAGTAGTAAGCTAGCTGTGGAGTCGTTAGTAGTAAGCTAGCTGTGGAGTCGTCAGTAGTAAGCTAGCTGTGGAGTCGTCAGTAGTAAGCTAGCTGTGGAGTCGTCAGTAGTAAGCTAGCTGTGGAGTCGTCAGTAGTAAGCTAGCTGTGGAGTCGTTAGTAGTAAGCTAGCTGTGGAGTCGTCAGTAGTAAGCTAGCTGTGGAGTCGTCAGTAGTAAGCTAGCTGTGGAGTCGTCAGTAGTAAGCTAGCTGTGGAGTCGTCAGTAGTAAGCTAGCTGTGGAGTCGTCAGTAGTAAGCTAGCTGTGGAGTCGTCAGTAGTAAGTACGCCACCTCGCCTTCTATGCTTCTATCTCGCTCGCGTCCCACTGTCACAAATTATATCTCATTCGTTAATGACATCGCTAGTGCAACTGTGGATGTGACACTGTGGATGTGACACTGTGGATGTGACACTGTGGATGTGACACTGTGGATGTGACACTGTTGTCTATCGGTTCTGTATTTTGTAGTAAAAAATATAGCGCGTGCCGTATATCTCCTTTAGTCGTAATCTTGACAGATAACAGTTGCAGTGATTCTTGGACCTATCACGGTAGATCCGTTTGACATTAATAAGTTTGAGTATAATATAATTTGATTGTTCCAGACGTGTAACGGGCCGGGCTCTGCGTGGACGTGGGGCGCGTCCCGGCCGCAGGACCTGTCGCTCTCGCCCGGGCCCGCCGCGCCGCGCCCCGCCCCGCCGCGCTCCGCCTCGTGCCTGGCCGCGGACCTCAACGTGGACGCCATCAAGGAGAAGCTCCTGGACCACCGGATCCCGGAGTCCTGCGTCTGAACCAATTGTGATATGTCTCCGCAGAGTCCGAGACCGGTGACCGAATTCCGATTCTTTAATCGCAAACATTATGTGAAGGAGTCCTTTAACGAACGGACATGGTCAAAGTTAATGTAATATTTTCTAATTTAGATGTAAGCTCGGCTAAGATTGTGACAATGTAATGGTTGCGCTTGAAGAAAGGCTAGCGGCCACAGATGTAATTTAATGAAGGTGTCCTATGTAAATGTTAGTTTTCAGATCTGATCTTTATCATGTTTTTTTTGTGAAATACTATTGTAACTTTGGATCGAACTTAAAACGAATATGCCACCGTTTCTTAAAACAATATTAATTCTAACCTTACTATGCAAAAATCGATTTGTAAGGTTTATATAATATTACTTTGAAAAAGATGGTATAAACTCTGATTAGAGTCGTTCGGTGTGAAGATCCTAACTCAATTGTCAATTAGTTTGAATACTAAACGCGTAAGAAGATATTATTTATTGTTCCAAGACTCATAGTAACTAACTCGGCTCGGGGAATACTTCATGGAATAAATATCCCACTCACAGATATATCTGTGATCCCACTTGTCTCTGCTGTACCTACCTATGAGTATATAGAACTTGTGGTTTTATTCGAGCCAGATAGAGAACAGATTTGGATTTGGTTATTGGAGATCGACGACTTCAGTAACAGTAAGCGAAACCAACGACAATACCTGACCATATCTCTACTTTGACGTTTTAGACACTAAATTAAATACTAGATGGACATTGATCGCTTTGTGAGAGTTTTGATGTGTATGGGAGAGAGAGGAGAAAATGGTGTTTCGCGCTTGCGACTGACATTAAGGGCTGACTTGAAAAGGAGGACTCCTCATTAAATTTCGTAATACTCCACTCACCATCTACCACTCAAATCCTCTCTCTACCCAACCAAATGCTGTATGAATCCACTAATGCCAGTCACCCGAGTGTATCATTTACCGTCAGCGTCCGGAAGTATGATTAAATTAACATTTGTTTGTAAGGCAATAACAAAATTTTATATTATGCGTGGAACTAGCATACTAAGTTTCGCTGACGCACTTACATCAGGAGTAGGCTAGCTATGGAGCCGTAAGCCACATCCTATCTCGCTCGCGTTCTATCTCATTCGTGGTGATGCAGCCGTCCCCGTGTACGACTTGGTGCTTTAAGCGCTTTTTTTTACTTAACTTCGGTTTGACTTTTTCCAAATACTTTGACTTTTTGATGACGTCGCTGCTGTCGTATACATTTTCTGGTAATTTATAAAACATTTTTTAATCTAAACTAGACTAGTGTATTTTTTTATTTATTTAAACATATTTGAAACAATAAGAAGTCGTTATTATTTGAGATCTGGGCAGGCAGCTCTGCACAGCATCACAACACTTGGTATTGGCTCCGAGCTCTGTCCACGATATGCCTAACATTCTCCGCCAACACCACATCTCTAGAGCATCAATCTGTTTTATTTCTGTTTCGTGTAGAGTCCACGTCTTTGCAGCATATAGGAATATAGTGAACACAGTTCTGATAAGTATAGTGAGAGGGATATACTCGTAAGTGTTGTCTGCAGGTATTCCCCGAGCCTTATTTATAATGTATTAGGTAATCTGTAAATAGTAGTCGGTAAGAGACAATTTGCCACTTTTTTACAAGTTCTTTCCAACTCAACTCGTTTGTGTATAAAAGTTATTAGGAATATTATTTCAAATCGAAGCTGACCGCGTTCTTAACTGACTCCCCGAAGTAAATGGTATATTCGTAATGACGAGTCTCCGGTGGCAGATTTTGAATTATAAAATGCAACGACAATGATAATCACTATAGTGATTAAAATTATTGCAAAATAAACAAATAAATATAAATAATAATAGTATTTTTTTTTTCTATTTCTCAATATGGCGTCAAGTTGTAAGCCTTACTGAAATTTGATGTCATATCTTAAGTGACACTTGCATGATTAAGACGTAACAATTGACGTGAGAATCATTTGGTTTGGTCACCAATCACGCGTTTGGTTTCCAGTGTGCCACAAAGGACCAAACATACATACATACATACATTACATACATAGGCTGATAAACATATAACCCTTCTTTTCGTCGCGTAGTCCGGTAAAAACTACACTACAAATAAAATTATAAATTTCCGATGGCGTCGTGCCGAGGACACTCGCTGCGCTCCCCCGTTCAACGGCGAGGCTGACCCTTTTAACTAAATATTCTGTACTCAAAGGGTCACCCGTCGCCAAGCGCAGTTTTTCCCCTAGCTCACGAGAGCCAGTCTCCTTTGACCACGGACCCATTGTCAGTGTACCTATATTATTATGTTTAAATAGTAATTTGAAGTACACAAATTTGTATTTTATTTTACAAAAAATATTAAATTCTAAATTATTTTGTTTGTTTTGCCATTACATTTAGCCATGTCAATAGTCTGCCAATGAATATACCTAACTCATCTTGCCAAGCTTTAGGTGCCAATCATTGTATGATTTACCCTATTACAATTTTAAATCCGAATTCAGCCACCGGACATTGCGCGTATAATTCAACTAAACACAACCTTGCTATAAAATTACACGCAATGTACAACGAACATACATTCACATTACCCTGTGTAGAGTTGATTAAGAACGCGAATCACACGTCATAAACTTGCGATTCCTTTTTTTAAATATTCGAAATTTGTCTCAGGCTGAACGTAAGAATATTGTACACGAGAACATTGTGTCCTTGTGTTGAGACCTACAGGAGATCGGGTTCGCTGTTTAAGAAAGCTGTTCGTTTACAACCAGCAGCGTTACGGGCGTCTGTGACGTGTAGAGTGTTAAAAGGATTTGAGGTCGTATGAGCTTCTACTGTGAGAGCGTTTGAGTCATTACTCGCCTCAGTGAAGTAGCGTGTATGCTGGTCAACAATATTTATACCTATAACCATTCCCAATTTGAAACCAGTAGTTCTCGAGATAGTAGTTTGCGGACAGACACTAGTCCCGCAAGGTTTGTATATATTGAGTGAGAGAGGAAGAGATCTTGCTTTGGCCAACATTAGTAAGTTACAAAGCGAGCATCCGTACGGTCTCTCTTGGCATAAGGTTCCCAAACAGTATGTGTCGGGTAGGAATTGTAAATAATTAATTTTAATGGTGGCTGGTGGTTATAGTTAATGTTACTTGGAGGTACAAATTATTACATTCTGGCTAAAACATATTGAGACGATTTTTCTCGCTCCTTTTAAAGTTACTACTGTTACTTGTATATGTTTTGTAGATAATATTTTGTACGACATAAACATATCGTCGAGTTGTCAACATATCTGATGCATATCTCCTTCGTTCCGGCATCACTCGAACTTAACATTGATTCAATTAGGAAACATATTATATAAACTGACCGAATGTTATTTGATTTCTTATTATTAAGTACCCAAATGTTTGGTAAAAAATGTGTTTGAATTTTAAAAATCTTTGCTAGTACAGTCTAAATGTCCCCAGTTTTCAAAAAAAAAAAACTTTTTGATTAAAAGGTACGTTATTGGCTCAACCAAGAAAGTCACAAGCCTACCAAATCACGTACCAATTTATTATTATTTCAATTTTTTTTGGAAACGGGGGGTAAATAGTTAATATACGTTGTCAGGTAAACTAAAGTTACAAATTGTAGAGAAAGACTATCCCACTTGTGAACATTGGTTTTATAAAATATTTAGTGAATATATTTTATTGTATTTGTAAAGTTGGTACAACATTGTTATTCATTTGTTACTACATCGGTGTTAACTCGGGCAGGTGAGGACCCTCCACCTGAGGAGGTCTTATCATTTTGGAAACAATAAAGTTTGTCTTTAAACTGAATCCATTGTTTTATTTAAACCGAACTCATTTGACAAGTCATCCAGATCTCGGCGGGTCAATATTACATCCCAGATTCGGCGGGTCAATATTACATCCATTCTTAAACATTTCTTCAATGGTCCTGCACTCAAGTATTCCACCTGCAAACGGAGGATGCCACTACACTAGAGGAATAAAATATTAAAATATTTTTCGTGACACGTGAATATACATAATGTTAAAGAGACAGACTTATGGACAGAGCGTCTAGTAAGTATAGGTCGCGTCTCTAACATTAGGTCAACGGTCGGCGGTTACATAATGTTGTATCATAATGAGTCCTAATCATTGGGATGGCGCCGTAATGGATGCCGCCCCACGAGCCGCCATCTTCACGACGTAATCCCCGCGCGAGGCAGCCAGGCACGCATCATACACTTTACAAGATACACATTATCATAACTTCCTAAAGCTTATGCTCGCCAGCGACTAAATATTGTGCAGCAAACAATTCACAGTCCACATCTTCTTCTTAAGGTGCCATCTCCTATCGGAGGTCGGCTATCATTAAGGCGATTTTGATTTTGTTGGCCGCTGTCCGGAACAAGGATCTGGTGCTCATCCCGAACCACTCCCTGAGGTTCTTGAGCCAGGAAGTGCGTCTTCTCCCCGGTCTTCTGGAGCCTTGTATCTTGCCTTGCATGACGAGCTGCAGCAAGCTATACTTTTTATTGCGCATGATGTGTCCCAAATACTCCAACTTCCTTCGCTTTAACATTTTCAATAGTTCAACGCCTTTGTTCATTCTCTGCAAGACAGTTTCGTTTCTTACTCTGTCCTTCCATGATATCTTCAACATTCTCCTGTATATCCACATTTCAAAAGCTTCTAACTTCTTCGACATTGTGTTTGTCAGGGTCCATGATTCGACACCATACAGGAGAATGGAAAATATGTAGCATCGGACGAGTCGGCATCTTGTAGGAAGTTTAAGATTGCGATTGCAGAGAAGGTGGCTCATTTTAACAAAGGCGTTTCTAGCTTGTTCTATGCGGCATTTTATTTCGGTACTGTGATCTGCTTCTTCATTCACAATGGAGCCTAGATATTTGTATGATTTAACTCTATCGAGCGGTTGGTCTTTAATGTAAAGCGCAGCAGTATTGTCGACATTTGTCCGTCCGACGACCATGAACTTAGTTTTCTTTATGTTCATGTTTAAACCATAGTTGGCGCTTACATTATCCACTCTATTTAGCAGAATCTGTAAATCGCTTAAGGTATCTGCCAGAAGAATTGTGTCATCTGCATATCGGATGTTATTAAGAGGTCTCCCATTGACAACAATTCCTATGCTAGTGTCTTCAAGAGCTTCAGAGAATATCTCTTCAGCATAAATATTAACAGTCCACATTGCTGTAAATAAAACATATTTCTGAAGAATTCGGCTTTTTGTTGACACGCAGACCGGCGCGGGGCGGGTCGGGGCGGGGCGGGGCGGGGCGGGGCTATATTAAGTTAATAAACTTTTGGTTTTGATGAAGGAAAGTTAAAAAAAACATCTCGAAATATGTCAAAATGAGGTTCCAAGTAAATGTAGTTTAAATGTTGCTGGAATGGGACCAATGGGAATGGGACCAATGGGAATAGGGATTATGTGCGTCATTTTATACAAACAGAAACTTTACCTTACCCATGTTCGCCCTACGTTATCGATATAGGACATCGAGTGTGGAGAAGAATGGTGTCTCGGGCTCGCGACCGACTGTAGGCTGGTTTACAAAGTAGGTCTCCTTTTTTTTATTTCTCACCCAACTAAATACTGCACAATTCCGTTAATGCCGTCTTACTCGTAGAATCTCTTTCCATTAATTATTTCCTTAAGTGGTGCAAAGATTTTCCTGAAATTCCTCTCACACTAACTTCTTACTCACTTAAAGTTGAGTCATGATTCCGTTTCTATAAATTTATTCTGTGTATGTTGTATACTGAGCACAACATGCGACATCGCCCCCCCCTGATGGAAAGCAAAGGTGTTCACATCTAGGCGAAACTGCAGTGATTCGAGAGTTTTAGACACTGTATTGTCGTCCACTATTAGTCTGTGAGGTATTTAGCGTAAATATAGATAGATAGATAAATTATTTATTGCACAATAAACAAAAACACATTTAATGTACATGGACTTAATGTCTAGTGACATTTTCTACCAGCTAACCTTTGGAATAGTGAGCAATGATTGTGGGTGCATTAAATCATTAATTTAAAATCGAGATTTATAATAAAAAATAAAAATCCTAAACTATTACTAGCAACTAAAGCTAAAATACTTATACACTAATATATAAATATATAATAACACAAGTACATATAAATACATAATAAATATATATAAAATACATACAATATTATAGCAATTTTGAGAGCTTATGTCGAGTCTTGCTTTTTGTGAAGGTGTAAGGTAAGTAAATATTTAACTAGAGGTAAGAACAGTATTCCACATATGTACTTATTTGTGCTTTCTAAAGTATAAATCTGAGTGAGGGAGGGGAAAACCGTTTCACCTTGTTCAGTATATTGAAGCTGGATTGTATTTCCAGCACGGTATCTGTTCACGACTAGAAATACAGTTAAAGGTAGTACCAGTAATTTTCGCTAGATGGCGTATGCAAAATTATATCTCGCAAGCAGTTTGCCGAAACCGCCGTATATATACTCCTGTGTTTGGTTGAACATTTGTCTTTCATTAAAGGTGTGTTATAGCAATGGGAGTTTTATTCAGTGTTAAGTAGTGAACAAGTGGTCCTCCAGAACCGGTTGGATAATCAGTGATTAGTTGGTTGTTAAGTGATCAGTGAGTGACAGGTGTTAAGTGATGGTTAATCGATGATTCTGTAATCGGAAATTAAATGGACATTGAGTAAGTTACGTGTGAAAAAGACTTGACAAAATTTAATAAATTGCAACCAAAATAACTTGTAAAAATTTCGTGAAAATAAAATAACTTAGAAAATATTCCATTCAAAAACACTTGTAAAATTTTCGCAAAACAAAAACACCTTTTGTACAAAACACGATTACCTGGTTAGCAATATTTCCAAAGCCGAAAAGCAAGACCTCTCTTAATTCACAACAGATATGCACTCACAATGCGAAGAGTTATATTACCAATATAAAGGAGATTTACGTGCAATGATGGCTAAATTGGCACCTACCACCTCAGCTAACAAGGAGAATGAGACGCATAGTGTTCGTCATTCATCTAGTGCAGAAGTGAAGCTTCCTCGAATTGCAATTCCCTCATTTTCGGGAAATTATATGGACTGGCAGTCTTTCCATGACTTGTTTGTAGCTGTTATTCATAAAAATGGGTCTCTGGAAAATGTACAAAAACTTCATTACCTAAAAACTAGTCTTACTGGTGAAGCCGAAAAGCTTTTGCGACAGTTTCCAATAACTAGTGATAGTTATAGTGAGGCATGGCAACTTTTAAACAAGAGATACAGCAACAAGCGATATATAGCTAACAACATTTTTAAAAGATTTTTTGCACAGAAACAAGTAGTTCAAGCTTCAGCAACTTTATTAAAACAATTGTTAGATACATCTGTAGAATGTCTTACCTCACTAAAAAGTATTGGTTACCCTACGGAACATTGGGACGCAATCGGGATCTATATAATTGTGTCAAAACTAGATACAGAGAGCCATAAGCAATGGGAAGAATCAATTAGTTTAGAGGAAAAAGATTATGTACTAACGCTTCAGAAGTTAAAGGATTTTTTAGAAACGAGATTCCGTACCTTGGAAATGATAGAACCAAGAAATACTAAACCTAAATCATTTCATACAAAATTATCACCGACATGTACATTGTGCAAAGAGAGTCACTACATATATCAATGTAAAGAGTTTGCAAACCAATCAACAGATGAGAAGTACAATATAGCAAAATCAAAGGGATTGTGCTTCAACTGCTTGAGTCCACATCATGTGGTTACAAGATGCAAACAATCTACATCATGTCAGATATGTCACAGAAGACACCACTCACTTTTGCATTCTAATAATAGAAAAACTCCAGAAGAGACCATACCTTTAGAAGAAAATCAACAGGAAGACCAAGATCATAGCATAGCTACTCACTTCTCCAAAGGAGAAAGGCCTGGTCAAAACGTCATATTGGCAACAGCACTGGTGGACGCCACATCTGAAAGGAATCAGAAACACGTCTTCCGTGCGTTGATTGACCCAGGATCACAGGCGTCGTTTGTCACAGAGGCTTTAGTTCAAAGGCTTGGACTAAAGAGAACAAAGATTAGCGTCGTAGCATCAGGAATAGGTGAAGGACAAAACCCGGTGTACTCGAAATACATGACTAAGGTCAATTTGAGGTCGAGATACAATGACTACGAGTTTGCCATCGCAGGAAATCGAAATTAACAATTGGTCTCAATTGCATAATTTAAAATTGGCAGATCCTGCATTTAATACACCAGGTAGAATAGATATTCTGCTTGGACCCGAGGTCTATAGCAAGATTATGGACACTGGCTTGATAAAGGGCCCACCGAGCATGATTGCTCAACTCACACAGTTCGGTTGGATTATTTCAGGCAACAGTAGTAACGATGATAATAAGGATCATAACATGATAAGAACTATGCACGTAAGGATATCTGAAACACAAAATGAGAAATTTTGTAAATTTGAAAAAGAATTTACGACAGATAAAAGAACGGAAACTAAAGAAGAAAGGATGTGCGAAGAAATATATAAAGTCACTACAACTCTCTAGTTCTTAGGTCTCTACCCTGCAGGAATATATACACACTGGCCTCGGATCGAGACTAATGAGGAAGATATTAAGGGTTGTGAAGACACAAAGAATTTTTTTTTCGAGGGTAGGTGTAAAAGAAAACAAGTTTATTTTGACCAAAATCTTTAAATATTTATTAATATTAGTTAAAAGTATTAGTTTATCATAATTTGTATTTTATTTAGTGTATAATTAAATGAGTGTGAAAGTGATTTCGTTATAATTACTGCATCAATCCTGCTGGAGTACTGTCACCACTAAATTTATAACCTCAAGCAAACAATGGCTACCACTAGTGATGTTGAGCAAGCCCAACACCACCTTGAAGAGAGCTTGTCCCAAAGGATGGCCCAATTTGAGGGGCAGCTTGCTGCTGTTAAGGATAATCCACATACCAACAAAATAGATTCACTGGCACAGGATTATCAACAATTTAAGAAGTTTGCACTGGATATGTTTGCATTGTTACGCCAACAGATATCACAAATGTATGCCACAATGGAGCATCTGCAAACTAAAGGCCGTGAAGACTGTCTGCTGATAAAGGGCATCCCGGAGAATCAGGGTGAAAATGTTTCACAGACAATTGCCAAGATATTTCAGGAAAAACTAGACATGTCCGAGATTGACTGTCGAACATTTCGTGCATGCTATCGTCTTGGGGCAAATAGAGATACCAACCGGTCCATTGTGGTAAGGTTTTGGGACTGCAGGCTGCGCCAACAGGTTTGGAACAGCAAAACAAAGTTAAAAGGCTCGCCGTATAGCTGTGCCGAATTTCTTATTAGAAGCAGGCAGCAACTCTTTATTGAAGCTAGAAAAATCTTTGGCGTACGGGACTGTTGGACGCAGGATGGGACTATATGGGTTAAACTTCCCGATGGATCCAGACGGAAGATACTTCTCCAGTCTGACCTTAGCTCCCTATCATCAACTCTACAAAAGGACCCAGTTCCTACTACTGTATCTCACAGCTACCAACAGGGTTCTAGGGAGCGACCTAGAAGAGCAGCCAGGCGTTAGTTTTATTTAGTGGTTAATATCTTTATGTTATTGCATTCGGCTGCACATTTGACATGCTGCACCCCATGATTATCTTACAACTTAATAACCAATGTGTAGTCGATTGCTCTTTAAGCACTGATGTTTTGGGTTATATGTATGCCGCATACTAATTGTTAACAGCACATTTGTTTATATTTAATTTATCATAGGTGGTTCTGACTTAGGTTGCTCACTGGGACATAGGGAAGTCTAAATACAGGTAAATATTAATACACACATGCTCAATAAAATCTAAGTTTCTTTATTGGATACACTTGTTACATTTATGTTGCTTATATTCATGATGTTCCTTAGTCGAAGGTGATCGGCTTGAGATTGGCTTAGTGCAGATGCAAACTATGCTTCTTGCATTACTCTTGTTACTGTTACAGACTTTGATTTACTGTAAATCTGTACAATTTATTTAAAATGGTTTGATATTTATATAGATGCCTAAATATGTTTTTTTTTTGTTTGTTTGTTGTTTTTTTTTTGATAAAACTAAATCTATAATATTAATAATCAAAATATCGCATCTTAGCACTGTTAAATCACAATACATTAATAATATATTATAATAGGTTATTTTTCATAGTTAAATCACAGATTGTATAGTAAGCACAGGCCACAGACTATATAGCTAATTAAGTTAAATTATATTGGCCCGCGTTCAGTTACAACTATTAATTATAATACTAATTTCATTTACCTCGTACATTGCGTGTTATGTTAAATCAATTTACTCAAGCGCAATGTACGTTATTTTAACGAAGCTAACTGTTAAATTCCATTACTTATCAATGTTTATACATGAACATCAAACGCAATGTACGTTGTATGAACGCGAGCGAGCTGTCAAATTCCATACGTCAGTCAGAATGTTTGCTTAACGTCCTCGAGATGTAGTTTTTTTTTTTTTTTTCTCTTTTTTGTTACTTTATTTCTTCATAATTGATCCAAAACATCAGTGCATATTTACAATGTTATTGGTTTTTATATTAATGCAATCGGTTTAACTGGCAGGACATGCAGTATGTAATTCTTGAACATATTTTAATTATATACTTAGTTTGATAATATATATACATTTTTATATACCTATTAATACTTATTATTTTATTATTTATTATATTTTATACTTACAACGTTACAAAATATGAACTGCGAAAGTGATGAAGACTCTTTCTATTCCATGCCTAGCAATGTATCCTCTGATTCATTTTATGATGCAGATCTCGGTTTGGAGACTTTGTTAAATGCTGAATTCAGTAATGTTAAGAAAAACTTCAACATATGTCATATAAATGCACAAAGTGTGCCAGCTCACTACACAGACCTTCTCTCTTCTTTTTCGTTTCCAGATGTAGTAGACGCCATTCTGATTTCCGAATCCTGGCTGAAACCCTCACTTCCCTCCACTTCATACTCACTCCCAGGCTACATCATGATCCGCAACGACCGCACAGGCTTGCGCGGAGGTGGTGTAGCCATCTACCTGCGTGCAGATCTGCCCTACAAACTAATTATTTCGTCACCAAATTTGTACTCTGCTTCGGCAGAATATCTTTTTATTGAGGTCAAATTTAAAGGATGTCGGATATTGATGGGTGTTGTCTATTGCCCTCCCTCTATTAACTACTTCTCTGACCTCGAAGGCGTTCTTGAGGAGGTTGTGCCACTTTATACTCACCACGTTATCATGGGCGATTTTAACACCTGTCTCCTAGATGACCGTCAGGCTGGCAAATCGAGGGCGTTCAAACTCCGTAATATCATCACGTCGGTTAATTTGTCTATTTTGCCGTCTGGGCCAACTCACCATCTAGGTACTACTGATACTCTGTTGGACCTTATTCTCACTTCACGCCCCGATGTCGTTGCCAGTCACGGTCAGCTCCTTGCTCCTTTCTCCCACCACGATCTCGTTTACATCTCATACCGAGTAAAGCCGCCGAGGTACCGCCCGCCTATAGTAGTTATGCGCCATTATTCGCGCATAAACGTGGACAGGCTGCGCGATGACGCAACTCGCCTGGATTGGAGTGTGCTGCTCACGACTGACAACATTGATACCATGGTTGAAATATTTAATCAACACTTACTTGACCTGTATGACGCACACGCACCACTCCGACCTACGAAATTAAAGCGGGCACCTGCACCGTGGATCTCCGACGACGTTCGCATTGCAATGAGAAAACGGGATCGTGCGTACCGTAAGTATAGGCGTAACCGCTGTGATGATAATCTGGCTGCATATAGGGTTGCGAGAAATCGCTGCAATCAGGTGTGTAGGATCGCCAAACGTCAACACTTTGTTGAAAACATTTCAAACACGTCGTCTTCTAAAATATGGCAATTTTTCAATTCACTAGGTTTGGGTCGTAGTCGCGGCCAGATCAACCTTGGCTCCGTGACACCTGCTCAGCTCAACACTCACTTTTCTTCGGCTCCAGTTCTTGATGGTCACACAAAGTCATGTACATTAGCGGAGATAGCCGCGCTGCCGGTACAAGATGTTGAACCTTTTAGCCTAACAGTGGTTTCTGGTGATGTAGTTCTTAAGACGATTAATTCCATTACTTCAAAAGCAATAGGATGTGATTCTATCAGTCGTGCTATGATCATTCCAATTATACACCTTCTCATACCTATTATTACGCATATTATAAACTTTTCCATTAAATCAGGCCAATTTCCTTCCCAATGGCGTAAGGCCTTCATCATTCCACTTCCAAAGATATCTTCACCTTCGCTTCCTACTCACTTTCGTCCCATATCGATATTACCTTTTCTATCCAAGGTCCTCGAATCTGTCGTCCACAAACAGTTCTCCCTTTTCCTTGATGTAAATAATCTTTTAAATCCCTTCCAGTCCGGCTTCCGTACTGGTCATAGCACCACTTCAGCTTTACTCAAAGTAACTGAAGACATCAGAAGAGGCATGGATAATACCAAAATCACAGTACTGGTACTTATTGATTTCACGAATGCCTTTAACACAGTAGATCCTGATTTGCTAATCTCTACGTTGTCTCGTCTGAGTATATCGCCGGAGGCACTGGCCTCGTTCACTCAATATCTCTACGGACGCCGGCAGCAGATTCGAGTTGATCAGTTGACATCGGAGTGGTGCGACTTGGATACGGGCGTCCCACAGGGTGGCATCCTATCTCCACTATTATTTTCGATATTCATAAATGCCATCACATCTTTACTTCACTGTCACTACCATTTGTACGCGGATGATTTGCAGCTCTATGTGCAGTCGGATATCAGCTCAGTCAATAGTGCAATAGCTTGGCTTAACTCAGATCTTTGTAGTATACTCTCTTGGTCCAAACGCTTTGGGGTCATTGTCAATCCGAGCAAGTGTCAATCAATTATAATAGGAAGTTCTCGATTGTTGAGCAAAGTAGATTACAACAGCATTGACCCTGTTCGGTTTGACGGCGTCCCTATTGCGTATAGCAGCGAGGTGAAGAATCTAGGTATTTACCTAGATTCTAATCTAAGCTGGACAACCCAGGTTACCAAAACTAGTAATAAAATTTTTGCTTCACTGCACTCTCTTAATAAACTTAAAAATTTTCTGCCGTTAAAAGCTAAAATTACCCTTGCTCAAAGTCTTCTCCTTCCTCTCCTCGACTATGGTGACGTGTGTAGCATTGATATGTCAGAGATGCTGCTCAATAAGATGGACCGGTTACTCAACGCGTGTATCCGGTTTATATATTGCTTACGCAAATACGATCACATCTCTGAATATCGAGCTAAGTTGAAGTGGCTGCCAATTCGTTGTCGTAGAAATCTTAGAGTCCTTTGTCTCCTTTTCTCTGTTTTAAACGAGCCTGCGACACCGAAATACCTCAAGGATAATTTTGCCTATCTCTCTTCCTTCCACGATAAATCTTTACGTTCTTCTCATAACTCTCTTCTTTCTGTCCCTTCACATAATTCTGGTTTTGTCTCCAACTCCTTTGTAGTCGCTGCCACAAATTTATGGAATGATCTTCCGGTGAACATAAGGCAGGCAACTAATAGATTGTCATTTAAAAAATTGGTCTATGCACACTTTATAAATAGGCCAAAACCACGTTAGTAAGTTGTATTTATGTATGTCTATGTATAATATTGTGTATGTATTAGTATTTAGTATATTGATAATATATTACATATATAAAACTATATAAGTACGTATATAATATATGTTAAGTCATTCTTTAATTGTATATTTTACCATTACTTTCATTGCACCTATATTTGTTCAAATTTGTCCCTAAGGTTTGGCTGCCAGAGAATGTCTACGGGCATTAAGTCCGCCTTTGTACTTTGTGCAATAAAGTTTTTAAATAAAATAAATAAATAAATATAGAACCTGCAAGATTTAATTATTTAGAACGAAGATTTGGAAAAAACGAGGCCCTGATAGGAGAATACAGTAACGAAAATGATAATTTACGAAGAGCAGTTCGGCGAGATGACCCACACGATGATCTGAAATGTTATAAGTTAATGCCTGCTATATCTGGAGCGGCATGTGCAAGATGTAAAGCTGAGAGAACCCTCATTAAGATAGCTGAAGACGAAGTTCATCGTTATCCAGTATCCGCATCATTGGTGAAAAATAAATTCTATATAGACAAACTGGTGACTGGTGCCGACGATCTGAAACAAGCTAAAGCAATTAATGAAGAAATTAATAATTTACAAAAAAAATGGGAAACTTATACTACAAATAAGGTCAAGAAAAAATGACTATGTACTTACCTCTAACCCGAAGAACTCGACGAATCACGCAGCACTGGAACCGAAGAACCTGAAAGGAAAACTGAAGAGAATTAATAAAATCCTAAGAATAAAATGGAACATGCAAGATCATAAATTGAAATTTAAAGTTTACTTACCTGAAGTACACCAACACGTAACTAAAAGAAAAGGTCTATCAGACGTCGTACATGTGTTGGAACCATTAGAATGGTTAACGTCAGTCGTGATAGTAGCTAGAATAAATCAGAAGTTATGGTGTAGTAAAATGCGATTGAATGAGGAACTGAAAAATTACTTAAGGTTAAATTGGATTGAAGATAGAAATGAGTTGAGAAATAAACACTTGAAACAAACCGATGATCAGCTAATAGCCCACCCAATATACAATTGGAATGGCAAGGATTCGTCGACGCATGTAAGTCTGCATACGCAGCTATGGTTGCACGCGTTAAGAAGATAAAGAGTATCAAAGGTTGTGGATAGAATAGAAAAAAAATGATGTAGACGTGTGATCTCAACAGACAATGCAACAGATTTAGTTTCAAGAGAAATAAAGGCCAGTGAATTAAAGGATTCAGATATATGGTGTAAATAGACTGTATATATATATATAGATTGGGTGAAGAAGAAAATTAGAAACATTTAAAAAGTCAATTCCACATACAGTATTAGATGTAAGAATATAGTATTAATGTACAAGAAATTGAGAAACCAATTTGTGAACTGTGGCCTACTGTAGAAGATTAATCAAGGAAATATGAAGAAACGAATGTGTAAGGAAGAGTACTTACACACTATGCAACCACGACATAAACGGCAGAGCCCGGCGGATAAAGGAGGAAGTCGTTGTCGTCCATAAGGACGAAGGACCCTTACCAAGGTACTTAGGAGAATAATAGCGTTGTATCCTGGTGATGATAAGCAAGAAGTAGAAAGTTACAGTCCATTGCAAGGAAAAGTCTTATCATAAGCGACCGCTATGAAGGTTAATGTTCAACATAAGATCCATCCACGTCCAGAATACAAGACGGTGGGAGGAATAATTAAGGAGTGAAGTCCTTGGTGGGCGGTATGTTCACGACTAGAAATACAGTTAAAGGTAGTACCAGTAATTTTCGCTAGATGGCGTATGCAAAATTATATCTCGCAAGCAGTTTGCCGAAACCGCCGTATATATACTCCTGTGTTTGGTTGAACATTTGTCTTTCATTAAAGGTGTGTTATAGCAATGGTAGTTTTATTCAGTGTTAAGTAGTGAACAGTATCCTTCTTGTCGACAGATACCTATATTATTACAGCGTAAATATATTTATAATTGCTTTCAATTCGACTTTTATAATTTGATTCATAACTAAAATAGTATCGAGTATCAAAAGGTAGACGATAACAAAAGACCCAGATATCTGCAATGTAGTAAGTAGAGTCACGATTTCATTTTGGATTGATGTTTTTATATGCCAAGTTATTTAATATAGTTAAGGAATATCATAAGTTAGAGAATGATAGGTAGACCAAGACTTAACCATTAGTCCTGCCTCAATCCGGAAAACATATTGAATTCTAATAATATTAGTGCATGTTAATCGAGTCGGACTGCGGGAGGGTATTGAATATCCGACGTGGAGGTGGGTAATATAGATTTGATGCTGAACTTCCGATAGGATTGACTGAGTCCAACTGATTCCATTCTTCTGTCAGACGTTATAACACTTGGAAATGTGCACATTATGAAGAAATAACGCCTGAATAAAAATGAAGTCTCTGTACAAGTAACGAGGTGGTCAGAAATCACGCTTATAAAGAAGCAGATTCGCATTCTTAAACAAAGAAAATATCAAACTGATTGATTAAATCAAATATATAAAAAAATCTGTTAGTAATAATAAATAATAATAATTGTGACATAGTAATTCTGTCAAAATTATATTTAGAATACGGAAACGCAACTGTCAATGTTGTCAGGAAAAAAACCTGTCTATCCGGAAATATTTAAAATTGTAACATTTGTGTCTTCCGAGGTTTGGAGAGTCTTTAACTAAACATACTGATTTCGAGGATCTCTTGAACCCGGTTGACAGCTGGGGTCCCTTGAACCCGGTTGACAGCTGGGATCCTTTGTACCGGGTTGATAGCTGGGATCCCTTGAACCCGGTTGACAGCTGGGATCCTTTGTACCGGGTTGATAGCTGGGATCCCTTGAACCCGGTTGACAGCTGGGATCCTTTGTACCGGGTTGATAGCTGGGATCCCTTGAACCCGGTTGACAGCTGGGATCCTTTGTACCGGGTTGATAGCTGGGATCCCTTGAACCCGGTTGACAGCTGGGATCCCTTGAACCCGGTTGACAGCTGGGATCCCTTGAACCCGGTTGACAGCTGGGATCCTTTGTACCGGGTTGATAGCTGGGATCCCTTGAACCCGGTTGACAGCTGGGATCCTTTGTACCGGGTTGATAGCTGGGATCCCTTGAACCCGGTTGACAGCTGGGGTCCTTTGTACCGGGTTGATAGCTGGGATCCCTTGAACCCGGTTGACAGCTGGGGTCGTTTGTACCGGGTTGATAGCTGGGATCCCTTGAACCCGGTTGACAGCTGGGGTCCTTTGTACCGGGTTGATAGCTGGGATCCCTTGAACCCGGTTGACAGCTGGGTTCCCTTGAACCCAGTTGACGCCTGGGATCCCTTGAACCCGGTTGACAGCTGGGATCCCTTGAACCCAGTTGACGCCTGGGATCCCTTGAACCCGGTTGACAGCTGGGATCCCTTGAACCCGGTTGACAGCTGGGATCCCTTGAACCCAGTTGACGCCTGGGATCCCTTGAACCCGGTTGACAGCTGGGATCCCTTGAACCCAGTTGACGCCTGGGATCCCTTGAACCCGGTTGACAGCTGGGATCCCTTGAACCCAGTTGACGCCTGGGATCCCTTGAACCCGGTTGACAGCTGGGATCCCTTGAACCCGGTTGACAGCTGGGATCCCTTGAACCCAGTTGACGCCTGGGATCCCTTGAACCCGGTTGACAGCTGGGATCCCTTGAACCCAGTTGACGCCTGGGATCCCTTGAACCCGGTTGACAGCTGGGATCCCTTGAACCCGGTTGACAGCTGGGATCCCTTGAACCCAGTTGACGCCTGGGATCCCTTGAACCCGGTTGACAGCTGGCATCCCTTGAACCCGGTTGACAGCTGGGATCCCTTGAACTCGGTTGACAGCTGGGATCCCTTGAAGCCGGTTGGCAGCTGGGGTCCTTTGTACCGGGTTGATAGCTGGGATCCCTTGAACTCGGTTGACAGCTGGGATCCCTTGAAGCCGGTTGGCAGCTGGGGTCCTTTGTACCGGGTTGATAGCTGGGATCCCTTGAACCCGGTTGACAGCTGGGATCCCTTGAACCCAGTTGACGCCTGGGATCCCTTGAACCCGGTTGACAGCTGGGATCCCTTGAACCCGGTTGACAGTTGGGATCCCTTGAACCCGGTTGACAGTTGGGGTCCCTTGTACCGGGTTGATAGCTGGGATCCCTTGAACCCGGTTGACAGCTGGGATCCCTTGAACCCGGTTGACAGCTGGGATCCCTTGAACCCGGTTGACAGCTGGGATCCCTTGAACCCGGTTGACAGCTGGAAGGAATGGTTGAGTGGAGACGTTGAGGAAACGTGTTAGAGTACGGTTGTTAGTTGTCTCTCCGAACCTAGAAAGGCATAAATGTTACAATTTTAGATATTTCCGGTAATGTATATTTTTTCTGGCTTAATATATATTTTGTCATACTACTGCACACTCTAGCTTACTACATACCCATAAGTCTGTCTCATTCAAATCGCTTAGAGCGAAAACCAACTAATTTTTTTTTAAGTAATTTAGTTTTTTACACCAGTCGTTTAAAGAACTTCTGCTTTTTCCAGTAATGAAATCGACGAACCGCTTAGATTCAAAGATAGTGGGTCCTAAAAGCAATCAAACGAACGGTTTTAGTCGAAAAGGATTAAATGTGCATAATATTTTTGTGCAAAAATGACTAACCTTGTTGGTTGTTGGTTGTTGCTCTAACTCGGCGATATTATGAATATGCACGTGTTAAGATAATTATTTATCGTTTTGAAACGAAATTTTATTTTAAAAATGTGTTTTGTTACTAAAATAATAATTTAACTATAATAACTAAATAAGAAATACAAGTTTAAATAATTTATATTCATATATTAGCTGACAATAACATTAGCACGCTTCAAGGTGACTTCAAGGGCTAAAAGAGAAACCAAAATATGTCGGATATCAGAAGCTTCAATGAAGAAAATTAAACCGATTGATATAATTGATTTTTGTACTTTTTTATTTTCTTTTCCTATCTTAACATAATATTTATTTTTTATTCATTGTATTACTTCCATAAAATCATAAATTCAGCTAATAAGTAACACGACATTCATTGACTGTCATGCGGTACGAAGTGCGCCAGTGTGACCAGAATATGTTCAAATCCACATTACTGCACTTATTTAGTGCGCCAGTGTGACCAGAATATGTTCAAATCCACATTACTGCACTTATTTTTGCAACGATAACAATACCTGATTTAATTATGTGGTATTTGGTTTCTCTCGATCGAATTACAAGAGGGGCAACTAGTTACAACATAAGAAAACTAGTGGTTTTGTTAATAATATTAGCATCATATAATTTACATACATTTCAATAAATCACGCATTATATTAAGTGAACTAAACATTACAATAAACATTGGTTTACATTTACGGATAAATACGTATATTCATTGACACAAACAGTACAGTAAAAGTGTTCTCATAGCAAAAAACGTCAAAGATTTTGTAAAAATGGTACCCGAGATCAGAGAGACCATACGACAACTTGCGCGTCCGTCTGCATTGCCGCCTGTGACCTTACACTTAGTGTATAATTTCAAATTTAAGTTGTGTCAGTTCTTTCTTACGTTTCTCGGAGCGAGTCGTAATTACTCGGCTACAGAATTGTGTGCACTTGTGTCTATGTTTATTTATAAATAAATATCAGATCAAAGTTGTCAAAAAATATCTTTATTAACGCCTTCAAAATAGGCTCCTTTTGACTAGCTGTTGAAAAACATCATTACAGCCCCTAGAACACAACGTCCCAGACCTCCACTGCTGGAGATGGGCCTTCCAGAACACATATCTGGAGAATTTGGCCTACACTCGCCACGCTGGCCAGACGGCTTGAAAAACATGCCACCGCCTAATTCCTTTCCATACACTCGTTGTAGCCCCGGCTGGGATAGCCTTCAGTTCCTTAAGCGAATTACTATAAAGCCATGAAAGGACTAATGGCACGAATCGGTGGCCGAGCGACTCTCGTTCCGTGTTTAGCCAAAAAATCTGTCACAATCATGTTGGAATGTGACGCACATTATTGTGACGAAAATCCCATGAATTTTCTGCTCACAAATTCGGTCGGTTACTACGAATTGCTTCATGTAGGCGTCTCAAAACACGGCCAAGTATGCCTTATTGACCGTTTGACCCTCTGAAATGAATTCATTACATCTCGGTATGTAATCAAAGAAAACGATCAGCATCACCTTTAATTGACCGACTTTGTTTGTTGACATCATATTCGTAGATATATACAATATAATGACGCAACAGATTCAGGTCTTTTGGTACGAGTCTAGCATCGACACGGTGCATACCCAAAACATAAACCAAAATATGTTGATTCGTTCCATAAGAGATGTGGAGACCCTCTGCTACCTGTCTGATGCCAACTCGACGTTTTTCAAGTATTTTCTCAACTTTTTTCATGTTATCGTCATTGACAGAGGAGGATTGAGAGAGGACGACACGTATGAGGCAAGTGCAAGCACTCAAATACTTGAGTTCGCGTTAAAGTAGACTTACCAAAACACTTGTGCAACATTATCGACTGCAACGATTCCGTAGCTGTAATTCCATTGGAAACACGAAATTTCATGTATTTATTTTTCCATTGTTTTTACAAACTTTTCGCCTCGTAAACAAATAGCTGCCAAACACACTAATAATTGACATATGGCGCTTAAACTTCACACAAACATTGTATCAATCTAGGAACAACAAATGATCCGTTAGGGCGCACCAATCGAGTGTACCAGTCCGGGTCAAATTTGATCAGAACTTGTATGTGTTGTAACAGTCTATTAGTGTGCATAAGAAAGTGACGCGTTTGTTTGTTCTGAGCGCCACATCTACGAGCAGTAGAGGCGCGAGCGTCGTATTACAAAATCTTTGATTCTCGTCGTCTCTATGGTTTTCGGACAAAATTTTTTTAGGTAGGCAACTGTGAATGTAATCTGAAATTTAATAATCTAAAATTACCTAACTTGCAAAATTATACAAAGCTTAGTTTGATCAGAGATTAATAGATAATAGTAAAAAAGTAAAGTATCATCACGACCGTTTTCCTTTCGGGGTGGTCAGAAACCACGCTTATAAATAAGCGGATTCACATTTAGCCAACTTTACTAAAGGTCAATCATGACAAGTGGCAAGCTCGTCGATGTCTCCAGCGTACCAATAATAGATAATAAGAGACGATATCTTAAGATTTTACAATTGCTGTTGTTTCGGGCAAGTCTTTATATTTTTACTTTAGGTTTGTTAGATGAAGACGAGTTCCTAGTAGACGTCGATGCTCTCCTGGTGATGCACGGTGTCCTGGCGGAAGGACTCCAGCTCGGCCTGACTGTCCGCCGCAGACAACTTGCCGCGACTGTCCTGGAACGGACGCACTCTCATTGGACACAAAACAAAACAAACCGTCAGAGTCTTCTACAGACAATATACTGCGCTCTGCACAATGTAGAATCTAGAAACTCTCTATCAGACAGTTTCTCGAACGTATTTTTAATACTTAATTATTATTTAAGTAAAAATTTACAGGTTTTGCAAAAAATGCGTTTCACAAACATAACTTAAGATGATTTTTTTTCACCAAAAACGGAATGTCATTATTCTTAAGAAAAACTTAAGTTTTGTGAAATTTGTTGGTGAAACCCGATTTGACTTAAGAAAAACTTAAAATGATAATGTTTCGTTAGCTATTATAGGAAATAATATAAATAGAGCTTCGAGAAACCGGCTGTCAGTCCTGCAGAGGCGGACTACACTACAGTGTCCACAACTCTCGAGTCGCTGCAGCTTCAATGAGACGCGGTAAAGACTATATTGTTTATTGTTTATTAATTATCCGTAGGAACCTTGTTTCTGGGAACACTTGGATTTGTCAAAGTTTACAATTTTGTATATGCAATGTAATTAATACAATGACACAGAAAAATTGCCGGATACGAGAAAGCAAGGAACAGTCTGCTACTATATTGATTATATAAACTAAGGTTGGATGCAGCTGTAAAGGGGCATTGTACTTATCAAAAACATTGTCTTATGTCAAATAATAATAATGATGTATAATAATTATTCAATAATTTTAATGTCAAATATAATTATAGCAGCTGTAAATGGGCGTTGTCACTTATGAACTAAAATTAAAAATAATACTAATTATTATTATATGTCAATTTTTTTATATATATATATATATATACTAAACAATATAAAATATATATCTTATTATTTTTGTATAATAAAACATAGTACATTGTCTATAACATTAACATGTGTAAAATTAATTAATTAATTAATTATACTACGGTAAAGTGTTCTAAAGAGATCCACATCCTTATTCCTTCATCTCCATTCCGCAACCGAGCCACACGCACAGGCTAAAATATGCACCCCCATCCACTATCCCTACGCGTACATATTAATTTGGAGACTGTCGCACGCTGAAGGTATAGAACGTTCTGCCAACCAGTGGGTTTCCCCATTTCTATAACCTGGGGACTTCTAGCAAAGTGGGAAAAAGCATCTCGATAGGCCGGCAAAATGGTAGGGACTGATGTCGGTCGTCTGAGGCATGCGTGAGTAACTGACGCATGCCTCAGACGACCGACATCAGTCCCTGTTTGTTGGACCTCGCGTACCGCTTACCGTGCTCCGTATTATATATATATTAGCTTGACGCATGCCTCAGACGACCGACATCAGTCCCTGTTTGTTGGACCTCGCGTACCGCTTACCGTGCTCCGTATTATATATATATTAGCTTGACGCATGCCTCAGACGACCGACATCAGTCCCTGTTTGTTGGACCTCGCGTACCGCTTACCGTGCTCCGTATTATATATATATTAGCTTGACGCATGCCTCAGACGACCGACATCAGTCCCTGTTTGTTGGACCTCGCGTACCGCTTACCGTGCTCCGTATTATATATATATTAGCTTGACGCATGCCTCAGACGACCGACATCAGTCCCTGTTTGTTGGACCTCGCGTACCGCTTACCGTGCTCCGTATTATATATATATTAGCTTGACGCATGCCTCAGACGACCGACATCAGTCCCTGTTTGTTGGACCTCGCGTACCGCTTACCGTGCTCCGTATTATATATATATTAGCTTGACGCATGCCTCAGACGACCGACATCAGTCCCTGTTTGTTGGACCTCGCGTACCGCTTACCGTGCTCCGTATTATATATATATTAGCTTGACGCATGCCTCAGACGACCGACATCAGTCCCTGTTTGTTGGACCTCGCGTACCGCTTACCGTGCTCCGTATTATATATATATTAGCTTGACGCATGCCTCAGACGACCGACATCAGTCCCTGTTTGTTGGACCTCGCATACCGCTTACCGTGCTCCGTATTATATATATATTAGCTTGACGCATGCCTCAGACGACCGACATCAGTCCCTGTTTGTTGGACCTCGCGTACCGCTTACCGTGCTCCGTATTATATATATATTAGCTTGACGCATGCCTCAGACGACCGACATCAGTCCCTGTTTGTTGGACCTCGCGTACCGCTTACCGTGCTCCGTATTATATATATATTAGCTTGACGCATGCCTCAGACGACCGACATCAGTCCCTGTTTGTTGGACCTCGCGTACCGCTTACCGTGCTCCGTATTATATATATATTAGCTTGACGCATGCCTCAGACGACCGACATCAGTCCCTGTTTGTTGGACCTCGCGTACCGCTTACCGTGCTCCGTATTATATATATATTAGCTTGACGCATGCCTCAGACGACCGACATCAGTCCCTGTTTGTTGGACCTCGCGTACCGCTTACCGTGCTCCGTATTATATATATATTAGCTTGACGCATGCCTCAGACGACCGACATCAGTCCCTGTTTGTTGGACCTCGCGTACCGCTTACCGTGCTCCGTATTATATATATATTAGCTTGACGCATGCCTCAGACGACCGACATCAGTCCCTGTTTGTTGGACCTCGCGTACCGCTTACCGTGCTCCGTATTATATATATATTAGCTTGACGCATGCCTCAGACGACCGACATCAGTCCCTGTTTGTTGGACCTCGCGTACCGCTTACCGTGCTCCGTATTATATATATATTAGCTTGACGCATGCCTCAGACGACCGACATCAGTCCCTGTTTGTTGGACCTCGCGTACCGCTTACCGTGCTCCGTATTATATATATATTAGCTTGACGCATGCCTCAGACGACCGACATCAGTCCCTGTTTGTTGGACCTCGCGTACCGCTTACCGTGCTCCGTATTATATATATATTAGCTTGACGCATGCCTCAGACGACCGACATCAGTCCCTGTTTGTTGGACCTCGCGTACCGCTTACCGTGCTCCGTATTATATATATATTAGCTTGACGCATGCCTCAGACGACCGACATCAGTCCCTGTTTGTTGGACCTCGCGTACCGCTTACCGTGCTCCGTATTATATATATATTAGCTTGGCCTAATCTTTATTTTATTTCATTATTTGAAAATATAAATATTCTTAAATACCAACTTGAGAACAACGCTTTCCTTAAAATCCATAAAGGTCACGGTTTGAGCCCCAGTATGTACCATTGGAAATACACTTTTCTTAAGTACTGGCGTCATAGATTTACAACACCACCCGCGCGGAGGAAACCACGTTTAGCCAGAGATCTCCACTTATTGAATGCCAATTAGTAAATCAGTAATAAATGGTAATAAAATTGCCATCACTTTTGCCAACCCGTCTGGCGGCGGTCAGTGCAGGTCGTGTTCTCTCTCATACAGTGTACTCGTGTGTTCGAGACGTCCCCATTCCAGCAGTGGTGGTCGCGGCGTATCCCGTCCTACGTAGTCAGAAACCACGCTATTAAAGAAGTGGATTCACATTTATATATATTTAGCCAACTTTACTGCCGGCCCATCATGACTTGTGGCAAGCTCGTCGATGTCTCTAGCGTACCAGACTCAAGAAATATTACAAATAAATTATTGTGTCCTGATCAGGTTTTGAACTCGGTACCTCAGTGTCTAACTGCTAGACCACTAAGAAATATAAAATATTTGCTGATACGATACTTACACTAAAGAGACGACACGTAGACGCACTCCTCCCGACCGCGCTACAACCCACAACTCTGTGTCACTCTCATTCCACTTCACCAGTCACAAGCACGCGTCTCGGTCAAATGGTACAAATATAACATGACCCAAGTATTGTACCAGGAATTAAACATGATACTCTGTATCTAAATCACAACCATGACTACTTAAGCAATATTGTATGTATTATACAGTATTTGGTTGGGTAGAGAACAGATGGAGGGTGAGCGTTTCTCTCGCCCGCACACGTCGGACCCGACCGCGGTCAGAGTCCACTCCCGAACACATAGGAAACACAAGTTACCTTGGGGTGCATGAGGAGGAAAGGCAGCTCTGCGACGAGCTCCCCGCTCAGCGCGCCCAGGTACAGCTTCACCTTCACACTGTACGATACCACGATACCGAACGCGTCCCTCTGCTCCGGGTCCAACAACCTGCAACACAATACGCGTGCACCTCCAACATGTATGGCGAAAGGCCCGGATGGAATTTAGCGGCGGAGCTCTTATAAAGATGATAAAGTAATGCCTTGTAAAATTCCACCAACATTAATTTCGACAGAAATGTTTTGGGTCGAATTAAACGGTGTTGACCGCAAACTGTGCGCACTGTTTGCAACAAGTATCAACACAAACAGATCCACAACTGAGCGCGGGAAACTGTACACACTCTTTGTTCTATTCAATAGTTTAATAAATGACCATGTGTTCTAGGGGCTGCAATGATGATGATGAATTTACTAAAAAATAGTAAAAAAGTTTGTTAAAAAGGCGAGTATTTGTAGCCTCTCCCCTGTTTGAATGAAGCGCTTCGTGCGAAGATGGATGATGACTCACAGTGTGGTGGAGGCGAGCGTGCAGTCCTGTCTCTTGAGTTGTCCGTCCAACGCGACCCCTCGCTTGTCTCGGTTGGCTCCCAGCGCCGGCGTCAGGTGCAGCACCTTCTGCAGGCACGAGCCCGGCTGCAGCGGACACCCGTCACTGGAAACGAGATCAGGGATAACAGGTGCAGCACCTTCTGCAGGCACGAGCCCGGCTGCAGCGGACACCCGTCACTGGAAACGAGATCAGGGATAACAGGTGCAGCACCTTCTGCAGGCACGAGCCCGGCTGCAGCGGACACCCGTCACTGGAAACGAGATCAGGGATAACAGGTGCAGCACCTTCTGCAGGCACGAGCCCGGCTGCAGCGGACACCCGTCACTGGAAACGAGATCAGGGATAACAGGTGCAGCACCTTCTGCAGGACGAGCCCGGCTGCAGCGGACACCCGTCACTGGAGACGAGCCCTACCCGGTCGGTATACTTACGAGGTCTCGCAGCTGGCGACGACGTTCCGATACTGTCCGCTCTGGAACAGCACGACGTCCACCGCCTGCTGCGCCGCCGCCTTCATCTTCTTCACCACCTTGTTGCTGTGGTTGCGCACACAAATGTTGACCGCGATGGACTCTCCGTGCATGTATAACTAAAACATTATACTTTCAGTTAAACCTATTTAACTCTTATTTGAGACTCTTCATATTGACATTTGATAGGCCGGCATAATGGTAGAGACTGATGTCGGTCGACAGTGGCTGGCGTCAGTTGCTCCCATTCTTGACCTTTGCGTTCCACTCAGGTGGGTACAATATGTTACTAATAAATTATTACTCAAGAGTCGCTAAGCGATTTTTTTTTTCAGTACGCTTTGTTTCAAGCGGTGTTATTTTAAGTATAAATATCACCATGGCAAACGTACAATATTAGTTCTCCTTGTGATAAAAAACCCTGGCATTGTATTTAATTGCAAATGGCAGTTTACTCACATTGAGCACAACAAATAGGTGGTAGGCAGACTGATGGTGGTAACTTTCCCAGTCTGTTGAGCGGGGAGGTATCCACCGTTCGAGTTGAAAAGCGTCGTCAAGTGGCTGTTTACAGTTTTTACACTTTTCGGGATCAGACTTGAATTGCCGGCATGCAGGGGGTGTCGACGTAGTGGTGTTGGGGCGAACAGTCGGTTTCTAAGCCTTTGTTTGAGAGAGAAGGGGTGACCCGTCGGTCAGGGAGACCCAGAGAAACGGTTGTCCCGCTGGCCGCCCGCGGTATAGTACAGGGGCCCACCGATGACAACCATCATCGGCTAGCTGCCCTATCATGCTGCGCATAATCCCGGGTGCGCTTGACGTGCCGGTTGGTGACCGGATTGTGGGGTCCCGGCAAGCGTTCCTGGGGGTGTTCGGGGGCCCTTCCGTGCGACGGATCAGCCAATGTCTCTCTTCAAACAGCCCAAGGCAAGGTGGCCTTCAGTTTGCTTCCATGCCTACTGCGTCGACACCGCCTCTCCACACTTCCCTTCTTTTTCTTCCTCTTTTTCTTCATAATTTTTGTTCTATCCCAAACCCACATGATGACGATAAAAAATAAAGGAAAACGTTTTGCAGCGGTGCACACCCCCACCGTTGAGTTTGGCGTTGACTTCACAAACATTCGAGGCCTAAACGCCAACCTCAACGCCGTCCACCACCATCTGGAGACGACTCACCCGGCAATGCTTTTTCTGACGGAGACACAGATACGGAAGCCCGCGGACACATCATACCTGCATTACCCTGGATACTCGCTGGAAGAGTCCTTCCTCGCGAAAGCTGGGGTTTGCTTATATGTCCGCGATGAGATTTTGTTTTGAGTTTATTTCAGAGCATCTAACACCTACCAACAAAGCTTTACATGCTGCCACACGTGTAAAGGCCAAGGAGTGTAACTATAAGTTTGTGTGGGCGCGTAATGGGCGCATTTTTACTCGAAAGGACCAAATCAGCGAAGCTATAATCATTCGAAGTCTAGACAGCCTGCAGTTAATGACATAAATATTTAATTGTTATTAGTAATAGTGATGTGGTCTTTACATAGTAAAATTCAATATTTACTATCAAAACACTCGTGGCATAAGAACAAAAACCAATGATGTCTTACAAAATATTTTACTAAATGATTATAATGTTATCATTTTTACAGAAACATGGTTGAACTCTAGTATAGCTAATAGTGAATTTATTGATTCCCGATATGTTGTGTACCGCAGGGATCGTTCATGTACTTCCAAGTTGGACGGTGGTGGTGTGATGATTGCAGTAATGCGCAACATTACCTCATCTCGAATTCAAAAGTGGGAAAGTTGCTGTGAAGACCTTTGGGTTAATCTACAGTATAACATAAATGGATCTTTTCATAATATTGCAATATGTGCTGTTTATTTAGCTCCGCCGACCAAATTGGAAGTGCAACAACTTTTCTTAGACAATGTAGATGTAGTACTGAACCAAGTTGAACATGTTATACTATTGGGTGATTTTAACCTAAACTTTATTAAATGGAATGCTAAAGATAACTGTAAATATCTGACACCATCAAATTATAATACCAGCCTTGGCTATTCTCTAATTGATTTTATGGCACTTAATGACCTTTACCAGGCAAACAATATTTGTAATAAAGATGGCAGAACTTTAGACCTTGCCTTAAGCAATTTTTCTAATGCATTTGTTTCTCATCCTCTAGAGGTATTAAGTAAACTTGATCCTCATCACCCGCCTATTCTGTTCTCTGTACCTATTTCTGTTTTCAAGGGTGACTGTAAACTTATTCCGAAGGATCGTGATGATTATAATTATTATAAGGCTGATTATGATTTAATTCTAGAAGATTTAAACAAAATTTCATGGTGGCAGATTTTGGGCAAGTGTGATGATGTTAATTTAATGGTTTTAGCATTTTATGATATTCTTAAGATGTCAATATCAAAATTCGTTCCTAAAAGAATTCCAAATAAATCAAAATATCCAAAATGGTTTTCTCATAAACTTATAAAATTGTTAAAAGAGAAAGATAAATTTCGTAAAATATACCGTAAATATTTAAATCCAAGGGATAAGTTAGAGTATGAATTATCTCGTGAACGGTGCCATAAATTATACTCCATTTGCAATGCTAAACACAATCAGCATATAGAATCCAACATTTGTTTAAACCCTAAGTATTTTTGGCAATTTATTAAAAACAAACGTAAAGGACTATCTAATCTACCATCCGAAATGAAGATGAATGATTTTTCAGCAACAACAGGTTCACAAATAGCAGATCTGTTTGCCAGCCATTTCTCCTCCGTGTACAACAGCAATTCTAATTCTCATCATATTTCTCCCTATGTACCGCCTTCTAATTACCTCTTCGCCAAAATAAAATTTACAGAAATTGATATTTTAAAACAAATTAAAAAACTTAATATTCATAAAGGATCTGGTCCTGATAACATACCTCCTCTATTCATCAAACGATGCGCAACTGTTATTGCGCTACCTTTAAGTATTATATTTAACCACTCTATACAAAATGGTGTATTTCCAGAGGAATGGAAAAAAACAAGAGTTGTACCATTACATAAGAAAGGTGATAACTCATTAGTTCAAAACTACAGGCCTATATCAATATTGTCTTGCTTCTCGAAACTGTTTGAACTACTTGTCTATCTTAACATTAATAATCACATTGACAAACACTTATCCGAAACTCAACATGGATTCAGAAGTCATCGCTCAACCTGTACAAATTTAGTTTCATTTATAACCAATGTTTCTCGTGATGTTGATATGGGCCTGCAAGTAGATACTATCTACACAGATTTTAGCAGTGCATTTGACAAAGTGGATCATACCATACTACATTCAAAACTTAAAAGAATGGGTATTGGTGATCCATTACTGAGCTGGTTTAAATCATACTTGCTAAATAGGCCACAAGTGGTTGCAGTTAATGGATTTGAGTCAGTTATTTACTATGCCCGTTCCGGTGTCCCTCAGGGTTCGCACTTAGGCCCTGTTCTTTTCCTGATTTTTATAAATGATATTGTGGATCATATTAATTATAGTAAGGTATCACTGTTTGCAGATGATTTAAAAATCTGTAGAACCATAAATAGTCAACTCGATAATGAACTGATGCAATCAGACCTAAATAATGTAGCATTATGGTGTAACAACAATGGTATGTCCTTAAACGTCAATAAATGTTGTTATATTAGAATTACAAAAAAGAGAAGACCTATAAAACATAGTTATTTTCTAAACAATGTTGCCCTTGATAACGTTCACGAAGTTCGAGATTTGGGAGTGCTAATTGATAGCAAGCTTAAATTTACTAACCATATTGACAATATTACTAAAAGAGCTGCCCAGATGTTAGGCTTCCTAAAGCGGAACTGTAAAGGTTTTAAAAAAGTCAAAACTAAACTAGTATTATATAACAGCCTCGTTAGAAGTTATTTAGAGTATACCAGTATCGCCTGGAATCCAGGATACTGTGCATCATCTCAAAGAGTGGAGGGTATTCAAAGGGCCTTTACCAGACATCTTGCATTCTTTTCACAAGGCATCTCACATAGGAGTTCTTATGCTCAGCGTCTATCTTACTTTAAAATGAATACTCTCCGTAATAGACGCATGTTATCAGATTTAACATTTCTACACAAACTAATTCATGGAAAAATAAACTGCACACAGCTTCTTGAACAAATCAAACTCAGTGTACCAACAAGATACCCCAGACACAAAATTCAAAACATTTTTAACATACCCTATCACAGAACTAACCTAGGTATACATCATCCTCTTTCCAGAATACAATCAAAATACAATGCTCATGCTGCAAAATTTCCAGATATTGACATCTTCGGAGACTCACAAAGAGTATTTAAACATAAACTGCTAAAACAACTTGCCCAAAATTTATAAAATTTATGAGTAAATTTTATGTAGGTTTTTTTTATTATTATTTTTTTTTTATTTTATTTTAATTTTACTTTATTACTTGAAGTAGGTAATATTTTAGTTATTTTCGTTACTTTTTTATTATTTCTAAAAGGAATTGTATGTTTATTATATATATATTTTTAAAAATTGTTTCAGAATTAGTTTTTCGAATAATATTTAGTTTTTGTATACTTATTGAAAATTTTTTAATTTTGTTATTTCTTATAGGCAATAAAAGCTACTGTGGTAATGTGGTGGTCGCCTATAATAGGTGCAACATCTAACTTCTGATTTAGTGTTAAGTACAAATAAGTGTGTGATGTTAGCACTGTTGGCTACCCTATTATAAATAAATAAATAAATAAATAAATGATGTCTGTTGTCGCCGCCTTCGTCACATGGAGGACTCTTCCTTTTCCGTCCTTTGGGTGCATGTGGATCTGGGGCATCAGTCTCGTATCTATGTGTGCCTCTACCGATCCCACCGGGGAGACTATGAGACAACTCAGCTTTTTGAATATCTGAGTCAAGCGACAGATGACGCGCAGGAGCGGTTCCCGACCGCGGAATTGGTGTTTTTGGGAGACTTTAATGCTCACCATGCTCAATGGCTGGGCTCTCCCAAAACTGACCATGCGGGAAAAACCGCTCACGACTTTGCCCTGACATACGGTCTGACTCAACTGGTGACTCAAAACACCAGAGTACCAGATGTAGCCGGACATGCACCTTCCTTGCTGGACCTACTGTTGACGAGCCATGCTACCGGGTATAAGATGTCAGTTTTAGCACCGCTTGGTGGTTCTGACCACTGCCTGGTGGCTACGACAGTGCCACGCGCTCTGCCTCCTCCTCGTAAGGCCGTCGAGCGTATTGTGTGGCACTACTCGTCAGCAGATTGGGATGGATTGCGCGAATACTATGCATCCATCCCATGGAAGCAACGCTGCTTTAAGGACCACGACCCATCCAGGTCTGCAGCTGCAGTTGCTGATGAGATACTACTGGGGATGGAATATTATATTTCATTCTCTAGGGTCATCAGTAACTGCAGAAGCAGACCCTGGTACAACAGCTACTGCGCCTCGGCAGTTGCATCAAAAAATGCAGCTTACCGAGCGTGGGTAAGGGGTCGATCTCGTTCCGATCCCAACACGAACTCCTTAAAGTCAGCCTATAACAAGGCTTCCAAGGTCTGCAGGAAGGTGTTTGCCAGGGCAGAGTCCCAGCGCATCTCTCAGATTGGCCGCGACTTAGCCGCGCGACCTGCTGGAGGTCGCAGTTTCTGGCAGCTGGCCAAATCTGTAGAGTCAAACTTCTGTCGCTCTTCTTTGCCACCTCTACGATATCCCAATGGATCATTGGCCCATACCGCTAAAGAGAAAGCCGACTACTTGGGCAAACTCTTTGCGGCCAACTCTCGACTCGACGACGGGAATGCGCAGCCCCCCACACTGCCAAATTGCGGCACTTCAATGCGCGAAATACGCATTAGACAGTGTGATGTGCGGGCAGTGCTCCGATCGCTTGATGTTCGTAAGGCTAATGGTCCTGACGGTATCCCAGCTGTCGTTCTCAAGAGGTGTGCTCCTGAGTTGACTCCAGTCCTCACGCGCTTATACCGTCTGTCGTACTCCTCTGGTGTTGTGCCGGACACTTGGAGGGTGGCTAACGTCCAACCCATTCCGAAGAAGGGAGATCGTTCGGACCCTTCTAACTACCGCCCTATTGCCGTAACCTCAGTTCTGTGCAAAGTGCTAGAACGAATTATCAACGTCCAACTTGTTCGATATCTAGAGGATCACTCCATACTTCATGACCGCCAATATGGCTTCCGTCCTAAGCGGTCAACGGGTGATCTTCTAGCATTCGTCTACCACGTCTGGGGTGAGGCAATGGATAAGTATGGCGAATCTCTGGCGGTCAGTCTGGACATCTCCAAAGCCTTCGATAGGGTATGGCACAAGGCACTACTATCCAAGTTGCCGGCATATGGTCTGCCCCCGCAGCTGGTGGGCTGGATAACCGGCTTCTTACATGAGCGCAGCATTCGGGTCCTTGTGGATGGGAATGCGTCTGGGCTCATGTCAGTGAATGCCGGTGTGCCGCAGGGCTCTGTATTGTCCCCAACACTGTTTCTTCTGCATATCAATGACATGTTGACCCTTGGAAACATTCATTGCTATGCAGATGACAGCACGGTTCATGGGCGATACCTTAGTCCACGAGCTGTGGGAGCCGCCAAAGTAGAGGAGTTGCGCCGTTCCCTGACGACGGAACTGGACGGCACCCTTCGCAAAATTTCTGCGTGGGGTGCCCAAAACCTAGTCCAGTTTAATGCCAGTAAGACTCAGGCATGCGCGTTGACGGTCAAGAAGTCTCCCTACTCTCCTATTCCTACTCTTCAGAACACCGTGCTGGAACTTTAACCCAGCTTTAACATACTCGGAGTCGAAATACGCTCAGATCTAAACCACAGAAACTACATTGAGAGCATTACCAAAACAGCGTCGAAAAGACTTGGGATACTGAACAAGGTGAAGCGGTTTTTCCCGCCTGCTCTAAGACTTATGCTGTATAAAGCTCAGATAAGGTCATGCGTGGAATACTGTTCTCACCTCTGGGATGGCTCCGCTAAGTATCTTACAGATGCTCTCAATGTCCTGCAGAGGCGGGCAATTCGGATAGTGGACGACACCACAGTCTCTAAAACTCTCGAATCACTGCAGCTTCGCCGTGACGTTGCCTCTCTGAGCGTGTTCTACAAGCTATACCACGGCGAGTGTTCTGAGGAGCTCCATAACCTTATCCCTTCTTCTCTATTCCGCAACCGAACTACACGCACAGGCCAAAATATGCATCCACATACCTTACCCACTATCCCTACGCGTACTCATAAATTTGGAGACTCTTACATCTGTCGCACGCTGAAGATGTGGAATGCTCTCCCAGCTAGTGTATTTCCCCACTCTTATAACCTGGAGTCCTTCAAGCGAAGTGTGAAAAAGCATCTTGTTAGGCCGGCATAGTGGTAGAGACTGATGTCGGTCATAGTGACCGGCGTCAGTTGCTCCCATTCTTGGACCTCGCGTACTGCTTACCATCAGGTGGGCGCGATGTCACATGTCGAGTCCAGTATAAAAAAAAAAAAAAAAAAAAACGTCTTCATTACAGCCCCTAGAACAGAGCCGTAGAATTTGGACCACCCTCGCCACGCTGGCCAGACGGGTTGGCGAGGATTTAATGTCAATTTTAAATGACAATTTATTAACGATTCCTCAAGTTGGTATTAGTGGAACCGGGACCGACGGCTTAACGTGCTGTCCGCGGCACGGGACAACCAAATCAGATTTAATGTTCGAGGCGGCCGATTCCGTCACAGCATCCAGAACCGCGAGACCTTAACTGCTGAAGATGAGTATTTACAAAATATATTTCTGGTCTGGTCGGCTTTTATAATATGAACGACACTAAGTGATATCGCTCTGACCAACTCGTTTAAGGTCAGCATAGTTTTATACTACGCCTGCATTGCATGTTATTTGGCCTCGGTGGTGCCTGGTGGAGGTACCTGCTTGTCGAGAGTGAGCTCAAGCTCCAGTTCTCCTGGACTGAGCACAAAATCCTTCCTGACGACGGTGCAGGGTTGCGGGCCCGGCCGGCTCGGGGCGAACTGCACCTTGCGGATACCCAGCGCCACCGTGCTCCTGGAAACAACGGACGAATCTTCATTTTCTATTAAAATATTTTTAAGGTCTGACCTTACTATTTTCAAGAGAAAATCAACGTTAGTTGACGTGCAAATCGTAAGTGGCTATCACCGACTTATTTAGACCTGAACCTAAAGCTTACACGGACCATCAGCAGTGGTGGCTCGGTTGTAAGAACACTATCCTTAAAATCCTAAAAGTTCGGTTCAAACCCCGGCATGTACCAATGAGAAATATTCGTAAAACTACACCACCGTTCCCGCGCGCCTCGGAGAGCACGATTAAGCCGGTCGGTCTCGGTTCCACTAATGTGGAATCGTTAATAAAATGTCATTAAAAATAGCCTGCGACAACATCTAGGCTAAATTTCCAGAAATTTCTGGAAAGTACATCTCCAACAAGGTTAGGTTAGTGTCCCAGGAGCTGTGATGGTGAAGATGAAATTGATGTATTCAGTTTCTTATCAAAAAAAGTTTTAATAAATTAGTAACGTGTTTTTGTTTAATCACTGCCAAGCGAGACGATCTCGATGAAGTTGGCGACGTGGGGGGTGCGTTGGGTGGACTTCTGGAAAGATTCCTGCTCACTAATGTTTCAGAAGAGATTTACGAACATCAAATATTTGGTGAAATTAATTAAAGACATGTCCGGCTCGGAGGCAGACTCCCGGCATCTAACTTCCACTATTAAGTACTTACATTCAGATGGAAAACTTTATCACACATTAGGAACAATTGACTAGTTACATCTGATTATTTCACACACTTCAATTTGGTGCAATAAGACTTATGTTAGCTACATATTTATACAAACATACGAACACAGGCGTAAAGTCGAATCCCGTGTGATAGTGTGTGACCTTGAGGCCGGCCCTCGGTCGGGAGGCCGCAGTAACTCAGGCTGATCCGGTCGGGGGCGGTCCGCAATCACTTACAGGATTACAGAGTTAGTCGATTGCAGCTCACACTCTAACCTCTTTTACATTGTTTGGAGATTACAGATAAGAACCGACCACCCCTCTAACCTAAACCAAACTATAGCACACTACATATAAGTACATAGTTGTGTATTTACTTGAAGGCATCATTTTTTCCAGTTTTACGTGACGAGTAGAGGGAACGATCGACTGCGAGTATTCGAAGTTTATGAATTAAATGTAGTACCTTTTTCTTCCATGTTTTAACATTTAGGTATAATTATTAATTTATTAGAGGATAACTAACGACTAATAAACACTTAAAGAAAAAATGGAAACATTAAGGGTCACTTTAAAGTTACCAGAAATAAACTACAAAATGTTACATAAAGTAGTCGTAATTGTAACGATTACAACAAATATGAAACTAAAGAGGTTATTAAAACGACTGCCTGCGAACACTCGCACATGCTTAGCATCGTATGTGCATTGCATATGGTCAGTACAGGAAGATCTGGTCAAGTAGCTACGAGCAGTCGATGGCTTCACGGTAAATAAATCAAGCTCTGAACACTTACTATTAAAATGAATTGAATGTATTCGAAAGAATGGAACTTTACTTTATGCACATAGACATACCGACAAAACAGACGTGGTTTTAGTTCTTAAGCCAGTAGTCTTTAGACTGATTCCACTAAGAAGTTCGGCGGAGTCTAACCGCCCATCTCGCTTATTATCAGATACATTCGGCCAAGAAAATGGTCAACAAGTTTTGAACCTCGGAACTTGCAAATGAATCTCAACCTATTTGTGGAACTGTAGCTACTGTAGTTGTACCTCCTGTGAGTGCGGTCGATCTCGTTCTCCCCCACGAAGAGCTTGACGTAGTAGTGCACTCCGCACGGCTCGCCCTCGTCCTCCAGCCCGGGCTGCAGCGTCACGGAGCCGGGCGCGCCCGCGGGGATCACCAGGCGGAACGGGAACGCACCACTCCCCAACTTCTTTATCAGACGCTCCTGGAGACATCAACAATATAACATGCAACAGGTTCATATTACAACAGACGCGTAAAATAAATACTACCTACTGCATTCAAGTTCCTATTCTCTTCAATACGAGGCTAGTTGCACAATGAGAGATATATTATATGCGCCCCGTCCCCACCTCTAATTATATGCGCCCCGTCCCCACCTCTAATTATATGCGCCCCGTCCCCACCTCTAATTAAAATTTTAATTTTCTATTTTGTTGTAATATAGTTTATTTAATTTAAGGTTTTGTATGAAATAAATAAATAAAATATGGTTGGTTAAGAATTACTACATAAAATAAATAAATGCATTTTCCAATGTATTATATCAGACAAGGTATTTATAATTATACATTTGTAGAGAATAAAAAAGTATCATCACAGAAGCAGTCATTTTTAGAGTCTCAAATACATTTTGTATTACAATAAATGTCAACACAAAAAAATTACTCTTTCCGAGTCTACCCCACAATTTGAAAAGTTGCTACTAGACGCTTCGATGGACACGTTTTTAAATTTTTTTTAGTGTGGACTTTTTTTATGTGATATTTGACAGACCAACAAAAGGGAAGCATCTACTGATGATGACGATTATTATTACCGGCTCAGACGTTGGATTCCCTTACATTAAAAATAACATGAACCGGTTATAATATGATTAATCAAAAGATAATGTTATTAATCAAAATGTTAATGTAAATGTGTTCGTCAAATAAAAAGGTGCCCCAAGATGATCGAGGAGGCTGATCGAGAAATCAAAAATTAGAACGCCTGATAATTTTTAAATATAATAGTGTAATTTAAATGATCTCAACACAGCACAAATATGTCTAGTAAATAAAAAAATAATGATCACGACCCTTGGGGTGGTCAGAAACCACGCTTATAAAGAAGCGAATTCATATTTAGCCAACTTTACTGTAGGCCAATCATCGATTTCTCCGAACCGAACTCGAAAAATATCTCAAGTAGTCGTAACCCCAATCAGTGGACTATATATATAATGTCAGGCGTCCATTGAGAAGTACGCCGACGTATTACCTGAAGCCCTGTAAATGCCGACATAAGTCTCTAAGTCTAATTGAAAACATACAATCCGGATGGTTGCTGACACACAAGCTGACCTGAGAGCATTATTTGGTTACATTGAAGCGCCACCAATCCCATCATGCTTGTTTGAGCATATTTTTGATAAAGAAGAATTATAATAGCTCTGTGGTTTTATTGCATTGCAACTTTATGTTGCTCCTTCATTCACATCTAAGTTACCAGAGGATAAACCTGCTGTAATCTTTAGACAAAGGCATACGACTTAGGGGAACAAAGATATCACTATTGGCCACCTTTTGGTGTAGGGAAAGTATAAGCAACTTAAGGAATCTGAATACGATACTGTAACGGGTACCCGTTACCCATGTAGGTTATGAGTAAATGTAGGTTACGAGTACATGTAGGTTACGGGTACATGTAGGTTACGGGTACATGTAGGTTACAGGTACATGTAGGTTACGAGTACATGTAGGTTACGGGTACATGTAGGTTACATGTAGGTTACGGGTACATGTAGGTTACGGGTACATGTAGTTTACGGGTACATGTAGGTTACAGGTACATGTAGGTTACAGGTACATGTAGGTTACGGAGTTTTATTTGCATTTTAATAAAGAAGAGTATTGTCAAGATACGACAATGATTTAGTTGATGGGTTTTTGTTTTGAGAATAAAAAGAGAATCGCGGGCTCGGACCGAGCGGTCGACAGAGGGAGTATTATTTATAAATATTAGGATTAAAATAATAATTAGAGTTATAGTCTACCGCGTAATGATCTCTCGTAGGAAAGTGTTTAGTTTTTCTACAATTGTAAAAAAGGAGTAATTAAGGTAATACTTAAATATAATTTAGTAAACATATTCCTAAAGGAAGGTAAAATGGCGCAAACCAAATATTCTAATGGCTGGATTTTAGTATGAATCATTCTCTCCTTTTTACATATTCAAAACCTTTCGGCACCCGCACTGAGTTATGGCCGCCATTATTCCATTACACAAACCAAATTAATTGCATGTCTAAATCTCCTACAATATCTCCAGGCTCCAACAAATGTTCCGCTAATATCCGATCTTAAGCAATAAGTTCCAATTGTATTCAAACCGAAATAGTTTTACTTCGATTTAGCTTTCAAACTTCATTCCTTTGTTTTTACTCGCAAATAGTCTGCTAATCCGCGGTGGTCACTTGGTTGTAAATAGTCTGCTAATCCGCGGTGGTCACTTGGTTGTAAATAGTCTGCTAATCCGCGGTGGTCACTTGGTTGTAAATAGTCTGCTAATCCGCGGTGGTCACTTGGTTGTAAATAGTCTGCTAATCCGCGGTGGTCACTTGGTTGTAAATAGTCTGCTAATCCGCGGTGGTCACTTGGTTGTAAATAGTCTGCTAATCCGCGGTGGTCACTTGGTTGTAAATAGTCTGCTAATCCGCGGTGGTCACTTGGTTGTAAATAGTCTGCTAATCCGCGGTGGTCACTTGGTTGTAAATAGTCTGCTAATCCGCGGTGGTCACTTGGTTGTAAATAGTCTGCTAATCCGCGGTGGTCACTTGGTTGTAAATAGTCTGCTAATCCGCGGTGGTCACTTGGTTGTAAATAGTCTGCTAATCCGCGGTGGTCACTTGGTTGTAAAACACTTTTCTTAAAAAATCTAAAATAATTGGTTCCAACCCCGCAAGTACGAGTACCGATGAGAAATACCCTTTTCCTAAGTACTGACGACATAGATTTACTACACCACCGTTCCCGTGAGGTACGTTAACACGGGTTCACTAATACCAACTTTATAAATTAACAACTAAAATGTTCTTTCAACTTTTCAACCCGTTTCCTTACTACGAGTTTGACCAGCGTGGCGTGTGTAGGCCAAGTTCTCTAGATATATGTTCTGGAAGGCTTATATCCAACAGTGGAGGTCTAGGACTCTATACAGGCTGTGATGAATGACTATCACTTCGTTGAACGCAGTCATGGATCGTAGCAGTATTGTACACGGTGCGTAGGGGCTGGATGAGAAGGTGGGTCGCCTACATGTCTCGGTGAGTACCTGTGTCCTGGTGAGGTCCGCGGCCCTCTTCTCCGAGGGCGGGTAGAGTTGCTCGGAGGCGAGGAACAGTTCCTTGTAGAAGGAGAGCCCCATGACCTCGTCCGCCTCCCTCCCGTAGCGGAAGGCGCACACCGCCTGCGCGAACACGCGGCGCCCGCGCACGTACTCCTCGTCCACGCACACCACGCCGTCTTCAATTAAAATACATCGTTAATAAACTTAGGAAAAATCCTTATATTTTTGCCACCGTGTCTCCCTTATTAATTTATATGGTACACACAGCGATACATATATTATCACACATAACACACGGCCAGTTGCAGAAAGGCAGATTATATTTTGGCACGTCACTGCAACTAGGCCGTAAGTGTCACAGCATTCACCAATAAAAGAAGAAACGAATAAAATTATAACTTTAAAAACTAAAATAAACAAAAATAATAAAACTTACATAACAAAAATATGACTCCTAAAAATAATGCATTTATTTAAATAAACAAAAAATAATAAGATAAATTTGGGAGCTTAACAAAATCAAAACACAATATAAATTAGAAGTATACTTATTGA
The DNA here is from genome assembly GCA_910589645.1 of Tinea semifulvella. Classification (NCBI taxonomy): domain Eukaryota; kingdom Metazoa; phylum Arthropoda; class Insecta; order Lepidoptera; family Tineidae; genus Tinea; species Tinea semifulvella. The sequence goes on from OU342610.1 coordinate 11,795,533, forward strand.
TGGTTTTAAATGTGCGAGAACATTTATTTTTAATACATTGTAACGGTTATGAAAGATGGCTACATCATAATCGGCAGAGACTACGGTAGGTGTTACGCATTCCTTATCGACATTCATTTTATTGGAAGTGGTCACTTTCGATGCAAAAAGGAACTTATATTAAATTGGAGGATACAATCAAGGACCCTTTAGATTTGAGGCGCAAACATTATTTGACTACTGCCAATTCAATTGTTATATTTCACTTGATAACTTTGTATTTGTCACTGAATCAATATGTTAGAGCCGGAAGCTCACCAATGGGCTCGACGGAAGAGATGTGGTCCACATAGTCTCTCTTGGGGAGGTACAGGGTGAGCTTCCCGTTGGGGGCGCACTTCTTGAACACCTTGAAGTTGTACACCATGTTGTAGCTGGCGGGCGAGCTGGCGGGCGAGCTGGCGGGAGAGCTGGCGGGCGAGCTGGCGGGCTGGCAGGTCCCGGGTGAGCTCAGGTCCCGCCGGTCTCGGTATATATGCCAGCTTGCTGCACTGCGCGGGCTTCCCTTCCAGTAAGCCACTTACCCCAATTAGTGAGGTGACGCCACAACCACATCTTTATACTTATATCATCACATATGTATATGTATATATGTGCGTAGAAGCTTCACTGGCAGCTCCCAAAACCTAACCAGAAAACTACCCATACGGAACTTGTAATAATCTGTATATAATAAATGTGACTAAAATTATAAATATATTAATAAGATTTTAACATTGTAAATAATGTTTAACAAAATTTGTGTGCCAGAAATGGCTGAATGTGCAGAACTAGCTTACTATTAATATTTACTATTACCATGTTCTATGCAAATGAATAATTTCATTTCATTTCATTTGTACTCTTTAAGATGTCTGCTGCGAATCAAGGTCCAGACCGTCACTAGAAGATCAGTACAGATATACAAATAATACTGTAATATATGACCAAACTTATTTTCACCAATGTGTCAATGGTCATGATGGGCTTATAGAAAAGTTGCCTAAATGTGTATCCTTTAATTGAATTGTAATTATTTAATAAAAAATCTTTAATTTCTTGGTTTCTGACCGCCCGGCACAGACTATATGCCGCCCGGCACAGACTATATGCCGCCCGGCACAGACTATATGCCGCCCGGCACAGACTATATGCAGCCCGGCACAGACTATATGCCGCCCGGGCACAGACTATATGCCGCCCGGGCACAGACTATATGCCGCCCGGCACAGACTATATGCCGCCCGGGCACAGACTATATGCCGCCCGGCACAGACTATATGCAGCCCGGCACAGACTATATGCCGCCCGGCACAGACTATATGCCGCCCGGCACAGACTATATGCCGCCCGGGCACAGACTATATGCCGCCCGGGCACAGACTATATGCCGCCCGGGCACCCCGAAACGGATATTTATATATTCATCGTGATATTTAAACAAAGTATAAATCGTTTGTAAAAGAGTTGGAAGATGTTTGTAAATTGTAATTGCGGATAGAACCAAAGTTTAACAACTACTTGTATATTTGAAACCTACAAATTATAACATTACAAACGTTCTGAGCAACATCCCAGCAGACCATCGAGCTGATTAAATGATTTTTAAATCTTAAAGTCGTCGTTTGATTTCATCTGTTACAGAAGTGACCTCTCCCGCACACACAGACGGTGGGGGGTCACATGTGTGTGTTTACGAGTCGCGCGATCATTTGCAAGTTTAGTGTATATTGAAATCCTTTGCCACGGTCACTCGCAGGGCTGCCATAACCACGGGGGCACATTCAATCACACATTTATTAACAAACACGTTTAGTACTAGTTTTATCTGACGTCGGTTGGAATGACTTCTAGATTTCACTCTTCATTGTATCCATTGACAAGGTACAACGGGTTTACGCTTATTATTAAAAACTGTATACTATTAAATGTGTTTCAACACAGCCCACAGCCCCGAGACACAGCCCACAGCCCCGAGACACAGAGTCCTAGACTTCCAATATTGGAGATGGGCCTTCCAGAATATATTTCTGGAGAATTCGCCCTACACTCTGCACGCTCTGTCCAGACGAATTGGCGAGGGCTGAGGTGAATTTAAATGTCAATTTATTAACGATTCCACAAGTTTGTATCAGTGAAACCGGGACCGACCGATTGACGTGCTCTCCAAGAAGGCACGGGAATAGTGGTGTTGTAAATCTAAGACAGTAAATGTACATAAAGTATTTATGAACAAAAGTATATCTCATTGGTGTCGGGGTTCCGAGCGCGCACCATTTTGGATTTTAAGGAAAGTGTTGTCACAACCGAGGCCACACATCAGTTGGATATTTTTAGAATTCATTTGGTCGGTAAAAAGTTGTCGGCTTCAGTATTAGATACTTCTCTCTCTAACGTATGTGTACAAGGTTTGAAACGTTTAACAAATGGACTGGTAGCATATATTAAATATAGTATAAAAATAAAACGTCCGTCGAAACTCGGAAACAATGGACTGGTTACAGAAACAAACATGACTCAGAAAGAATTAAAGGATTAAATTACTTTAATTTAATTAAATTAAGGGAAAAAGTTTTAAGCGACAAATATTCGAAAATTGATTTTATTAGCCACTTACCCAAATAAACAGACGGCTAAATAAGGCTTAAACAATCATTACCTAACTCGGCAAACATAAAGTCAAATTGTGTGAGAGTAACGGCAGCCCTTGATATAAAACTTCGCACACATTGTGTGAGAGTAACGGCAGCCCTTGATATAAAACTTCGCACACATTGTATGAGAGTAACGGCAGCCCTTGATATAAAACTTCGCACACATTGTGTGAGAGTAACGGCAGCCCTTGATATAAAACTTCGCACACATTGTATGAGAGTAACGGCAGCCCTTGATATAAAACTTCGCACACATTGTGTGAGAGTAACGGCAGCCCTTGATATAAAACTTCGCACACATTGTATGAGAGTAACGGCAGCCCTTGATATAAAACTTCGCACACATTGTATGAGAGTAACGGCAGCCCTTGATATAAAACTTCGCACACATTGTGTGAGAGTAACGGCAGCCCTTGATATAAAACTTCGCACACATTGTATGAGAGTAACGGCAGCCCTTGATATAAAACTTCGCACACATTGTATGAGAGTAACGGCAGCCCTTGATATAAAACTTCGCACACATTGTGTGAGAGTAACGGCAGCCCTTGATATAAAACTTCGCACACATTGTATGAGAGTAACGGCAGCCCTTGATATAAAACTTCGCACACATTGTGTGAGAGTAACGGCAGCCCTTGATATAAAACTTCGCACACATTGTGTGAGAGTAACGGCAGCCCTTGATATAAAACTTCGCACACATTGTGTGAGAGTAACGGCAGCCCTTGATATAAAACTTCGCACACATTGTGTGAGAGTAACGGCACACCACACATTGACTCGGTATAAGGATTGTAAGCCATTCCAACGTCCCGACTTTACTGTCCATCATTAAACTTATACAAATACATGTTACATTATGGTATCTAAGAGTTAGACTGACTGGAAGTCAGTTGTCTGAGGACAACGATTTACATTAACATTTTGATTTCCTGTGTAATTGTATAACACTTTTTAAATATAAAATGACTAGAATATAATAATTTTAAGCAACAGATAATAACAATATTAATTGTTAAAGCTTTTTATACTGTGGACGAAGCTCTATTTAATAAATTATCTTAGTTATTAGTTAGGACATTATTATTTTTATTTATTATATTAACTGCCTCCGTAGTCTAGCGGTTAAGTCCGTGGATTTAGACTCGGAGGTTCCGGGTTCGATTCCTGGTCGGGACACAAAACATTTATTAATGTAAATATACAACGTACTTTGGTGACATTACATACTATTAGATAGAGTATACAACATATCTACTAGACAACAATAGTGTTTGTATGAATGCTTTCTAATTGCAATCAAATCCCGCGGAGTGTCGTCACGCCGCGCCGCTCCCCTCCCCAAGACGGAGGCGCACAGTTATGTGGAAGCGACGACCTCGGCGCACGCGCGAGATGCCGACTCGCTTCTTAGTAGTTATTCGACTTGTGGAGTTATTTAAAGTAAACAAAAGTGCGTGAAACAAGAATGAGCGTCTCGCCGACCAGGAGCGAGGAGGTGCCGTCAGGTTTGTGACATTCTCCTGTGCCAATGTTCCGCACTTGGAGGTTCTAACGAAATACGGTGTTGTTTACTGTTTGCTGTTTGTAACTTCTACAATGAATTGTCCAGGTTGTCGGGTTGTTCATCCATCACCAAGCTGCTGCACTATAGCTGTACGAACGCGCATCTTATCGACACATCACTTCGATATTTGAATACATTATTTTGTTAAAGGCATTGTCGGTCGGTACCAGTCGGGTGGAGTCGGGCGGTTCTCAGTACTTTTGTTTATGTTTTGCTGCGAGCGGAGACCGGTCTCTCCGAACTCGTGCGCCGTCTTCACACCGACACATCCAATGCTGGGGGTCTCACGATAAGTATGTTTGTTGATGTTAGTTGTTGTTTAGGGCCAAAATATGTCGGTCCTCACAGTTCCACATGTAGATGAAGGACAGTGTATAATAAATATCCCAATTGGGTTCCGCGTTTCGCCGAATGCCGGGTGCGTTATAATTAAATCACAATAAATCGCTTTAACTGCAGGATTGTAAACAAAATTCATATTTAAAAAGTTTAAATATAACTTCTGTATTTTTCGTCGGAAATTGGTGGTTTATTGTCGAGCGGCGGCAAATATATAAATCTGCGACAGAGACACACCCGCCGATATCTGGATCCATTCGCGCCGCTCCGCCCCACACCCGCCGATATCTGGATCCATTCGCGCCGCGCCGCCTCACACCCGCGCGAGGAAATTACAGATCACAGATAGCACCTTGCTAACCGACACATACTTACACAATACACAAAATATTTCTTCCCTTTCTAATTGGCAAAGTTGCAGGCGCGGTGGAGTTGCGGGAGGACGCCCCGCTGCAGTCGGCGGCGGCGGAAGGTCGCGGAGGGGCGCGCGCCATCGCCGCCGGGTTCGCGGCGCTCGCGCTCGCCATCACCGTGGCGCTGCTCACTCAGGTCTACTCCGGACACTACCAGGTCACTCTACTTTACTCTCCTACGGGTCTTTCCTTCATCAAATTGCCTGCAGCGTCGGTGTAGTGGGAGGTTGGTGTACAACGCCGACTTAAAACAGTCATTTCCTTACAAGCCTACTCCTGTCTTAATTTCATTATAAATCCCTCTTTTCGCTAACCCCTCGCATAGTTCTAATTTCGTTTCGAACTTGTTTTTAAGCTAGTTTTATACTTTATCAGTTTAATTTAAAGTTTATTTTTATTTAGTTTGGTTTATAGATGTTTTATTTATTTCTTTTCGGTTTTTAATTAAAGTTCAAGTTCAGTCGGTTTTTTTATATTATTATTGTATGATATAACTAGTCAAAACTGTACTCGTTGTATAGCAGAGGCCCTAAATGTGACTCTCGCGGGACGCCTGGAGACTACAGGAATGCCGTTGCAGGTGGTCCCGCACGGCGCCGTGTCGACTGCGGGCGCGGTGTGCTCGGGCGCGGGGCTGGCGGCGCTGCGGGCGGGCGGCGGCGCGGCGGACGCGGCGGTGGCGGCGGCGCTATGTCTGGCCCACACGCAGCCGCACCTCACCGGACTCGACTCGTCAGTACATCCCTCGCTCTTAATTTCACGAGACTGCTTTCTACAATTCTGCAATGGACAGTCAATTTTTGGAGTACCTTTTATTCGCCAGTCGCAATATCAGTGACAAAGCTCGTACCGCCATACACAATGCCATGTTGGTACCTACACAGATATGTGGAAGCGAGACGTTGATATGTCGTTGCGTCGGATACGCGGCTTGCTGTACTGCATACGTAACGTCGAAATACGGAAACGTATAAAAGAAAGCATAGGGACAAACATAAAGAAAAGCATGCTCCGATGGTTCTGGCATGTTGAAAGGATGAGCGAAGAAAGATTGACAAACCATATATAATGCGAAAGTTGTGGTAAAAGAGGCCCTGGCAGACCGAGACTCACATATCACGATCAAATTAAATAAAACACTGGCTGAAGAGCATTAAAATTTGGCATTTAACATGTGCAAATGGCACATACTTTCAACGAGAACAACAAATAGGTGGTAGGCGGACTGATGGTGGCAATTTCCCCAGTCTGCCGGGACGGGGAAGTATCCACCGTTCGTGCTGATAAACTCAGTAAAGTGTATTCACACGATTCTGGATCAGCTGAGCTGGCAGAATTGCCTGAAATTGATTGAAAAATAATAAAAAACACCAAATTTTAAGAAAACCTTTGTATTTTGTTTGCACTTGTAATAACATTGCATTTTTTTTTGCTAGTTTGTATTACATAATAAAAACTATTACATAATAAAAGTATACAAAAGTGATATTAACAAAGCAAAACAATGAATAGGTAGTTCCGATAGAAAAAAAGGTGAGTGAGGTGGAGACCCGCAGCGTCATCGTAAATGGTCGAGTTTATCGAACTAAGAGAAGTGACATCATAAATCCGAGATTACTCTTAACAAACCATTGGACAATGCCATCAGGCGGCGGCGGCGGTGGCGGCGGCGGCGGCGCACTCTCCGCTCCACACCCATACTAACATACATATTACAGACAGATCATTTCAATATCACACACCGCGCTCAGCCACGAAGTTTATAGATAAAAGACATCCATACACGGTGTGGAAATTAATATTTATACAACCTGAGTCGGCAAGAGATCGCTACAGATTCCAACAGGATAGAAACCCCATTTGAACCAAACTGTTGAACTTTATTTAGTAAAGTTTAGCCAAATATATAATCAAACAAAACATATATAATCTAACAGCGAATAATAGTTAGAGACTCAGTCTTTGAGAACTCTTATAATGCAACAACTGCAGCACGTCGAGTGTTGCTCGCTAGTCATTTGGTGATGTCGTACGATCCAGGAGCGGCGCCATGTTGTTTTGGGAGTACCGCAAGTCCCGCAGCGAGAAGCCCGTCTTGGTGCAGTGGGGGGAGCAGCAGGAGGAGGAGGTCCCGCGGCTGCTGGCGGGGCTGGCGGCCGTGCACGCGCGCTGGGGGGTGCGGCCCTGGGGGGAACTCATACAACTCGCCAAGTATACCTACGCTTTAACCCATTATATCCCTCTGCCGAGCTATATTATAGTAATGGTTACCATAAGTTAAATCCGCGAGTGCAGCGTGTCGGCGGCGGCCCCCTCCTCGCTGTCGGCGGCGGTGCGCGCACTCCCGGCGGCCGAGCGGGCGGCGCTGGGCGAGCTGGCCGGCGCGGCCGACGGCGGGGTCGTGCTCCGGCCGCGACTCGACTCCTTCCTGCACAGACTGCAGGGGAATTCCAGTAAAGGTATTTTTTTTGGATTTGAACTATAGTATTTCGTTGCTAGAGAAAATGACATCGCTCGCCAGTCTATCTAGTCTCGCCGAAGACACAGGCGTTGGGGTCGTCAAGGCCGGGATGGTTATAGGCCAGGATTGGGGGTGGGGACGTTCCCCGTTTTCCCCGATCGTTTCACTTTAGGAAGCGGTCTCCCGTTTGGGAGCCGTACAAAAGTCTCGCCGTCTCGAAAATAATTGATTTTATTCAGGAAACAAACAATATTCTTATAATGAAATCAATTGCAAATTACTTCAGTCGGTACCTACAGTTTCTATACATTCCATTAATAATTCGGCAGTGTATAGTGGAGCCCTCACTATACATTGAAAAAAAACAAGATAAGTTACAAGATAGCGTCTTAACGTCATAAAGTTTCTGTACAAAATAGTGAATAACCACAAATAAATAATCACTTGTCTGACAAGGTAATAATTATACATTTTTATAATCGAACAGAAATACATTTTACATAAGTATTATTTTTTATAACAATAAATGTCACCACGATAAAAAATAAACGAAGGTCCCATAATTACGGGTACATTACATATCCTTATATTACGGGTACATTATAATCCTTATATTACTGGTACATTACATATCCTTATATTACGGGTACATTAAATATCCTTATATACTTGTATTCACAGTTTCCTACTCAATCTCTAATAATATGTAGGTATATCGTTTGTAATATAAATTGTAAAGGGACTGTTTGTTACCTTACAGACAGACAGTGGGGTCGTTCAGGCCCGGATGTCTAATGGGCCTGGGTTGGGGATGAGTAAACTCCCCCGTTTTCCCCGGCAGGACCTCAGCGGGTAACCATCCGCTTGTAATAATGGCACTTTTGGTGCTGCGGGGTGAGGCGAAGAGCACAATCGTCCGAAAACGTATCGTCTATGATCGATTACGTCTGTCAGAAATGTCAAAAGCTTGGGCATTCCGCCTACTGTTGCTGGTATAACATCGCCCGTGTGGTTCACGAACCCAGGCTCCAGGCTCTCCTCCAAGAGCACTTCTCTAGGAAATGGTCTCCGGAGCGATATTCTGAAGATGCTTAAAGTGTCCGTTGTCGGCCCGATAGAACATATGTCTCCAGATCTCGAGCTTGATGGAATTACGCACGAACCATGGTGATCAGGAGACGACTCCGAGCGATATGTTCTGCTGACTTTGGATCTTGCCCCTATTAGTCTTAGCCAGAAGGTGATGCCAGGCTGGCGCAGCATAGGTGAGTCGGAAACGGATGAATATCTTGTAGATCCGGACCTTCAACCTGAGCGTTGTTACCATAATAATATAAAAATATTAAAAGCGCCCTCTGTGGTTCCCCGGCAGTACTTTCTCAGCGCACGTTTCGCGAGTTTGGACTGTAAGTTCCCTCGTTTCGCAACAGATGGCACCGGTTACATTTGTTCGGATAGTGAGCCACACGGCCCCTGTGATACCAGTAACATCAGCGGCAGCAAAAGTTCATTGAATTACCGTCGATACGGTTACAGCTGTCGTTAACCTTTCGGGCTTAGACGATCCCTCTATCTGTCCGTCCGAGCTGAGACAGGGTCTTGTAACATTTCAGAATGGTGCTCGGTGTGGAGATGTGACCGCCTCGTGACGTTCGGGACGGTGTCGGGGCGCGCGGCGGGAGAGGGCTGGCGCCTCTACGACGTGTCCCCGCCCTCCCCACTGTCAGTACAGTCTCCATCACATTGTTTTTATTTTTAAATACGTTAAGTGCGGTGGTGACTCGGATGTAAGAACGCATTCCTTAAAATTCTACAAAGGTTGGTTCAAACCCCGGCATGTACCAATCGTAGATTCACAAAACGACCGTTTTCGTGCCTCGTGAAGCACGTTAAACCGTCGGTCCCGGTTCTACTAATACCGACTTGTATCACCACGACCGTATCACCTTCAAAGTAGTCAGAAACCACTTTTTTTTTAATGAAGCGGCTAACTTGTCGATGTCTCTCGCGGAGCAATCTTGACAAATAAAAACAATTTATTGTGTCTCGACCGGGAATCGAACACGGCACCTCCGAGTGTAAATCCAAAGTCTTAAACCGGGGTGACAAAAATGTGGAATTTAAAAATTTTATGTTTGTGTTCTTGCAGAGATTCGGTCGAACCCGAGACGGCGCCGGTGGCGAGCGGAGTGGCCGTGGTGGACCACCGGGACGTGTACCTGTCGCTGGTGATGTGAGTGTCCGTGTGTAGTAGCGGGGCGGAGCGGGGCGGAGCGAGGCGGGCGGGAGTGCAGCCGGTCGGTCCTGTTGCAGAGGGATGCGGCGGGAGCTGGGCGCGCGGACGGCGGCGGCGGCGGGCTGGCTGCGGGGCGGGCGGGGCGCGGCGGGGCTGTCCCCGGCGCTGCTGGTGACGGCGCGGGTGTGCGGGCGGCGGTACGTGGTGGCGGCGGGCGAGCGCCGCGCGGGCGAGCTGGTGCTGGCGCGGCTGCCGGGCGGGGACCTGCGCGCCGCCGTGGAGGAGCCGCGCGAGGGAGCGCCCGCCGCCGTCAACGTGGTCGGCCAGGACGGAGACCGGCTCGCGGCGCACGCGGACTCCCGCGCCGAGGGGGTCGCCGCCAGGTTCTGACGGAACTGGACGTTAATACTCTTACGATACTATTTTAATATAAGACAATAAATTATTGATTGTTTATGTTGTTTAACTTCTAACGAACCTTAAAGTTCACTGTCGGTAGAATTCTCGCCGACCACGGAGAGAGGGTAGAAATATATTAAGTAACTTATGAGTCAAAGTCAAAGTCAAAATATCTTTAATCACGTAAACCTATTACAGGTATTTGTGACACGTCATTATTTAAATTATTTAGAATGATTCTACTCCTGTTAGTGGAAGACTAAGCAGCGAAGTGGTCCAAGGAGTAAGCTGTTAGCAGAAGACTAACAGCTTAGCAAGTACAGCGTGAATGACGATATTGGTTACCAGACGGATTGATTATATTGAAAGTAGACCCTCCGAGACCATGTCGTAGTCGACTGAACTATTGACGAGCGATTAGGATCTGTTGAGATCGATATAAGATACGACAAGGTGAGGTCTTCGAGAATGCACTTGAAGTGCACGAGTCGGTCGGTGCTCGCAGATGATGTCACCGGCCGCTATATAAGTAGTACCGTTCGCTAAAATGAAAGGAAAAATATTGATTGTTTTGGATCATGTCGAGAGCGGACGGGATCGGGTGACCGCGGCGTTGCCAACTCATCACCAGACCGACTCGGCAAAAACTATAGACTAATTTTGCTCGCTTTACTTAATAATTGGAATGTAGGTCCAGACGTGACATAATGAGGTTCGGACGTGACATAATGTAGGTTCGGACGTGACATAATGTAGGTTCGGACGTAACATAATGTAGGCCGAGACGTGCGGCTTCCAAGATTGCACCGTTCATGAAAACATATATTTTCAATTTAAAAAGGTCATTGTAGATGTCGACGATGGTGTCCCTGGCTGCCAGTGACGTGTGTGCTGTAATTACTGCTAATGGAGAGTACAGCTGCGCAGCCGTCTCGCTCGCTCGCGCGCGCCGCTGCTCTCTCTCTCGCTCGCACCGACGACACATTGTTACCGTTGTTACGGACATTAGAGAGGCCCGAAACTATGTAAATACGCGAACGTGTCCTCTGCAGTTCCACACGCACACATCCTTATATTCATGGACGAGACCTCCTACTCTGGTAGAGCCGGCACGGTGTCGAGGTGCGCCAAGTGTTAGCTGTCTGCCACCCAATACAATACCTATCTGATGAGTGATTTATTTTGGTCAAAGTTAAAATATTCACGTAAACAACCGGGATAATTTGTAAAACGTCAATAATAAAATTAGTTTCAATGATTCTACTCCTGTTAGTGGAAGACATACACCCTTATTCTACTCCTGTTAGTGGAAGACTTACACCCTTATTCTACTCCTGTTAGTGGAAGACTTACACCCTTATTCTACTCCTGTTACTGGAAGACTTATTCACTTATTCTACTTCTGTTAGTGGAAGACTTATACCCTTATTCTACTCCTGTTAGTGGAAGACTTACACCCTTATTCTACTCCTGTTAGTGGAAGACTTACACCCCTATTCTACTCCTGTTAGTGGAAGACTTACACCCTTATTTTACTCCTGTTAGTGGAAGACTTACACCCTTATTCTACTCCTGTTAGTGGAAGACTTACACCCGTATTCTACAATGTTTTTCTAACGGCACCTCCACTCCATCGTTCCTTCCAGCTGTCAAACGGGTTCCGTCAATGTGAATCTCCCCGAACCTCTTCAATGTTATCATTTCAAATAGTTTCAGTAATAGTATTATTTAATATACAAATAAAATATTCTAATAAAACTCCACTGGCATTTATGTATTTTATAACAAACTTGTTTGTTATTATGTTATCACTATTGTTAACTTAATACTTACATAAAAATAACATAAACACACTTCAAGGGGGTTTCAATGTACCCGAGTTTGGCAGTTCCATTCCTCGAGCGCAATGACATGCCGAGGCGTCCCTCCATTTGGCAGTTCCATTTCTCGAGCGCAATGACATGCCGAGGCGTTCCCTCCGTTTGGCAGTTCCATTCCTCAAGCGCAATGACATGCCGAGGCGTTCCCTCCGTTTGGCAGTTCCATTCCTCAAGCGCAATGACATGCCTCAAGCGCAATGACATGCCGAGGCGTCCCTCCGTTTGGCAGCTTTGGAAGGAACAATTGGTGTAAGCAGCAAAGTGATCCAAAGTGGCTGTTAGCACAAAGACCAGCAGCTTAGCAGATTTCAATGACCTTTTAACGTTTAATCTGACTTGGAAAGTAATCTGCAACTATATCAGATTTGCAAACTAAAAAATATACAGAATTACACAACGATCAATAAATAGCCTTTTAAATTCAGCTATGCCTACCGATGAGATTCATATAATTTCGCAGCTGTCTTTTATAAATTAATATAAACATTTAAACTTAATACCTACCGCCAAGACAATTACGAAATAACATTATTATGACGAAACACATACCTACCTATACCACAAACGAGACTTGAAAGATAATTACATTTTACTTTAAAAAACCTACTTTAAAAATAAATTGCTATAACAATCAGTAATATGTAAAAAGAGACAATAACAAACATATTCACGCATCATTATGTCTCGTGTGTATGTGTGTGCCAACAGTGTAGGTGTGTGTGTCGACAGTGTAGGTGTGTGCGGACAGTGTAGGTGTGTGTGGACAGTGTAGGTGTGTGTGTCGACAGTGTAGGTGTGTGTGGACAGTGTAGGTGTGTGTCGACAGTGTAGGTGTGTGTGGACAGTGTAGGTGTGTGTCGACAGTGTAGGTGTGTGTGGACAGTGTAGGTGTGTGTCGACAGTGTAGGTGTGTGTGGACAGTGTAGGTGTGTGTCGACAGTGTAGGTGTGTGTGGACAGTGTAGGTGTGTGTCGACAGTGTAGGTGTGTGTGTCGACAGTGTAGGTGTGTGTTGACAGTGTAAATGTGTGGGGAATGTGTTGGTGTATATTGTCGGTCTCTCTTGTCGATCTTGGTATTGCTTTATATCAGATGAGCTGGGTTCGGGCTCGGTCTTGTATCAGAACAGCTGGGCTCGAGCTCGGTCTCGATCTTGGTATTGCTTTATATCAGATGAGTTGGGTTCGGGCTCGGTCTTGTATCAGAACAGCTGGGTTCGGGCTCGGTCTTGTATCAGAACAGCTGGGCTCGAGCTCGGTCTCGATCTTAGTATTGCTTTATATCAGATGAGTTGGGTTCGGGCTCGGTCTTGTATCAGAACAGCTGGGCTCGAGCTCGGTCTTGTATCAGAACAGCTGGGCTCGAGCTCGGTCTTGTATCAGAACAGCTGGGCTCGAGCTCGGTCTTGTATCAGAACAGCTGGGCTCGAGCTCGGTCTTGTATCAGAACAGCTGGGCTCGGGCTCGGTCTTGTATCAGAACAGCTGGGCTCGAGCTCGGTCTTGTATCAGAACAGCTGGGCTCGGGCTCGGTCTTGTATCAGAACAGCTGGGCTCGAGCTCGGTCTTGTATCAGAACAGCTGGGCTCGAGCTCGGTCTTGTATCAGAACAGCTGGGCTCGGGCTCGGTCTTGTATCAGAACAGCTGGGCTCGGGCTCGATCTTGCACTTTTAATCTTGGTCTTGCGCAAGAGTCCTGCAAGATGTATATTCTAATTGTAGTAACCTTGTCAGACTCTACAGCCTGCCTGAAAACTAGCATGATTATAAATCTTTTTGACCAAAATGTATCTAAAGGTTTTAACAAAAACTCTACATGATCATTACGAACAACTTTGTCAGAGCATAAGATCGTCAGTTCCACACTTTTTGAATCATTTCATGAGAACAGACAGTCACCAGAGTCATCCATAAGGATTTCATTTCTTAATATATATAATAATGCTAAAAAAGACGGACACGACGCAGTTACATCATTGTTATTTTATTTATTTATTAAAACTTTATTGCACAATATATACAAGGGGCGGACTTAATGTCGCTAGACATTCTCTGACAGCCAACCTTAGGGACATTGTAGAACATTAAAGACGTAAGGTAGGTGCAATTAGAGAAATATGATTACGTAATAAATATGCAATATTATCTAAACTACAATAATAAATACTATAATAAACTAAATACTAATAATACATACACATAACGTTTTATTAATACATTAGGTACATACATTACATAACAATAATACATACACTACATATAATAATATAATAAATAAACTAAATGAGTTGTTATGAGCCATTTAAATAATATGAATATACCATTTTTTTGAAAATGCTTCGGTTGGATGCTTATTGTTATCAAAATTAGGAAAATGAGTAAGGGTATTGCGCAAGATCGATTCCAAGACTGGGGGAGGTCTCGGTAGTAGTCTTGCTAAGATGTCGGTGGTCTGCAGGACGAAGACCGCGTCCGAGTTCCAGTTAGCGCAGAAGCACACATAGTTCCGTCACCAGCTCAATGTATGTTCGGTAAACAACACTCGCAGCTATTGTTTCTAACTTAGTCATTGTTGAAAGTGTTTCAATGTGAACAGCTGGATACCAACCGCCGCACCGAGGCCAAACTTATGTTTCAAAAACTATAATTATATACATATATCTCCCGTGGCATAATTATATATTAAACCTATCTCCCGTGGCATAATTATATATTAAAGATTTTGTTGTTTTGTTAAACAAAGTTAACAGGCTATTATCTATTAGATTGGGGATAAAGCAAATGCGTTCTAGCTGAATGGCTTCAGGAACAAAGCTATCATCAAACTGAGCGAAACATTATGATTAGGGATAAAGCAAATGCGTTCTAGCTGAATGGCTTCAGGGACAAAGCTATCATCAAACTGAGCGAAACATTATGATTAGGGATAAAGCAAATGCGTTCTAGCTGAATGGCTTCAGGGACAAAGCTATCATCAAACTGAGCGAAACATTATGATTAGGGATAAAGCAAATGCGTTCTAGCTGAATGGCTTCAGGGACAAAGCTATCATCAAACTGAGCGAAACATTATGATTAGGGATAAAGCAAATGCGTTCTAGCTGAATGGCTTCAGGGACAAAGCTATCATCAAACTGAGCGAAACATTATGATTGTAGACTATATTTATTTATTTAACAGTGTACTATTGTTTTATTTTTAATATATTGTATTAGAAAAACTTTACATAATTATGAGTAGGCAGGCATACATTAAAAACATCACTAAACCGTGTAAGCATATCGTTAGGTACTGTAACTTATGTAGTAACTTTATAATAATATTTTATTATTTTTTTAAATTAAATCAAATCAATAGGTTTTTTTAAAAATACATTGTAATTGTTTTTAGTCTGAAGGGTGCAATCGGGAGAGATACAGATATCTCCGCACCAGAATCCATTTTTTTATACTTTTTTGAAACTAATTATTTTTTATTATTAATTGCTCTCAAATAAACGTTTTGTATTATTATAATATCGGCGTAGATTTTATAATCATTCATCTTTCTTCGATTCAATTAGAAAAATACGTGTTATTTTTGAGATAGACCCCCCTGCCCCCCTCCCCACTCCCTCCCCTCGCGCCGACATCATTTATATGTTTTCTGTTTTAAGACGACCTCGGCGGAGAGTCGCGTTCTGTCACAACCAACGACCCGCGACAACATTACACAAGTCGAGCAAAGGTATAATATTTTGTTCCGCCATGCAAGCTCTATTATGGCGCATTCCCAGTCGAGAGTGCGTCACACTGCAGTTTAAGAACTGAACTTGTTGGACGACAAGTTTATAAATATATTGTGGATTCTACGGCTTCGACAGAAATAACAATATAATTCGTCGAGCGAGTCCCGGCCCAGGAAGGCCGAGGGCCGCTCTCTTTACCAGTTTAGGAAGAGAAGTGGCTGGGCGAGGACCTCCGAGCTGCTAGCCTCCGAGTGCTGCCGGCGCCAGTGTGAGGGGCGCGCGCGCGGAGGTGACGCGCGACTGTGTCGGCAACTACTCGACTAACTTTCATTCGGAAAATAAAAATGTGTGAGACATGTGACGGCGCGGACACGTGACGAGTCGGACATCAAGTGTACTTTTTATTTAATTCTGGCCAACGAAGTAAGATTTACAATTATTTTAGTAGTAGTTTCATGCAATGTATGTCATACAAATGACGATCCTACTATACGTACTGCAAAACCACAAGTATATCTACGTGAAATCATTTTATTATAATATACAATCGAATTCAACAGTTTATAGGTTGAAAAAATAAATTAACATTATATATATGAAATTATGGTTTAGCGTGTAGCCCTCAATCCCTTAGTAATCCTTATTTTATTTATAATATTTACACTATTTTATTTATTCATAATTACTTACCTATCCTTTTTATTTATTTACTTACGTTGTATTATCATTTACTACATATTATATACATTAGTTAAGTTGGCTTAATTTTTAACGCAAAACTGTCATGGCTCCCATATGTCGAGCCTAAAAGGCCTAGTGTGGGACCACCAACATTACCTGTACGCTGATTTCATTCTTTGGTTCAATAAACTTTTATTAATTTTATTATATATATTATTTAGTTATATTTATAGTAATAGGTTTTGTTTTTACGCTTATCCCTATTATTATTATATGTTTCGCAAAATCTATGTTTAATATTTAAGTGGAAACTTTGATGGATTGGGTAACTTTTAAAATTGTTGTAATTATGTTTTAAGATCTGTATGTTTCCCGAAAAAATAAAAATGAAATAAAATAATTATTTATTTTATTTTATTATGCTAACAAACAGTCATAATACAATTTATTAGAAGGTACATTTAATATAAATTAAAAGCTACCTAAATAATAAAATTAAAAATAAACTAAACTATAAATAAAAAATGTCCTCTAGAGACGTCCCATCTGAGATAGTCCCAAGGAGACTGGCAACATTTCCCCTCTGTATAGCGAGGCTAATACGTTGGCAGAAATAATTGCCAGCCTTCCTGTCTCCAGACCTTTCTGTCAGCCGCTTTGACAACTCCTTGGCCAAGCGCCTCGCTGACGGTCCCCATGGGCCCATCGTCTCGACCCCAAACGGCGCAAATTCGTAACCGATACCAAGGTTAGCGTATTTGCGCAATTTGAGGTTCTCCGCAGAAAAAGCCGCACTTCCCGCGCCTGACGAGGTCGCCTGTATGTGAGATGGAGCTAATGTATCTACACACGTCGCATCCCACACCAGAGACCTGCCAAGTTTCCACGGCAGTTTAATACAATTTATATAACAAACAATATACAGTTTTGGTACTCCAGGTCTAATTATATGTATATTGTTTGTTATATAAATTGTATTATGACTGTTTGTTACCATAATAAAATAAAATAAATAAAATAAATAAATATACATATAATTAGACCTGGAGTACCAAAACTGTAAAAGATAACTATACTTATTACATTTTCAAAATACAATTAAACCATAAAATTATTTATACATATAAAATTATAACAGTAATGTTTCATCATCTGCCCTTCGAAGCTACGGCGGCCCCCATCGGAGAGGGTTTCGTTCTTTCTTAAGATACTCTCTTTTGTTCCTGGATATTCCTGAACTTCCTCCGTGGTCTAGCAGTTAAATCCGTGGATTTATTTATTATAAGTCTTATTTTATTTATTATAGTTTATGACTAGTAATTTATTTAATACTAATTGAAACTAGGATCGGTAGTCAGATGTTCTCCAGATGAAATCATTCCGCATATAATTATTAGATACAAACGGGATATAAAGGGATATATCCCTTTGACGTGTTTTACAGAGTGCACTGAAATTCCTAGAGTATCTGGACAGTCGACATTTTTGTAACGGCACACGTGAACAAAATACTTAACAATGTAATCGAAGCAACAATTCTAACAGGAAAATATAAGGGAGCAGATGTGTTGATACCCCGCAACCCACTGATATCAATACCCCACAACCGTCTGAAACCCCACAACCCACTGATACCCCACAACCCGCTGATACCCCACAACCCACTGATACCAATACCCCACAACCCACTGATACCAACTGACGTACCATTTCAATTAAAACGACTGCAATTTCCAGTGCAGCTTTCTTTCGCAAAGACCATAAATAAATGACAGGGACAGTCTTTAAGTATTTGCGGCGTTAATCTTGAAAACCCATGCTTCTCTAATGGTTGTATGTCTACGTTTAGTAACCAAACAAATAATATTGTATCCCATATAGATTAGAATGAATCTCATCAAATGTATAAAGTATTGCAGTCTAACAAATGTATAAAGTATTGCAGTATTGCAAAAAAATATTTTGAAACGCACCTACGTGTAACAGGATGAGGTGGGCGCTTCTGCTAGCGGCGTGCGTGCTGGCGGCGCGCGGAGAGGAGAGCGAGGAGGGCGAGGATAGCGCGGCCTGGGTGCGCGGCGGGCCGGCGGGCGCGCTGGCGGCGGCGGTGCTGCGGCGGGCGGGCGGGCGGGCCGTGCGGCTGGCGGGCCCCGCGTGCGCGCACGTCTCGGACCACCCCGCCTGCCTGCGCGCGCGCCTGCTGGCCCTGCGCTCGGCCGCGCTCACGCACGCCGGCCTGGCGCTGGACCTGGCGGTGCCGGCGCACGCGGGGCTCCAGCTGGCGGGCAGCGGCGTGCACTACCTGGGGGACGTGGCGCCCGCCGCGCGCCGGCACTGCTCGGTGCGGGCCGGCCCGGCGCGACTGCTCGCCGACCTGGCCGGCGCGGACGTGGCGAGACACTACGCCGTGCCCGCCAGCCTGCTGCGCCCGCACCTCACGGACCGGCACGGCAAGTCAGTAAATGAAAAAAAATGAAAAATGCCAATTAATGAATCAATAATAATAATATAGTGAGCGAGTTATTTCTGATTTAAAAGTAAATGTGTCGAGGAGGTGTAACTCGTAAGTGGAGTAAAACTGATATCGTTGTAGGTACCTGTGGCAAGGCGCGGAGGTAGAGAACGGCACGTATACGCCGGAGTGGTGCTCCAGCGAGTGCGCCACCATCGTGGTGCCGGACGCGGCGGAGGCGTCGCTGCTGGCCTCGCTGGTGCGGCGCGAGCGCTGGCGGGCGAGCGTGTCGGCGGCGCGCGGCTGGCGGGCGCTGGGACAGGCGGCGTGCGTGCTGTGCGCCGGCCCGCTGTCGGGAGGCGCGCGGGGCCGGCTGGTGCTGGGCGCGCCCGCCTGCGCCGAGGAGTACTGTCCCTTTGAGACGCGGCGACTCGTCAAGCTGGCGGCGGCGCCCGCTCTGCTGACCGAGCGTCGCGCGGCGAGGGTGCTCGCCAACTTCAAGCTCACCGCGGACCAGTTTGCGGAGTTAAACGAACTCGCAGATACTACTGGTGAGTCAAATAAAGCTATAATCAATGTTGGCTATCATTAAAACTTAATGAAAAACCTCGCACTTTCTTGTCAGACGAGTCCCGCGCCGCTGAGACGTGGCTGGAGCGCCACGAGGACGTCGCGCGCGCCTGGACCGCTCCGCCTGCGCGCCAGCTCCGGGTAATCGCCGTCCTCCCGCCCGATGCCGGGCCCGCGCTGCTGGCGGCCGCGCGGCTCGCCGAGAGGGACGCGCGCGCGCCAGGCCTGGAGCCGAAGGTGGAGGCGCGCGAGGTGCGCTGCGGGGCCCCGCTGGAGCGCCTGCTGTGGGCGGCGGCGGGCGGCGGCGCGGCAGGCGTGGCGGCGGTCACGTGCGGCGAGGAGGCGCCAGAGAGAGCGCGCGCGCTGCGGCTGGCGGCGAGGGCGGCCCCGAGAGCGGGCGCGGCGGCGGGCCGGTGGCTGCGCGAGTTGGGCTGGCGGCGCGCGGCGCTGCTGGAGGAGGCGGGCGCGGCGGCCGAGCTGGACGGCGCGGCGGTGCTGGCGCGCGCGCGGCTGGCGGAGCGATACTCCCCGCGGGACGAGCCGGAGCTGGCGCGGTGGGCGCGGGAGAGCGCGGCGGCGGGTGCGAGGGTGGCGGTGGTGGCGGCGGAGAGCGCGGCGCTGGTGCGGGCGGCGCGGCGCGCAGCGGAGGCGGCGGGGCTGGCGGCGGTGTGGCTGCTGGCGGCCGAGGAGGCGGCCAGCGAGGCGGCGCGGGAGGGCGACCTGCTGCTGACGCCGGACTGGATGCGTCCGGACCTGCAGCCCGACACTCACGGTAACCTTACCATTATCGGTATCGTTTCTATATCCGTACTTCCGTACCGTTTGGTTGCTTAGTGCTAAATTGCCTAAAGTTTTCGTATTTTTTATGTTTGTAGTCGATAATACGAATCAATCTAATCACAATAATAATAACATGTTTATTTCTCTCATAAAATAAATATGTAGGTACATTAAAAATATCTACAGTTACAATATGGTACATACATACCTATATATTGTACCCAAAAACAAAATATATATTTAAAACAAATGAACTTGCCGAGCATGAGAGCTGGTGCCTGATACCTGTATCTCAGGTCACCAGTAAACTAAATATATAAAGATGAATTGTTCTATTTCTATTGTTATTTTGTCTTATTCTGCCCCATATCATCTTTTTTTTTTATTCAATGTTTAAGGACAACTTACAGCTAGACATATACGGTATATATGGGTAGTGTATGGCTATTTATTTATTTATTTTTCTTTTTTCTTTATATTTAAGTATTGTTTAGCTGTAAGTTTTTTTAAATGTATGTTCACTATGCATTTCAAAACTAAGTCGGGTTTGTTAGAACCTACCTACTTTATACCTATTTAAAAAATGAAATATTAATAAAAAATAAAAATGAATTTTTTTTTAGCGCTATTGAATCTGTAACTACTACTAACTAATCATTTACGGCAGCCGCCGACCCCGCCTGGCTGGCGCGCCTCTCCGCGCTCTGTCCCGCCTGCCCGGCGCCCGGCGCGCGCGCGCTCCTCCTGTACCGCGACCTGTCCGCCCTGCTGGCCGCCGCCGCCGCGCTGCTCTCCGCCGACCCGCACGCCGCAGCCGACCTGCGCCGAGCCGCCGTGGCCGACCGCTTGCAGCCGCCCGCCGCCGCGCCCGCCGCCGACCTGTACCAGTGGCGAGCGGGCGGCTGGCGGCCGGCGGGAAGCGTCTCCGAGCTGCGCTGGCCGGACGGGCTGCCCGGGGACGGCGGCGGCTGCGGCCCGGCGGACTGGATGCGAGGCGGGTGCGGCGCCGGGGCCGCTGCGGGGGCGGCCGGCCTGCTGCTCGCGCTGGCGGGCGCGCTGGCGGCGTTATACGTGCGCGCCAAGCGGCGGGCCGAGCGGCGGTGCGCGCGCCGTCTGCGGGAAGCGGCCCTGCTGCCGTCGGGCTCGGACGGTGCGGACGGCGCGGACGGTTGGGAGCTGCCTCGCTCGCGGGTGGTCATCAACCGCCGTCTCGGGACGGGCGCGTTCGGCGCGGTGTACGGCGGCCACGCGTTGCTGGACGGTGTCTGGACGGCGGTCGCGGTGAAAACGTTGCGCGCCGGCGCCGCGGTGGAGGCCAAGCTCGAGTTCCTGTCCGAGGCGGAGAGCATGAAGCGGTTGCGGCACGAGAACGTGGTGCGGCTGCTGGGCGTGGTGACGGCGAGCGAGCCCGCGTGCCTGGTGCTGGCGCTGGCGGCGCTTGGAGACCTGCGCGGATACCTGCTGGCGCGGCGCGGACCGGACGCGGGCGCGGTGGGAGCGCGGCGGCTGGGGCGCTGGGCGCTGCAGGCGGCGCGCGCGCTCGCGTATTTGCGCCGGCGGAGACTGGTGCACCGAGACGTGGCTGCGCGAAACTGCCTGCTGTCGGCGTCCCGCACCCTGCGCCTGGCCGACTTCGGAATGGCGCGCCCGGTCGGGGACGGCGACTACTATCGGTTCGGGCGCAAGGGGCTGCTGCCGGTGCGCTGGATGGCGCCCGAAAGCCTGTGCCTGGGCGTGTTCTCGCCGGCCTCCGACGTGTGGTCGTTCGGGGTGCTGCTGTATGAGATCGTGACGTTCGGCGCGCTGCCCTTCCAGGGACTCGGCAACGCGGAGGTGCTGGAGCAGGTGAAGGCGGGCCGCACGGCGCCGCTCCCGCCCGGCCTGAAGCCGCAGCTGGAGGGCCTCATCAAGTCGTGCTGGCGGCGAGCGCGGGAGGCGCGGCCCCCGGCCTCCGAGGTGGCGGCCTTCCTGGCAGAGCACCCGCGCCTGCTGTCGGCCAGCCTGGGCCCGCCGCCGTGTCTGCCGGACTGGCCGGCGCCCAGCACGGACTGGCCCGCGCCCAGCTCCAGCACGGACGTGACGGAGCTCAGCGAGACGGCGGAGGGCGAGGGGGAGCCCCCGGAGTACGACCTGTGCGAGTTGCTGACGGAGAAGGAGCGGTGACAGACAGTGAATTTGGAAGATCTCTAGTCAGTGGAGCAGACTGCTTGTTTTATTATAGTTCCTTTATTTAATTAAGTTGTTTAAGTGGCTGTGTACTAAAGCAAGGACGTCTCGTGTAACGAGAACAAGGTTTAACCTAAATATAAATTAAAATATTTTATAGATATTCGTAATATGTGGCTGGAAAATGAAGAATGAATAGTTAAGTGAAATCACGGAAGGTGTCGAATGCTCTCTAGCGCCATCTAGTAGGGAACTATTGGCACTAGCGATTCGTACTCAAACCTAAACTTGTAGCAGGTAGTTACATCCCTGCAGCGCGGACATCTGGACGAGATGAGGCTAGTGGCCATGTGTTGGTGCGCGAGAGCAAAGGGACGTTAGTTTACGTCCGAGCCATGGAGCGGAGCCAGCGCTCTTCCCCTCTATATTTTTATGTATTTATTCCTGTTTAGGCTACGATGTTTAGCTGTAAGATTTCTCCGTAATTAAGAGTATTAAAGACTTACGAGTGTACTAGTGTGCGCGGTGTTGTTTTGCTTCGATCCCAGATGCGTGCCGTGTGATGCTATAAGCTATATATAATAAAGAATGTTTTTCTTCTATAATTGTAATATTGTATAATAAAAATGCAATCGCAGAAACGTTGCCGATATAAAAACCCTACATAAATTGCTGTGGGTGGTTTCGGAGATGCTCTTACCGATACTCTGACCTTTCATATCCAGAAGTCCTGAACGCATTAAGCGACTATTCATTTGACACCTCTATCACTCGTATGTGTCACAGTTTCAATGCCATGTCTATTAAACATAACGAATTAGATATGTTTAATCTTGGCCCTAAAGCATTTGGGGGTCAGGTAACAAAACTAATTATGGGGAAATAATTTATTTATTTGTAATTTGGTGTAAATTAAAAGTGAATATTAAAATTGTTATTATATGTTATATAGTATAGTTCTCTTTTACAGTTTTGGTACTCCAGGTCTAATTATATGTATATTAGTACTCGCCATTTTATCTCGTCTTAAGATCTCATCGGAGACCCTGATTTGGTTTTCAAATTATCTGCACGGTCGTCAACAACAGGTTCGAGTTGATCAGGTGTCGTCAGGGTGGTGCAACTTGAATGCGGGCGTCCCCCAGGGAGGTATTCTTTCTCCGCTGCTGTTTTCGCTATTTATAAATGTCATTACCCGTTGTCTTCATTGCCACTACCACCTGTATGCAGATGATTTGCAGCTCTATGTGCAGACGGACATCACCACTCTTAATAGTGCAATAGCTTGGCTTAACTCAGATTTATCCAACATAAACTCATGGTCAACACGCTTTGGGGTCGTTGTCAATCCGAGTAAGTGTCAGTCTATTATAGTAGGCAGCTCCCGGCTGCTAAGTAAGGTAGATCTGAACAATATTGATCCTGTTCGGTTTGACAACGTCCAGATTGCTTTCAGTAGCGAAGTAAAGAATCTGGGAGTACAGCTAGATTCCAATCTGAACTGGACTGCCCAGGTCAACAATACGAGTCGAAAAATATTTGCTTCTTTGCACTCTCTCAATAAATTCAAAAATTTCCTGCCATTAAAAGCTAAAATAACCCTTGCCCAAAGTCTACTCCTTCCTATACTCGACTATGGTGACGTGTGTGGTGTCGATCTCTCAGAGATGTTGCTCAACAAGATGGAGCGGTTACTAAATACATGTATCCGGTTCATCTTTTGCTTACGCAAATATGATCACATCTCTGAGTTTCGGAATAAGTTGAGGTGGCTACCAATTCGTTGTCGCAGGAACCTTAGAATCCTCTGCTTACTCTTTTCTATACTCAACGAGCCTGCGACACCGAAATACCTTAAGGACAAATTTGCCTATCTCTCGTCACTTCATGAAAGATCCCTCCGTTCGTCCCACAATTCTGTTCTATCTATTCCTTCTCATCACTCTAGTTTTCAGGCTAACTCATTCGCAGTAGTGGCAGCAAATTTGTGGAACGACTTGCCAGTTGAAATTCGCCAAGCTCCCAACAAAACACTATTTAAAAAGATGGTTTACTCTCATTTCTTAAAGAGCTCCTTATAGCGTATGTAAGTAAATGTTGTATGTAGTGTATATCTATGTATGTATATAGTTTGTAGTATATGTATTTTTATTTAATATTTGAATGTATGTGTATTTGTAGTTATATATATATTGTATATATAAGAACGATTTAATTTATTATTTGTTATATTTGTTTCATATAGCCAGTTGCACCTACCTTTCAACGTTAATGCTCTGTATTGTCCCAAAGGTTGGCTGCTAGAGAATGCCTAGCGGCATTAAGCCCGCCTCTTGTACATAGTGCAATAAATAAATAAATATATTGTTTGTTATATAAATTGTTACCATAATAAAATAAAATAAATAAATAAATATATTTTTTCCGTGTTAAGTTGTAATTTGCATTTAATTTTTGTAAACCGATTTTAATCGAAGAAAATAAGGTACAATGATTTAAAAAAATAATATAATATTAATTAAACTAAAAACATGCATCTTAAAACATAAATTAATATTAATAAAAATAAACCTAATCAATAAATAAAAATATAACTAAAAACTAAAATGAAGAAAAAGCAAAATAAAAATTATTATAAATAATAAATTTGCTCCAAATCGCTGCCAATGGGCAAGGTGCCAAGGATACTGGCAGCATTGCCACGTTGAACCGATTTTATAATTGTTATTTTTAATTATTTGTGTAGATTTACTTTTAAGTTAATATTTTCATCTATTTAATGTTTAGTTGATGCATGCAGTGTACAATAGTTTCAGGTCGGTAAATGTAACTTGTTCCCCTTTATATTTAATTTTGTGTATTGTTGTAATTTAATAACTGTTTGTTGTACCTATTCTAAATAAATAAATTTATAAGTGAATACAATTTAGCCCAAATCCCCATACAAGATATCCTTTTAGTGTTGCCAGATATATTATTATAAACTACTTATATAAAATTATAAAGGTGCAGAGTATGAAAATACGAAACAATCTCAATAATTTGAATGGAGATACTAAGGGTGACAAATCAACATCGAGCTATGCTGCGCTGTACTGCGCTGTGCTGTGCTGTGTTTCTTAAGCTACGTTTTTGTAACAATCAACATCAAGCTGTGCTTAGGTTGTGTGTTCAAAAAACGTAAACATTACGACATAGTTGAATCCGATGAAGATGAAAGTGAAGAAGAAGCGGATATGGATATTTTATGTGTTATTTTTTCGTTAAAAGAGTCCAGTCACGGTAGCTTGTTACCACACACCATATGTGAAAAATACGAGAATTTAATTTTCTAAAGAAAATTGCCACTGAAGACGATTTTTTAAATATTTGCGAATGACTAAAAATATTTTTAATTATTTTTTGCTCAGCACGGCGGGTAGCGCGCCTTGCTCGAGACTGCTGCGATTTTAAACAGAGCGTAGCCTCACACAGCGCCGCACAGCATGGTTTGTTTGTATCCTCATTATTATATTAGACGAACTAGTTGACCAAACATAGCACAGCGCAGTACAGCGCAGCATAGCTCGATGTTGATTTGTCACCCTAAGGCTAGGTTGCATCAAAACGAAGAAACTGTAATTGTAACGATTAAAAAGCGCTGACGGTTGACTTTCAAAACAAAACTGGTACATTCGACGCCATTTTTAACTTTCACCTACACCTCCACTGTTGGAGATAGGCCTTCCAGAACTTATATCTGGAAAATTTGGCCTACACTCGCCACGCTTGCCAGACGGGTTGGCGAAGAATTAAAAGTCTAATGACTTTTTTATACAGCAAATCCATGGTGAAGGCCAGGTGGACGTGATATATACGGACTTCAGGAAGGCTTTTGATCGTATAGATCACGTCCTCCTAATACGAAAACTGCACTTTGGAGTCCATGAAGATCTTTTAAGATAGTTTTCGTCCTAGATAAAAAAAATATCACAGTCTGTGGTAAAAAACGGTTATTCCTCCCGTTAGATGCGTATTCCCTCGAGAGTGCCACAAGGATCTATTCTTGGGCCCCTGCTTTTCATACTCTTTATGCATAGATCACGTCCTCCTAATACGAAAACTGCACTTTGGAGTCCATGAAGAACTTTTAAGATGGTTTTCGTCCTAGATAAAAAAAAATATCACAGTCTGTGGTAAAAAACGGTTACTCCTCCCGTTAGATGCGTATTCCCTCGAGAGTGCCACAAGGATCTATTCTTGGGCCCCTGCTTTTCATACTCTTTATGCAAGATGCTTTAAACCTGTAAATACTTGCTACCATACGCTACCATAATAAAATAAAATAAAAGATAACTTATTAAATTGATCAATTATTAAGGATGATGTAATTAACAAAAAGTAAAAAAAAAACAAATAAAGAATTTTAATATTTGCCGCCAATTCTAGTTCGGTCGGAACTGTAGTACCGCTGCTAAAACTGGAACACTTTTCTTGTATGGACAGTTTTAATGCATTCAAACACATACAATGCAGTTGTTTTCTTTATACCTGGCCAAGGTGATATTTTACGAATTTTGTATCGCACAAAGAGTGCACCATTGTTCACAGTGAGAAATATTCTGGTGGCGGGTATAATTTTAATTGCTTCTACTCTGTTGCTATCTTTTATGTTCTTATGTTGCCAGTCTCTGTCCTTTCTCTTCGAATAAATAAATAAATAAATAGATAATTGTTGTGTTGTATTAAATTTTAATGTTTTCGTTATTATTGTTAAAATACAATAAACATGTTATCATTGTGTGAGAGGGACAGCAGGAGAATAAGCGTAGACAGAGACTTGTTCTATGAGAATAAGCCATAGACATAGGATCGTCGCGTATTCTACATCTATGTGTTAGCATACTACAATAATACACAATACTCAATATTACCTATATCTAGATTGTTAATCATCATTTAATAATACGCTTTAATATTCATTATTTTATACAATGTTTTAACCATAAGGTATTATTTTTGTATGCAAGCAACACTCCGGTTGTAAGTGGCGCTAGCGCATGTCGGTAAAAGTGGGAACCATTCGGCGACCGTGCTCGAGATAGACGTTCGTGTGAACGCTGCCATATTGTGTAATTTATATTTAATAATCAATATTGTGTAATGTTTATATGAAATTATAGTGATTTTGATTCTTATTAAATGCATTTTATTTAATACCCATGGAAGATAATATATGGAATAAGCCAATAGGCTATCTCGGTCTTAGATTGACACTAGACGGAGAGCGTAGCTATTGCCCTCTCTCTCCTCACGTTGGTTAGCAAGTTGACTGTTTTGTATCTTATATGTTTAATCTGCTATAATTAAAGTAATCTTTGCACAAACAATCTTTTATTTGTAACAATTATTTACACGGACGTGACACTGGCATAAACGTTCATAAGTGAACGATTGCCATAAACAAAAAAAAGTAAAACTATAAAAAGATTGCTTGATACTAGGACCAATAATCATAATCATTGTGATACTTGGTCCTAGGCTTGGTATAAAAGGTTGACGTGGACAAGAAAAGTATTTTTCTCATTGGTACATGTCGGGGTTCAAACCCACATTTTAAAGATGTGAAGGAAAGGTCTCTTACAACCGAGTTACCATCGCTCGGCTTCTGCTGTAGTTAAATCGGGTTAAATCCATGATGTAATGCGAAAAGCGTTTTCTGCTAACATTTCTATAAACGGAACGCACTAATAGCTATCTGTAACTCCGAATTTAACTAGTATTTTCATTGTACATTGCTTGTCTTAAGTTTTACGGTAACACGTATAATGTAATTAATACTTAAATAAAGATACCTATTTTAACTTTGACTTTGAAAAAATAATAATATTAAAAGCAATTTTTCACTTTAAAAGTCGTTCGACTTGACGTTGCTCTATGGCTACAAAATTCGGTAAAAAAGCAAGTCGAACATAGCACTTGCTGTGTCATGTCATTTGTAAAAAAGCAAGTCGAACATAGCACTTGCTGTGTCATGTCATGTGTAAAAAAGCAAGTCGAACATAGCACTTGCTGTGTCATGTCATGTGTCAATCCTATATAAATTTGTGGTGTCAACATACGATCATTATTATTTTGTGCGAAAATTGTTTGTTTAGAATTTATGATTGCACCAGCGGTTTCATGTAGACAAATTTCGATGTGTAATTAATAGATAGCACTTACGCCATGGGAATCTTTGGAAATTCAGGTGCCTTCGACGAGGACGTCGGTGAGTAACGACTTGTTCGTCGACCTAGTAGATTACAGAATTTAATGTATTCTGCCGTAGACTACGGCAGACCGTAAATCTATAGTATTCCTGGTGAGAAATACTGGTGACCATAGCTCCACATTATACTTTGTTTCAACACGACAATAGCGATGTCACTACCTAATACATTTTTTGTGTAAAGTATATTCTTCGGAACTGTAGGAGGCCAACAGATACTGGAAGGGTCAATCCAATTTGACTACCTATATATTTTCGGCACATCAGCTTCATATTGTAAGCCCATTCTAAAAATGGGTGCAGCCATTTCTAATATATTCAGAGATAACATCAAACAAGTAGTTGTTATCAATCCTAATATAAATGTGAAAGAAGCTTTGTCTTCCCTTCATACATGTCACTGAACCGATACAAGATAGATTAGGTAGATAATATGTTCCTTGGAATCTCGAGTAATCTTTGAGAAGTATTATATATAAAATATTAGCCCAAGAGCTCGGGAACCCTATGAGTGATAATATATTATAATGTTGAGGGTTCGTATGCTCTCAGTCCATATGATCTTACGGATAAATAGCTCATTGTTCTGATTTGTCTTTACATCTATATTACTTGATCATTAGGTAGGTCTTTGACTGCCTCCATGATCTAGCGGTTAAGTTTGTGGATTCAGTAGGGGAGGTACCGGGTTTCATTGTACACAATAATTTATTTCTGCTATGCTAAAGACATGAACGAGCTCGCTACTTGTCATGATGAGCCAAGTGCCCAAACAAGTAACAGAGTAGTGCCCAAACAAGTAACAGAGTAGTGCCCAAACATTGAGCCTGACCTCCTATACATATTATACATGCAAGAGTTGTGAGGACCTATGTCTGCATGGATGTTCCTCTTTCACAAGACTCTTTACTTTAATAACACATATAAAGTTATCATCTGACTACTACATGTGACCCAACAGCTATTTATTTGTATATAATTTTAATCATAGCTACATTCTAGTTTTAGGCCACATTAATATAACTTGCTGAGATTGTTAGCTTTAATATTTAGGCTAATGTTACAGAAGACATTAAAAGGGAAAGCAGAGTATGGTGCGTGGAAACATGCTCGCTCACAGTTTTACACAGTGTTAGGACGGTGTAAAAATCACACTTCTTAAAGCGTACTGCACATTTTTCTACACCAGCAGTCTGTGGGTGAGATGCTCTAGTCGGGCCTACAAAGCTCTGCGCGTCCAATACAACAATATGTTCACAATGTTGTTGGGACTGCCTCGTCACAACACTGTATCGGCTATTTTTGCAGAGGCACATGGATGGATTTCCGCCTATAATCACAAAAAGGCAGTGTCGATACGAGAGTGAGAGCTAGTGACAGCAGCATACCGAGGATAATATTGTCACACTTTTATAAGTGCCTAATTGGAACTGGCAAATATGTAATACTGTACGGCATTGGTGTGGTATTTATTATTTTATACAATTAAGAAAACTTACACCTAAACAATACCTAAATATATAGAAAAAAGATAAAGTAAGAAAGGGATAACAACAAGTTTTCACAGAAATAGATATTGAAACATAGATAAAAACTAAACACTGAGTGGACTGTTACAGAAAGAATGGTGAGATAATATGAGGCAAAATGAGACAAAATAACCTTAAAAATAGAACACTTATACAGATCGATTTAAGGCAGATTACTAACAGATATTGATTTGAATTTTCTGGCCAGTTGATGGCCAGCTCTGATGAAGTCAAAAACGTTCCTATCGACGCTTGTGTAAAATCACTATCTCAATTGTATCCTGTTATACTTTGGCCGCTGTATTTACGCCCTTTCAACAAAAATATGGATAGCTGACACCCCATTTATTAAACCATTACCGAGACCAGATAATAATAAAATTTAATTAAATTCTCCAATAAAATAGATTTTTTTCTTTTATGGTTTTACAGTAAATGTAATAAGTATAGTTCTCTTACACGGTTTAGGTACTCCAGGTCTAATTATATGTATATATATGACTATAATTTATATGACAAACAATTTGTTATATAAATTGTATTGTGACTGTTTGTTACCATAAAATAAAATTTTGCTTCTTAAAATGTCCCTCGATAGTAAACATTTTCAAGTCAGTAAATATATATTTTTTGTGACCTCTCTTTAGTTTAGGCTAGGCGAGCACTCAGTACAAAGTACTTTAATATGTCCCTACCTTGACTTTCTATTATTATCATTTTGCTGTAACTACATGACTGTGAATGATTGCTTTATTGTTCTGTTTATTGTTTTATAACAATTTTGAAAATGTGTCTCTATAGTATAGACTGTTTCTTTAAAAAAAAAAAAAAAATAATAATACTTTAGTGCCGTGTCTGTTGTTTCTACCTGTGGAAACTTTTTAGTGGTTTAAGTGTTTATATTTATGTCTAATTAAAATTCTGTAACCATAAGTTTTCCTAATAAAATAAAATAATAAATAAAATAAAATAATAATATTAATATAATCGTTAATTACATCGCCAACCCGTCTGGTAGGCCAAATTCTCCAGAGATTTCTGAAAGGCCCATCTCCAACAGTTGAGGTCTAGGACTTTCTTATCTTGCAGACAAGGCGACCAGCGAGAACAACACGTCGGAGCAGTGGGCCGTGTTCCTGGACCTGTGCGACCGCGCGGGGGCGGGCGGGCCGGGCGCGGCGCGGGACCTGCTGCGGGCCGCGCTGCGCCGCCTCGCGCACTCCGACCCGCACGTGTCCCTGCAGGCCGCCGCGCTGCTGGACGCCGCCGCCAACAACTGCGGCCGCGCCTTCCTGCTGGAGCTCGCCTCGCGCCGCGCCTGCGACGAGCTGCAGCGGGTCGCGCGCGCCGCCGCCGAGCCCCGTCTGCGCGAGCGGCTCGCCGGCCTGCTGCGCCGCTGGCACGACGACTGGCGCCACGACCCGCAGCTGGACCTGCTGCCCCAGCTGTACCTGCGGCTGCGCAGGGAGGGCGCGCTGCCCGAGCCGGCCCCGGCCCCGCCCGCGCGCGCCGACCCCGACCCCGACGCCGACCCCGAGCTGGCGCGCGCCATCGCGCTGTCCCTGCGCGCCGCGCCCGAGCCCGCGCCGCGCCCTGAGCCGGCCCCGCGCCAGGTGCGCGCGCTCTACGACTTCGAGGCGGCCGAGGACAACGAGCTCACCTTCCTGGCCGGCGAGACCGTGTTCGTGACGGACGCCGGCGACCCCAACTGGTGGCGCGGGTACAACGCGCGCGGCTCCGGACTGTTCCCGGCCAACTTCGTGACCTCCGCGGAGGAGGAGCGCGCGCGGCCCGAGCCGGCGCGGGAGGAGGCGGCGGGGCGCGCGCCCGAGCCCGTGCGGGTGGACGAGGCGCTGCTGGACGCGGCGCTGGCGGCGCTGCACGACGCCGACCCCGAGGCCGAGGCCGCCGACCCCGCCGACATGCGCGCCGCCGAGAGTGAGTGCCGTCCCGCTCGCGCCCGCCGCCCCGTCCCGCTCTGACCGCTCTCCGCTTGCAGACGCGGTGCTGGCGCAGGGTCCGCTGATCGACGCGGCGCTGCAGCGGGCGGACGGCCGACACGCCACGCTGACGCAGCTGAGCGCCGACCTGGTGAGTGTGGTGCGGCGGCGGCGACCGAGACGTGACGTGACTGTGCGTTGCAGGTGAAGGCGCTGAACCTGTACCACACCCTGATGCGAGTGCCGGTCCCGAAGGAGACGCCCGCGCCGGCGCCCGTCCCGCCGCAGGTGAGCTCCCCGGTCGGCCGACGCCGCGCCGCCCGAGAGACGATCTGATCGAGTTTGTGTTCCAGATGTACGGCTACATCCCGGGTCCCGGTCCGGCGCCCGGTCCGGTTCCCCCGCCGGCCGCTCCGGGACGCCCGCAGTACTAGAGGAGGCTCCGAGATGATTGTTCTTATGTTTTGCTTATGCGTTGTTCGAACTTCCTCATTAAAAAATTATTATTTTTTTTAGTTATAGGCATCAGCGTAAGTAAAAGTAAAAGGAAAGCATAGACTTGTAGAACCCAAAAACATATACACTCGTATGTCGGCAGGCGACAGGTCTCGGCCTAAACTGTTACGATACGAAATTGATAAAATGTACATTTGTAATAAACTATTAATAAGGTATAGCTTAGTTTTATTTGTGGCACCGCCGCACTGTCCCTGACAATTAATAAGGTATAGCTAGCTTGGTTTTACAATTGACAATTTTCATCAACATTGGTTGATGTCCTTTTAACGTATTAACTATATATAATATGAGGCTGCTGACAAAATGCAGAACCTTCTGGATCTCCTCCCAGAGTGGTTGGATAAATGGTGTATGTCCATCAATGTCGGCAAAACTGCCGCACTGATGACATCCAGATGCCGACTGGCTCCACCACTGCAGCTTCGGGGACAGAACATCGAGTGGACTTCGACCGTCAAGTGCCTGGGCTGCATCATTAACAGGACCTTAACAATGGTTTTCAAGATTAACGCTGCAAATACTCAGGTTTGGTTTATGGTCATTCCGAAAGCAAGCTGCACTGGAAATTGCAGTCGTTTAAATTCAAATGGTACGTCAGTTGGTAATATTGAAATGTATTATCAACACTTCCTTCCCTTACCTTTTAAAATAGTTGCTTCTTCTTCTTCTTCATTGTTATACCTTGTTGATCCTACTTTCAATTAAAGATTATGTGGTGACAATCCCGGCAAATCCAATGAGATCAAAAATTCTGGTAGAACATCAGAGTAGTCGACATCAACTGATTTGTGTCTTTAATTCAACGGCACTTTCTCTTCTCCTTTTTTTTTTTTTTTTTTTTTTAGGTTAGGTTTCGGTTAGGTTAGGTTAGGTTTCGGTTAGGTTAGGTTTCGGTTAGTTTAGGTTAGGTTTCGGTTAGGTTAGGTTTCGGTTAGGTTAGGTTTCGGTTAGGTTAGGTTTCGGTTAGGTTAGGTTTCGGTTAGGTTAGGTTTCGGTTAGGTTAGGTTTCGGTTAGGTTAGGTTTCGGTTAGGTTAGGTTTCGGTTAGGTTAGGTTTCGGTTAGGTTAGGTTTCGGTTAGGTTAGGTTTCGGTTAGTTTAGGTTTCGGTTAGGTTAGGTTTCGGTTAGGTTAGGTTTCGGTTAGGTTAGGTTTCGGTTAGGTTAGGTTTCGGTTAGGTTAGGTTTCGGTTAGGTTAGGTTTCGGTTAGGTTAGGTTTCGGTTAGGTTAGGTTTCGGTTAGGTTAGGTTTCGGTTAGGTTAGGTTTCGGTTAGGTTAGGTTTCGGTTAGGTTAGGTTTCGGTTAGGTTAGGTTTCGGTTAGGTTAGGTTTCGGTTAGGTTAGGTTTCGGTTAGGTTAGGTTTCGGTTAGGTTAGGTTTCGGTTAGGTTAGGTTTCGGTTAGGTTAGGTTTCGGTTAGGTTAGGTTTAGGTTAGGTTAGGTTTCGGTTAGGTTAGGTTTCGGTTAGGTTAGGTTTCGGTTAGGTTAGGTTTCGGTTAGGTTAGGTTTCGGTTAGGTTAGGTTTCGGTTAGGTTAGGTTTCGGTTAGGTTAGGTTTCGGTTAGGTTAGGTTTCGGTTAGGTTAGGTTTCGGTTAGGTTAGGTTTCGGTTAGGTTAGGTTTCGGTTAGGTTAGGTTTCGGTTAGGTTAGGTTTCGGTTAGGTTAGGTTTCGGTTAGGTTAGGTTTCGGTTAGGTTAGGTTTCGGTTAGGTTAGGTTTCGGTTAGGTTAGGTTTCGGTTAGGTTAGGTTTCGGTTAGGTTAGGTTTCGGTTAGGTTAGGTTTCGGTTAGGTTAGGTTTCGGTTAGGTTAGGTTTCGGTTAGGTTAGGTTTCGGTTAGGTTAGGTTTCGGTTAGGTTAGGTTTCGGTTAGGTTAGGTTTCGGTTAGGTTAGGTTTCGGTTAGGTTAGGTTTCGGTTAGGTTAGGTTTCGGTTAGGTTAGGTTTCGGTTAGGTTAGGTTTCGGTTAGGTTAGGTTTCGGTTAGGTTAGGTTTCGGTTAGGTTAGGTTTCGGTTAGGTTAGGTTTCGGTTAGGTTAGGTTTCGGTTAGGTTAGGTTTCGGTTAGGTTAGGTTTCGGTTAGGTTAGGTTTCGGTTAGGTTAGGTTTCGGTTAGGTTAGGTTTCGGTTAGGTTAGGTTTCGGTTAGGTTAGGTTTCGGTTAGGTTAGGTTTCGGTTAGGTTAGGTTTCGGTTAGGTTAGGTTTCGGTTAGGTTAGGTTAGGTTAGGTTAGGTTTTTTTTTTTTTTTTTTTTTTTTTTTTTTTTTTTTTTTGTCCTTTGACGTAAGATTTAGTCAGAGACTATTATCCCGTCTTTAGTGTATTCTTATCAAATATTTTGTTTTTGGGTCAGCTGTGAAAGCTGTACTAGGTACCTACATCTTATATAGTTTAATTTTATAATATATTATGCCTAGTAATAAGCAAAATAGTTTTTTTTTTTTTTTTTTTTTTTTTTTCTTATCTAACAAATCTGAATCTATAAATTTAATAATAATTTTATTTGCAAGGATTTTATATAAATGTTTTCTTTTTCTCGTCTTTTGGTTTTATACTTTAACTCTTAAGCTATTTTAAATATTTACAATGTTTACAATGTTTAAACTATATTCAATTTAAATACAATGTAACTTACTAGACTAGCTTAACATTAACTTAATTTATAACTTATATTTTATGCTACAAAATTATATAATTTTTATATAACTATAACATAATTCTTTTATTCTACTACTTAATTTATTTCTGTTCTTTATTTCTCGACAATTACTTAAGTTTTAGTTACCTTGCTTTGTCTTCAAGTTTCTGGATGGTATTTCAATTTTAAATGTGTTACGAAATTGAGAAACTTTTTCCGCAGTTAAATTGTCAATAGATAAGTGTGTATAAGTGTGTATATAATAGTGTGTGAGACTTTAATGGCACCCGCTCCGCAATTTCAACCGCTGCATTTGATTATTAAATTGGATGACTATTTTCATAATAGTGATAGACAATTTAAGTGACTATAGGGTTCAGACCGGCGGAGGGGAGATGCCCATCGATGTCGAAAGACACACCATATATCAGCTTTGCACCTGGGACGCCTTTAGCAATAAGCCACACTCGCTCTGGCTATTGCGTCCCATCTATGCCGCACTGTGCAGTCCTCACTATATGCATTGTGATTAGTGGTTGTCAACTTTGCTCGTACGCAGTTGCGGCACGTGGGTTCGGCGCCAGCCAGGCGGTCGGGGCATTCCGTCCACAGGTGCAAGCCGCCACAGTGGCTACACACCTTTTCGGGTTCAGTGCAGAACCGTCTTCCATGCCCGTGCGCGAGGCAGAGCGAGCACTGGACCAGTGGGGACTGGTCTGCCACGCGCACGTGCTGGAGATCTATGTGGACGCGTTCTGCTACTGTAAGTCTCTGCCACATCAGCGGTGAGACTTGTGCGACTATATGACATGTGTGCGGGTTTCTCGTTTTCCGCCGGTACCTGATTTGGGCTCTAAACTGTTCTTCCGGCACGTCTCGGAACAAAAGCCCGTTCTGGGTCCTCAGGGACGTCAGGACGTCCTCGTCCGTGTTATAGGACATGACGTCCCTGAGGATCACGAGCGGGTCCTTGTTCTTAACCTCTTCAACTATGAGGTTTGTACCGGAGTTTTTTATTGTGTCCACCACCTTCCCAATTTCCTCCCTGGTGGTACAGCCCAATATGACCCTTTGGTCTCGTACTTTTCGGAGCCTCTCAACCCTTATTCCAGTTTTCCTCGCATCCACTGCCACTCTTATCTTTTCCACCACTTGGCCGCTGGTGTCACCCTCGCTCGATATCGCTATCGAGTGCATCGCGCGAGGGTGACCCGCGGCCACACTTGCGTAGGACGCCTTCCTCGCTGGTGCGCTCTCCGGCTGCGGCGCTGGGGAGTACGACTGGAGTCGGTCGGCCAATGTCGCCGTGTGCAGTTGACACTCCGCCATTTGCCGACCGTGCTCCTTCATACCCTCCATCAGAGAACGCATCAGGGCGGTGGGCGTCTCCTCCGTGGTGGTTTCCCCTTCCTTCCCAACAGTGATTCCAATTTCCTTCTTTTCCTTTTCAGGTTCCTTTTGCTGTTCGTCCGGTCTCGACTTCTCCGCCTCCTTTACAAGGGCGTATAGTCGCTCCAGCGCTTGTGTGACATCAGCTTTGATGTCGGTTTTTAGGTTCCTAGAACCTGTCAGGGCCGACTTCGCCTTGACCAAGCAGGCCTTTGCCTCGGCTGTCCGATTGGCGAACTTCGGCACTGGCAGGCTCTGAGGTACCTCTGCCGACGCACGGCTCACCTGCGCTGAAGCCACCCGCGCCCCTGTTCCAGAAACAGAGGTAGGGGCAACTTTCTTGGGGGGTGTGGCAGGCTTGGGCTGGCTGCCCGGTTTCCCGGCCTCCCACTCCCCTATGCTCCTTCTTACTTTTTGGGATTCTTTAGAAGGCCCAGCCTTCGTTTGGTCAACTGCGGGTTGGGGGTTGTCAGTCCCGGACTGCTTGACGGGGGGGGTGCGGATGCCAAACATATTGATGATACGCAGAGGACGCGTCTATAAGTAAAAATATAATATTATAATGTTAATAATTATTGTCAATGTCAAAAAGTATAATAAGATTTATGTCAAAGGTAAAATTGTATAAAATATATTAATATAATTAATAATGTCGGTTGTCAAATGTATATAATAGTCCAGTGAATAGTCAGTGATAAGGTCAGGTAGCGGAATAGTCTAAACTTGTCTCTCTTGTAAAGTCGTAGAAACTTTACAAGTCCAGCTTGAAGCAAAAGCAAGGAAACTGGATCTATGCTACGGTTTAAGACCTTATACTAATAGTTTTCACACAATTTGTCAATAAACAAATGTGTCCGGGTTATTATACCTGATATACTACCTGAACGAAATGTACAATCTTAAAAACTAACTTAAATCTAAGCCCCTTATAGTCTTTAGTAACTGGTTTTTTATTATTATTTATATGTATATTATTTATTAATTTTTATTTTATTTTATTTTTATTTATTATTATTATTATTATTATTATTTTTTTTTTTTATTAATAATTTATTTTTATTTTTCAGAATTGTGCGGCTCCGGTCTTCGGGTGCAGTTTCCACGTAAATGTGATATGTAAGTATACTTATATTATATTTTATATACACGTCCTGAAATTCTCTGCCTGTTGATGTTTTTGTTTCAGGACAGGGGTCGTCACAGGATGTCTCAGGAAGCAGCGAAAAGTTGGTACGTCCAAAAAACCGTCTCCAGGGAATTTCAAACGGTCGCCAAAAATCGGTTTCTAGTCGCACCAGGGTCAAATTTGCAGACAGGGTACCCCTTGATGTTACCTTATTTATAATCAAATAAAAAAGGGGGGTCGTCACTTTTGTTCGTCAGATATAAGATTTCCACTTTCGCAAGAATATTTTATTCCGTCTTTTGTCCGTGCTACTTCCGATTTGCGATTTTTGGTAAATCAGTGATATCCCCTCACAGAATTTCGACAGTGCCGACAATTTGGCATCGATTAAATTTTCATGCGGCCACCACACAAGAAGTTGGCCAACACGTGCGGTATGGTTTTTTCCCTGCACACGCGTGGGTAGTTGCGCCAACAAAGGCAATTTTTTGTGTAATGTTCTACTCGATGCGGCGCGTCGAATGATGTGAGAAAAATGGCAACTCACCTATTTAGTTTTCTAATTATTCACCAAAAACCACAATTTTCTACACTATTTTGGTGTTCAAGTTTGAACACGGTCGTTTTTTCCAAAAATTTTGATCACCACTGCACAGATCTCACTTATTTGCACTATGATTCCAAATTTCATGCAATTTGGAGCACTTTTTCCACTTTTGGCAAAAATAAACGTGCGGAGCTCACTTAAAACGCAGCTTGCTCGACCGTGGTTCGAGTGGGACTGGTTAGGTTAGGTTAGGTTAGGTTTTTTTTTTTTTTTTTTTTTTTTTTTTTTTTTTTTTTTGTCCTCTGACGTATAGTTTAGTCAGAGACTATTGTCGCGTTTGTTATATCTTTTATCTAGTTTTTTATTTTTTGTTTGTTAGTATTTATAGGTACCAATAGTGTGGCTAGCTTATATAATTTATTTTACGTTCTATATGCCCTATCATTTCTTAACATGTTTACTAATTTATTAGTGTATAAAATTTATAAATCTAATTTGAATTTAACAATATGCAATTATTATTATTAATTTCTAGAGTTTATTTTGTTTTCTTCTATAATTTCTTTTATTTTCTGACTTCTTATGTTTTATTAATATTTAAGAAATTGATAATTTTACAGTTTTGAATTAAGGCATACAATAACATACATTTTAAATACGGTCTAACTTATATGGCTATGTTAACTTTTTACAACTTATATTTATATGCTACCAAATATATATTTATTATATATTTGTAACATAAATCTTATGTACTACTTAATTTATTAGTTTTTCTTTACTCGATAATTTCTACAGTTTGTTACTTTTGCCATTAAAGTTTTTGGATTGTATTTTTATTTGTTCGGAGTTTAGAACTTTTCCCGCAATTTAAGTTTGTCAATGTCAATGTGGTGTGTGTGTTTTCCAAAGTGTGAGGGGTCCCTTGACCAAAAGGCACCCGCCCCGCCATATGCAATTTTCCTTAATAAATTGTTTACCTATTCCATAATAGTGACGACAATTCACGGGATGAGGCTGGCGAAGGAGAGGTGCCCCATCTCCAGGTTAGGTTAGGTTAGGTTAGGTTAGGTTAGGTTAGGTTAGGTTAGGTTAGGTTAGGTTAGGTTAGGTTAGGTTAGGTTAGGTTAGGTTAGGTTAGGTTAGGTTAGGTTAGGTTAGGTTGGGCGGTGGTCGTTTGTACACTGCTTACCCACCGTCCGCCACCAACACGAGGCGTCAAGCGGAACACCATCAGGTTTTAGTCGGTGCGAGCCCGACATAACCTCCCCCCTGTCCCCCGACTCGGGGGGGGTATCCGGTAGGGATTTCCTGATGTAAAAAAAAAAAAAAAAAAAAAAAAAAAAAGGTTAGGTTGCGCCGTGTGGTGGCGGCTGAAGAATACCACCACTCCCTAGGCCCAAAATCCAGGGATCCTGTAAGAGTCAGGAAAAGGATTCTGCAGTGGCAGTGGGCCAGCTCCGATGCCGTCGACAGTTCGGGCGAATGAGCTCCCCGGCGTCCGCTTGGTGGACTCTAGTCCAAGGGGCGTCGGGAGTCTTCGGGGTCAAGTCCCAATCTGGCCCCGAAGAAGGAGGAGTATCGATGGCCTAGTACACAGTCAGGCCATCGGTACGAGGAGGAGCACCGGCTGCCAAGTTCCAGTCTGGCGGTTGGTGCGGAGAGCAGCTCCGATGCCCCCAGAGTTCTTAGGGGGGCGAATGAGCTCGGTGCTGGCCCCGATGCCCTCTGGTCAGAGAGGCGAATGGGCCGCACCGGTCGGTTGGGTGGCTTGGCCACTGAGGAGAAAATGTGCGTGCTTTTCGCTGTAATCCTTTTGCAGTGAAAAGCACGCACATAAAGTCCCGAGATCTACACAGAGCACAACCACCCCTCCGCGGGCCCACCTCGTTGGTAGGTGCGTGGTGCGGACGGGGGATAGTGGCGGAACTACGTGCTCCGCCAACAAAATTTCAATTATTTATTTTCGGCCTCAATGTGTTCTGTGTAGATTTCGAGTGGACGTAGGCGGGTCTGGCTGTGTAAGTCGGACTGGCGAAGGGGCTTGGCTCCTTTGGCCTCCGCCGGAGTGTTCCGCGGGGTCCGGGTGGCCCTTGCGAAGCGCCTCTGCATTGCGGAGGAATAGCGGCGGGTCTGGCTGTACTCTTGTGCAGTCGGACAGGTTCGGGAAGGTGTTACCTTTCCGGCCACCGTTGGTCGTAGCTCCCTGATGGAGCTGTGCGGAAGCGTAGTCACGTCTTACGATTTCGCGCAGCTTCAGCGGGGAAACGACGGGCCTGGCTTAACCGCCCGGCCCAAGTGGAAGTGACTTAAAAACCACTATAAAAAATCCCTCAGCCCTAAGTGTGTTGTGCAGCCGCGAGAGGGTTTCAACGGCAGGGAGGTGGACCTGTCGTTAGCTGCACTCAAATTTTGAGTCAATACACAAAGTTTATACTCGTGGGAACAAACATGCAAAAACATAAAACCCAAAAACGAGAGGAGAAGAAGAGTATGGCCGCGTCTGCACGCGCACCGGCCAGCTGCGGCAGCAGCAGTGATGACGGTGACCTGGTGGAGGTGACCGACGCCCCAGTGACGGAGGCGGCGCAGGAGGGAACGAGCGGAAGGCTCTGGCGGGACGCACCTGTCCGCCGCCCTGTCAAGCGCACCAAGGAGGCGGAGCACTTGTCGTCAAGTTCGGCGGACGACACCGAGACGACCTCGACAAGCAGGAGCTTGAGCGTGGCCAAGCGCGGGAGAGGCAGACCCCCCACCACCGGGGAGTACGTTGGCCTCGCCCGCGCCAAGGAGGCCTACCTTAAGAAAAAGCGGGAACAGCTGCAAATCGAGGCCGAGGAGGAGGTCGCCAAGATGTCGGCGAGCGCTCGAATGCTGAGGGCCAGGAAGCCGGTGGCCCTGACAAGGGAGGACCCCAGTGTTCTCCTGGAGCGATTCCGCACGGACGTTGAGTCCGTGGAAACCGTGGCCAGGACGAGCACAAATTTAAAGGGTACCTATGTCAGGGCCCTAAATGAGGCTATGGTCTCCTTAACGGAGATCTTTGACGAGCTGCGGGGCCGGACGGCCTCCGACGAAGTCGAAAGGCTTCGGGCGGAGAACGCCCGGCTGACCGCTGAGCATGAGGATCTCCGTAAGGGGATGGCGGCTCTAAGGGAGGAAATGAAGGAGTGGAGGAACTCGGTTCCTCCTCCTTGTTCTTCCCCAGTCCGCCCTGAAGAGCTGCCCCTGCCGCCGTCGCCGACGACGCGCTCCGCGGGGAGAGCAGACGAGCCGGATAACCGGTTTGATGCCATGGCGGAGTCCCTACAAAGGACGTTGACGGTCTTCATTGGCAAGAAGATCGAGGCGAGCGTAGACTCCTTACGCAAGGATCTGGGCGCCGCCGCCTTGCCAGTGAGACCTGTCCGTCCGCCGTTAGGTAGACAAAAGACTGGCCCGCCGCCCCCGGCGAGCGCGCCGGCTCCGGTGCCCGCACCGCGGACGAGTGTTCCGGCCGAGAAGGTCCGAGACACTGCCGGTCCGGAGACGTGGTCCGAGGTAGTGTCTCGGAACACAAGGCGGAAAAGGAGGCAGCAGGCGGCTCGGTCTGCGGCTGCGCTC
This sequence comes from Tinea semifulvella, assembly GCA_910589645.1. Taxonomy (NCBI): domain Eukaryota; kingdom Metazoa; phylum Arthropoda; class Insecta; order Lepidoptera; family Tineidae; genus Tinea; species Tinea semifulvella. The sequence goes on from OU342610.1 coordinate 11,837,402, forward strand.
TCGGCTCCGGCGGCTGCTCCTGCACCCGCTCCGGCGCCGAGAAAGAGAGTCCGGAACCGGCGCCCGCGCCCCCCCGGAACGACGGCGGTGATTATTAACATCACGCCGGAAGGCCTGGCCAAGGGCGTGACATATAAGTCAGTCTTGGACCAGGCCAAGAGGGGTGTCGATTTGGAGGAGATCGGCATCCCTTCGGTGAAATTCCGCCAGTCCATCTCGGGGGGGCGGATGCTGGAGATTGCAGGCTCGGCTAGCGGCGACAAGGCGGACGCCCTCGCCCAAAAGATCCGAGGGATCTTCCCTCTAGACGGGTACGTCAGGGTCACCAGACCGATGAAGTGCGCGGAGTTCCGCGTCGTCGGTCTGGATGACTCGGTCGAGTCGGAGGAGGTGGCGGCGGCCGTCGCGGGCGTCGGCGAGTGCGCGGTTCCTGACGTTAAGGTGAGTCAGGTCCGCGTCACTGACTTCGGTGCCGCATCGGCGCACGTTAAGTGTCCGGTGGCGGCGGCAAACCGTGTTGTCGCGGTTGGCCGAATCAAGGTGGGCTGGGTTTCGGCGCGAGTGGTGCCGCTAGAGCCGAGACCCTTGCGGTGTTTTAAATGCCGCATGGTGGGGCATGCTTCGGCACGCTGTCCCTCCGCAGTAGACCGCAGCGCGGAATGTTTCCGCTGCGGTATGCCGGGGCATATGAGGGCGGCCTGCACGGCTGCGCCCCGCTGCTCCCTGTGTGCTGCGGAGGGAAAGAAGGCCGAGCACGCGTTGGGCACCCAAGGGTGTCCCTTCGCCAAGAAAACCGCGGGCAGGGGGACGGTCGCCACTCGGGCGGCCGTCGCCTTGCCCGTGGTAGCTCCGTCCGCAGCGGCAGCCCCACCGGCCCATCCGGCCCAGGCTGAGGAGACGATGGAAACAGTGTCGCCAGTATAGGTTTCCATCGCCTCCTCCAGACGAACCTCAACCACTGCGCTGGTGCCCAGGATCTCCTAATCCAAAGCATGGCGCAGTGGTCAATAGAGCTGGCCGTGGCCGCCGAGCCCTACTTTGTCCCTCCCGGATCTCCGGACTGGTTGGGGGACCGTTCGGGCTCGGTGGTCATTATAAAACGCCAGGTCGCGGATTCCCTGCCCCTCGTATCCGAAGCGAGCGGACAGGGTTTCGTGGCGGCGTTGTGGGGTGAAACGCTCGTGTTAGGAGTGTACTTCTCCCCCAACAGAAGTCTCGCCGAATTCGAGGCGTTTCTCGACGAGATCGACCGAGTTGTCGGCCGATTCTCGTCGGGAAACGTGCTCTTCCTGGGTGATCTCAACGCCAAATCTACGGCGTGGGGATCCCCCAGGACTACTCCTCGCGGTGAGACTCTGGAGGAATGGGCGGCGATGGCCGGTCTGTGCGTTCTGAACCACGGATCGGTCAACACATGCGTGCGACAGCAAGGCGGGTCGATAGTGGACGTAACATTTGCGTCCCCGTCTGTCGTGCGTTGGACTCGCGGCTGGAGGGTTCTGGACGGGGTGGAGACGTTGTCGGATCATCGTTACATCAGATTCGACGTCTCCACCGCGCCTTCAACCCCGAGTCCTCGCCGCCCAGGAGGGCACACTCCTGCTTTTCCCCGATGGGCTCTAAAGCGTCTCGACAGAGACCTGCTGGTGGAGGCCTCGATCGTGCAGTCGTGGGTGGCTGGTAGCGAGCCACACGACGTGGAGGAAGGAGCCGAATGGTTTAAGGACGCCATGACGCAAGTTTGCGATGCGTCCATGCCGCGAGTTCGGCTCCGACCTCCCAAAAGACAAGTGTACTGGTGGAACGACG